>VBSM01002035.1:5100713-5173446 GCA_008086735.1 Cheirogaleus medius | reverse complement strand
AACTGTAATATTTGTACCCCCATAATATGCTGAAATAAAAAATAAAAAAATAAAGTGGGTGCATTTTATCATATGTGAATTATACTTCAACAAAGCTGATTAAAGAAACAAACACACACCGTATCACTCCCACAAGCACAGGACCCTGTTATTTGGGGGAAAAGCCGTCTCTTCTTGCTGGGTGCCAGGCACAACTTAACTGGGTAGAAAGAGCCTTGATGAGAGGTCAAGACACATGGATGCTTATCCTGATTCTAGTGACAACTGGCTGGATGATCCGTGGGTCGGTCATTAAACCCTCTGAGCCTCAGTTTGCTCATCTGCAGTGAGTACTTCCCAGGGCCTTTGGGAGCAACAAATGTCTAAAGTACATGAAATCCCCTGATGAAGAGCTTTACATCTGTCAGGAATTATTACAGGTTCTTGGATAGAAACTTCCCTTTGCACAGACATTGGAATCCAAGTCTGGAGTTGCTTCAGGACTGTGAGGAGGTTTCAATAACAATCAGGTTTGCACGAATTAAAGCAACCAGAGTTCATGTTGTACCTATGTCTTTGGCAAAAATTAGAAATCAGATAACATCAAGGGCTGATTGAGAGTGGGGAACGTGAGGATCCTCAAGGCGAGGCAGGTGGACGCGTGAACCGGGGCAGTCATCTATCTGGAGGACACATTAGAGAAGTTAAGGTCACAAATACCCTGTGATCCAGCAGTTCCACTCTTGGGCTCCTCATCCAGAGAAAGTGCACAGGCCACGAGGAGACAGATGAGAAGACACTAATTGCATCATTTCCTTTGATGGAAAAGACTGGAGACAACCCAGGTGTCTGTCACTAGGGAAACGGATACATAAAATGTGGTACATGCACACATGGCCAGACAAAGCAGCCATCAGAAATCCATTCACTATAGCTGCACGGTTATAGCTCAAACACATCATACTGAATAAAAAAAGTGTTCAGAACAATCTTTCTGGCATAGTTCCGATGTAAACTAAACAAATACATGCTAGATTTTTTTTAAGGATACACACATACCTAAATATAAATATTCCACACAAATATATGGAAAGTGGACCAGAATGTAGTTTAAATACACTAGAGAGGGAGGAGTGCCTAAGGACATGGGAGGCAATGGGCTATGAATAGGTGATGAGGAGGAAAATAACACAATTAAAGAGAAAAAAGGACTTGACTTGGACTATTACAGTAAGCCATGATCAGGAGAGTTTTCAATTAAATTCTGTGCACCCACATGGCTTGCAGAAATGTTCCGGTTGTGATGCTGAGGACCGGCCAGGTTTGGGAACCAAAATGGCACCTGTGAATCAGTGGTTTTCAGTCTGGGATCACTTGTGGAGCTCTGAAAACACTAATGTCTGGGTCTCACAGCCAGAGCCTTTGACTTAATTGGCTTGGAGTGCTACCCTGGACCACCAAGATTTTTTATACGTCACCCCCCCAACGCCCCTCCCCCACCCTCGCCCCAAGTGATTCCAAGTGCAGCCAAGATTGAGAACTACTGCTCAGAGGCTCAGATTTTGTATGTAAAACAATTGCTCCAGGTGATCCTATAATATAGGCAAATTTGGAAGACACTCGAGGCTCAGCTTCCTCAGCTATAAAATGGGGAAGACGCTCATCTTGCAGAGTTAAATGGGTTAGATGGTCAATGATTGCCACTTAATAAGAGCTCAACGAACGGTAGCCATTATTTTGGAGGGAAAAAATGGAGGTCATTGCCATCAGCAGCAGCAAGTTACAAGACAGAATTGTGAGTCCTTATCAGTCACGTATTTCCCTGGGACGGAGGAAGTTTCTACATTGGTAAAACAAGGGGCTGGACCTCAATGGTCCCAAACTGTCCCCACCAGGTCGGCCTTCTTGGCAGTTTCAGTTTGAAGATGCTAGAAAATTTGCTGTTGGCCGCTGCCCTCTATTGAAACAATATCGTCCCTTCTGAGGAGAGATTACTCAGATTTGCCATGCTGCAAGTCAAGGATTGCACTGGAACTTCAACTCACTGGGGACAAGCTGACCCCTATGTGAGCACTGAGAAAGGAAATAAGCTTTTTATATGAGGAATGCAAGCCCTTTAGATGACGAGGCCCAGGGAGGCACTGGAATGGGACAGTAGTCACGTCTCACTCCCCCCTTGAGCTGAGTAATTACCTCTCGAAGCCCCTGGCTCTGTGGGCTCTAGACTGACCACATGGAGCCATAAAATGCCCCATGCTGGGCACCATAGCTCACACCCCCTAGTTCAACAATGTGCGGCCAATCACTAGTCGATGTTATTTCTGTAAACCAAGGAGAGTTTCTGTCAAACAACTTCGTGTCAGCCCACTCCTTCCTCCCTTTTTGTCTTTAACCACTTCGGTACCAGCGTCGACTATAGTCATCAGCCACAGATGAACGCGCACAGCCCAGCGTCGACTATAGTCGACAGCCACAGATGAACGCGAGCATCGACTTTAGTCGACAGCCAAAAGATTTTACTTTTATCTCTGCAGTTGCAGTGTGTGCGTTCAGCTAATAAGTTACTACGAATCTGTGACCTTTTAACAAGTCCTTAGTAGGAGTTATTATAGTTATTTTCCTAAAACTGCCTGTAAAGTAAAACAAGCTTTCAGTGCTTTAAAGCTTTCCTCATCACACAAGAGCAAAACGGATCCGTCGTCAATGCACAGCACAAACTATCGTGCAGACTGTGAGTGCCGGCTGTGGGCAAGGTTTCGTGGCCGGTGAGCGCCGCACCGAAGTGGTTAAAAACCTGCTTGTAACAAAGGCTGGATGGAGTTCTCCCCAAGGCAAACTGGAAGTCTGTTCCAGGCAGCTGTCCTCACTTTGGCTCAAGTAAATTCTTTAAAATTATATTTTGTGTCAGCTTCTTTTTGTTAGGTTGGCATTTTCGGCGCTGTGAGAAGGCTCCAGAGCGACCTGTCTCCCCTCATCCTTTTGCCTTTTTTTGCCTCTGGCTCATGGCAGGAAGATTCAGGTCAAGAGATTGGCAGTTTGGCACACGTGTTTTTACTTTCCATAGCATGCTTTTAAAATTGCTGCTGCTTCCTACTGCTTGAAATTTAGACTTGGATTGTCATTTGTGACCAATTCCTGTTAGTTCCAAAAAAATGCATGGGGGTTAAATTTCCTCACCCCAAGGAAAAGAGGCGATTGGTCCCTCTGATCCATTCTGGTGCTGGGTTTAGGCGACTGGGGACTTTGCAGAAGTGTCAGGCTGTTGCCCAGGGTGAAGCAGCCTCATAGGGTATTCTGCACCAGAAAAACATTTTTCAGGGACTCTGATCATCGGGACGGACATAAAATAAGAAACTGGCCCCCCATACCTTGAGCACTCTGCTGCTACCTGGTGGAAACAGCCCGAGACACACAAGGGAGCCACTTATGACTCTTGGGTGACACCTAGAGAGCAGAGGTGTCATAAGCAGCACACTCCAACCCAGCCATGATCACTTTTTGAAAAGTTCCTAAATTATGGGAAATCAAGCTTCAAAATCTGAGCACTCTTTTAAGGGACAACCACTGTTATAATCACCAGCCGGTTTTTTGTTTTGATTTTTTTTTTGGAGACAGAGTCTCGCTCTGTTTCCCGGGCTAGAGTGCCGTGGCGTCAGCCTAGCTCACAGCAACCTCAAACTCCTGGGCTCAAGCCTCCTGCTTCAGCCTCCACCAACTGGTTTTATGTACAACGCTTATGGGGCATCTTCTCGTAAATATCTAGGGACGTGGACCAGAAACAGCAATGGCTGAAATGAGGGTCTTTCCCAATGCCTGAACGTCACTTATTGGTATAAACAATTGGAAAAAGCTTATTTTAGAACCAAATTAAATGGGAGAATGACTTCCAATGGCACCTAGGAGCCTCTAAGAGTAATTCTGAGAAAATTAACTCCAAGAGGCAAACAAAAAGATAACTGAACCTATTTCCGAATTAAAAAAGACTTTGGAGGCCTTCTCCCTTCTGTCTCCAACTGCTCCTGCCTACCCCCTGCACCTTTATGTCCCCTCTCATCTGAGCCTCCTGTCCTGACTCGCCTCCCCTTCCACCACCACCCGAGGAATCCCTCAGGTCTCTGACCCTTTCCCTGCAACTCTTATTTTTGCAGCCCCTTTCAAAGTCAAACCCACAGGAAGAGGTGAGCCTGCTATTGTGTATACCCTTTAGACTTAAGAATATTATTAAAAAACTTCTCTGACCCATTCCAGAATCCTATAGAGTTTGCAGAAGAATTTGATTTAATTGTCCAGACTTCTGAGCCCAGATATTCTGACCTTTATCAATTAGTTCACATGCTGGTATCAGAAGGCAGGACCACCACATAGGTGAAAAAGGCAAGCTGGAAGCCTCCTTTAGAGGACTTTCAAAAACAGACTGAAGCCAACCATGAAAGGATCTGCGCTTCAGCCAAGTCTCTTCATGGTGCTATTTCCCGGGTCTTTGCTAAAAATGTAGATTGGAGGAGATTTCAACAATGTGCTCAAAGGACAGATAAACCTGTGCTTGATTATTGTGAACAATTTCAAAAACCTTTCAACAATATTCTGGAATATCTGCTGATAGCGTCCAAGATCAATGGAATGATTCCTTTATACTTTTCACTTTCCTAAATGGCTTAAGCGAGGATTTGGTTATCTGAGTTAAAAGATGCCAGTATAACTAGGTGAATATATGAACCCATGAATTAGTAAGCTTGGCAGATCAACTTTCTAACACTATTCGGAGAGAAGAAAAAACTAAGGCCTCAAACATTATGAATTTGCAACTGCAACAATTAACTATTTATTCAAACCAGGCTTTCTGAGAAAAGACAGATGCCTCCTTCTAATGATAAAAGAGGTATTTACTTTTACTGTAAAAAGCTTGGTCATTTCAAAAAAGATTGTAGAAAATTTAAACGACAGCAGGACCAACAAAAAGACAGGACACCACAAAATAAATAAGGTTCCTCCGAGGATCACAATGGGCTTTCCCACTTTTCCTGGCCAGTACCTTAGAAGAAATGGAAATTTCCATGAATGGAGAATATACACATACCCTCATGGACACTGGGGATACTCTTCTGTCCTCAACCCAACTACTTTTTATTTATTTAATTTTATTTTTTTAGAGACAGAGTCTCACTGTGTTGCCCAGGCTGGAGTGCAGTGGCCCAATCATAGCTCACTACAACCTCAAACTCCTGGGCTCCAGGGATCCTCCTGCCTCAGTTTCCCAAGTAGCTGGGACTATAGATGTGCACCACCATGCCTGGCTAATTTTTATATGTTTTATTTTTTGTAGAGATGGGGTCTTGCTAGGTTGCTAGGCTGGTCTCAAACTCCTGGCCTCAAGCCATCCTCCCACCTTGGCCTCCCAAAGTTCTGGGAACCCCTACCACTTTAAATTATTCTCTTCCTTGGAGTAACGAAACTGCACAAATGGTAGGAGTATCTAATGAGCCTATGACTGTATTTAAGTCCAAACCCTTAGAATTCCAGGTCGGTCTACTCAGTAACTTTCATTCCTTTCTTCTCGTTCCCTCAGCGACCATACATCACTTAGGCAGATACATTTGGAACTTCACAATGCACACATTTTCTTTTCTCAAAAAGGGGAAATATATTTAAATTTGGAACAGAAGGAGCAAAGAGAACAACTATAGTATGAGAATGAAACTACTGAAATTATAAAAACACAGATCCGACAAGTTTTTTTCAAAACTAGGACTAATGAATGAAACCAATGACTTATTGTAAGCTTTGCTGGACCACTTTTGGTCCCAATCTGACATTTTACCAATGTCAGTAAATTTTACCAACTTACTGACATTGATAAAATATATTCAGCCATCCCCATTGAAGTGGAAGTAAACCCAATTATACTTTTATCCAATATTAAACAATATATTTTAAGGCCTGAAGCAATTGAAGGAATCAGACCCATAATAAAAGATTATATAAAAAGGGCCTAATTATTTCTTGTACAGCCCCTGTAATACTCTGATCCTTCCTGTAGGAAGCCAAATGGGAGTGACTGCCATTTGTAGGAGACTTGAGAGCTACCAAGAACACTGGGATCCCAAGACATCCGGTAGTACCCGATCCCCAGTCTTTTGGCAGCAGTCCCTACTGAAAGTGAGATATCTACTGTGGTTGATTTATGCAGTGCTTTCTTTAGTATTCTAGTAGATCCAGAGAGTCAATACTTGTTTGCTTTTACTTGGGATGACCACCAGTATACCTGGACCATCACGCCCCAAGGTTACACTGAGAGCCCTACCTATTTTTCTCAAATATTGAAATCTGCCTTGGCTGATGTACATTTCTCAGGGGGATCTATGCTCACCCAATATGTGGATGGTCTCCTTTTTTCTTTAAATATACAAACCACTAAGGATGACAGCATGCATCTTTTAAAACAATTGGCATTTAAGGGATTTAAAGTTTCTGGAAAGAAACTCCAGTTTTGCCAGGCACAGGTAAAATATTTAGGACATTTGATTTCTAAGGAAGCACTGCTCATAACCCCAGAAAGGATTAAAGGCATTCTAGCCTTCCCTAAGCCCTCAACAAGGAAGCAACTTCAGGGATTTCTGGGATTGTCTGGATACTGCCAGAGTTGGATGCCTAATTTTTCTTTAACGGCTTAGCCTTTAGACGCCCTCCTGAAAATGGATTGGCCTGATCCCCTTGTTTGGACTCCAGAGAGACTGAAAGCCATACAAGTTATCAAGGAAAGTCATACCACTGCCCCTGCCTTAGGGCATCCTGATTATAGCCTCCCATTGCCCTGTGCGATCATGAAAACCAGGGAAACACCTTGGGAGTCCTAACTCAGAAACATGGGACCAGGATAGACCTGTTGGGTGTTACAGCCAGCAGCTCGATGCAGTCACTACAGGGAGGCCACCTTGCTTAACGGCAATCTCTCTACAGCCTCACTCTTTAAAGCTGTGGAGGAAATAGTTACGGGATTCTCCTCTTACCATTTATGTTCCCCACTCAGTAGGAACACTTCTGAACTTGTGTCATGCTCAATGGACTCTGTTAACAGACTTCTTCTTATGAAATCCTCACCTAATGTTACTATTTTCTGCTGTAAGAATTGGAGCCCAGCTACTCTTTTGCCTTTGCCTACTGATGAGACACTATATGACTGCATCCCCCTGACTGATCGACTTCTCATGCCTAGACAGGACCTATAAGAAACACCTGTAGATAATGCTGATGTAATTTGGCTCACTGATGATTCTTATTTGTAAGATGAATCCGGAAATTATCAGGCTGGTTGTGCATAGTGTCTCTAACTGAGGTTAGAGAGGATAGTCCTCTTCCAGATGGATAATTGGCTCACAGGCAGAATTGATTGCCCTAATTTGCACTTGTCAATTAGCAAAAGACAAAATGGCTAACATTTATACTGACAGCAGATATGTGTTTGAAGTAACCCATGATTTTGAAATGCTTTGGAAGCAACACAGGTTTCTGACCTCATCAGTCAACCCATCAAAATGGTCAATAAGTCTCTGAACTGTTGGAAGCAATCCTCCCATCCAAGTACTAACCAGGCCCGACCCTGCTTAGCTTCCGAGATCAGATGAGACAGCAATCCTAAAACATCAGATACTCCAGAGAGCAAGGGCAACACTTTCACCGATGCTGTAGCTAAGAATGTAGCCCTGAAGATTACATCAAACAACAGATGTCCTGAAATGTCCTTTTAGATTTATTAACCACTTAAAACTTCATTAAAAGAAGCACAAACAGTCACTCTTAAGGAGGAAATAGAACTGCAGGGAGGAAATAGATCTATGATCTTCCTGATCAGGACAGCAAGCAGCTGACGTCGGAGGTGGTCTGCTTCCTCCCAAGATGCTGGACCAGGCCTGTATAACCAGTCTTCATGACTCTAACGCCTGAAATATTTGAATATTTGGTCTCCTTTTTCTGTTGACTAGAATACTTATGCTTTTAGGCCTCCTTCCTACTGTGGGTATCCTTTCTTGGTGATTTTGGTATAATAAAATTGTCCTATATATATATATATATATACACACAGATATATATACACACACACATACAAAATATATACAAATCTATTTTAACAAAATGCCTATAATCAGGTTTCTGTTTTTGCTGTTCATTATAAATTCGACTATAGCATGGAGGGATAATAATTCTCTGCTCAGAATCTCACAAACTATTGCCACTGCTAGAAATTTGACAAGCTGCTAAGTTTGCCATCCTAAACCACAAACTACTTTTGACCTTTTAGGTACAGTCTGTCCTAAATTTCACCAGGATTCCTGACTGTACTACTCATAATGCAGCTCAGGAGCCACATAAAACCAAACTTGTTTATCGGGCCCACATGACTCCTCCTAACCTGTTTGTCCTATATTTCAATCTAACTCATCAGAATCCTGCTGTCAAAATCACTGCCACCTTACCCAGTAATAACAGTACTGAAATCCATGATATTGTTAGAAAATTAAGAGAAAAACAACCCCTCCAGCTATCAGGATCCAACTTGCCCTCTTGGTCTAACATTTCTGACTCATGGTTTAATAATGCCCCCAAACTGATGTACTCAAATTATAGTATGCTTACATGTGCTCCACCAGGATTTATTTTTGACTGTGGAAAAAATCACCTTGCATGGACCTATAAATATCTAAGGGCACAGAGTGATGAAATGCAATGTCTCTTAGGATATCTGGTCACTTCTTTCTCTATATAAAGCTTTGAAGAAACTCAACACTGGATTAGTTCCCTCCAAATTTTCTCCAGGCATGACTGCTAATCTATTTTAGACAGAGATTCTATTTGGGGAAAATCTGCTGTCTGCCCGGCCATCAGGAAGATAGCTTCAAGCATTTTATTGGAAGAATGCTTTTGCCTTGGTAGGGTGTCACTTCCCATGGACACATGAATAAGAATCTTTCTGTAACCTTAGAAAACATTTCTGATGAAACTGCTGTGTCCATCGCAGCTCAACAAAAAGCTGTCGATTCGCTGGAGGAGGTTGTACTAACTAGACAATCACGTTGCTTTAGGTTATATGTTAGCTGAGCAAGGAGGTGTATGTATGGTGGCAAATACCTATTGTTGTGTATACGGAAATACTTCCCACAAAGTAGAAACTCATCTGGGAAAAATCAGAGAAGCCACTTGGCTACAATGAGTCTCTAAAGAAGAACCAGTATTTAATTTTCTTCATGAAGTTCTTAGTTGGCTTGCTAATGGAATAGGTTCCTTTTTTTGTTCTGGCATACAAATTCTCTTTTTGATTATAATCCTATGTGCATCATAGTTCTACTATTCAGATTATTAATGTTATGTATCTCTCATTGTCTTTCTTCTTCCAAGAAAACTAAAATCATGGTATTCCAAAGACTAATGTTCTAAGGCTTTGACATATATTATTTTGAAAAAAAGAATCCCCACCATAGACATAACTCATCACACTGCAAGCACAGAGGCAGGTACTATTATTATCTTAATTTATATAGATTAGGGAGCTAAGGCACAGAGAGGCAAATAACTTGCCCAGAGTCACACAGCAGGGAGCTGTGAGGCTGTCTCCAGTGTGTTCCTAACCAGCCCCTTAAATGCCTCTGATTCTTTTCACCTGATCATGACAGTTGTTCTGCAGCCTATATTATGGTCCAAGTATTTATTTATTCTTATTTGTAAGATGAATCCGGAAATTA
Source organism: Cheirogaleus medius (assembly GCA_008086735.1). Classification (NCBI taxonomy): domain Eukaryota; kingdom Metazoa; phylum Chordata; class Mammalia; order Primates; family Cheirogaleidae; genus Cheirogaleus; species Cheirogaleus medius. The sequence goes on along the minus strand of VBSM01002035.1, from coordinate 5,163,733 downwards.
TCAGGCTGGTTGTGCATAGTGTCTCTAACTGAGGTTAGAGAGGATAGTCCTCTTCCAGATGGATAATTGGCTCACAGGCAGAATTGATTGCCCTAATTTGCACTTGTCAATTAGCAAAAGACAAAATGGCTAACATTTATACTGACAGCAGATATTTTTTCTCCATTGAATACACTTCGAGTCTGTGCCCCATCCCTGTCTGCCCTTCCCCTTCAAAGCAAAATTTCTTGAAAAAATGGTCCATGCTCACTCTTCCCAGCAGCATGTCTGCCACGGTTTTCACTCCCAAATTCCTCAGGAGTCTGGCCTTGACCTGCTTCTCTGATCTGCCCATGCACTCTCCCCAAACACCCCCACTCACCATGGCTCAGTAATGGGGGTGATGCCAGCACCCCCAAACTCACACATTCAGTTCCAACTTCTCTTTTGGGCTGCAGATCTTCAATTGTCAACTTTGGTGTAGGGCGTCCTTGGTGCAGTAGTAATAGTAGCAGCAGCAGTAGCATTAGCACCGGGGAGCTTGTGAGAAACTCAGTCTTTGGGCCCAGTCCCAGACCTGCTGAATCAGACTCTTCATTTTAGTAACACACTCCCCCTCCCTAGCAGATTCTTGTGCACAATAGAGTCTGAGCGGTGTAATGTCACGTGATGCAGCAGATGCTATAGTGCCCGCCTGTGTCTCTATCTGCTGGTGCACTCCTGCCTTTGGTGCTAGGAGTCCCTGCTGCTAACTGCTCACACCTGCACCCTTCTCTGGAGGATGGCCCTTAGCCCAAGCCTGTCTGTACGTTCCAGCCACCTGGGGATCTTTTAAGTCCAAAGCCAGGCCGAACCTCAGACCAAGTGAATCACAATCTCTTGAAGGTGGGATCCAGCCTCAGTATTTCTGAAGCCCAAGAGATTCTCTTAGACAGACTTGTTTGGGCCTCACTATTGTAGCTGATGGGTGTTGCCATGCTCAGAGACTCCCGGAGGTTACCCCGGCTCCCCCCACCTGCCTGTGGCTGGTAGGTGACCGGTGCCGGGCTATGGAAGCTCAGCCAGATTGTCTTGCGGGTGCCTGGCTGAGCTCCAGCACTGTGCATGGTCAGGCAGAGGCCAGCCTTCCCGCCGCATCCTGCTTCCCTCACCCCTACAAGTGTCTCCCTCGAGCCCTTCTCAATATCTTACTTTGCACAAGAATCTCCTTCTTAGGCTCTGCTTTTGGGAACCCAACCCAAGACACAAGGATAGCTCCAACCCAGACTCAACTTACCCCAAACTGAACTCACCCCTTTCCCTCTCCCTTGTCCTAGCCCTCTTCCCATCTTCTAACCTAAAAATGCTGATGCCCTGTTACCCACATCCTTAGCCTCTCTGCACCCTCCCCTCCCCTCCCCTACTTTGGGTCTCACATACCCGTAGCCTGGACCACAACACTGGGCTGCTGACTGTGGCCCTGCCCCGCCCAGTCCCCACCCATCCTCCAATGGTGATCTCTCCATGGCACTCCGCCCAAGTCCCCCATGCTCCCGGTGTGCATGGTGGTGTTTCCCCAAATGGGATTGTGCTCTCCACAGTCCTCAAGTTCTCTGTGAGAATTTTGAAGTTGTCTGTTGTCATTTGAATGGTAATTTAAAAAATAAATTCTCTTGTGAGCACATCCTTGTTTGGATGGCCACATCTGCCCCCTGGGATCTTGTTGGAACAGAACGATCACTCAGAGAAATAACTGCTCATTTTTAAAGTACTGGTGAGTCTGGCTTGCATTACTTAGGCATGTCCTAATACCAAAATGCCAGTTTTCATGGACCATACGCAGAGCACCACTGTTACAACAATATTTACAAGCTGTTGGGTGTTTATCATAGGCACTGCCTGTTACACGCATGTAGCCTTATCTCATTTGACCTTCACAGGGCTCTGTGAGACAGGTTCTGTAAATATCACGTTTGTTTCAGTTACCTAATGCTGTCTAAAGAACCACTCCAAGCTTAGTGGCTTAAAACAATAGCAATTTATTGTTTCTCGTGACTCTTCTGGCAAGAAATTCAGGCTGGGCTCGGCTAGGCAGTTCTGTTCCTCTGTCTGGTGGCAGGGCTCAGCGGGCAGGTCCTGGCGGGATTCGGTCGTGCCGGGTGCCCCAGGCTCCCTAGTGTGCCTTAGTTTCTCCACACAGTCTCTCGTTGTTCGTTCATCTGGTCCACACTTCACAGTATGGAGTTGGCATCCTAGAGGACAGGAGCATCACTTCTGCCACGTCCTATTGGTCCAAGTAAATCTCAGGGTCACCTAGACTCAGGGCAAGGGGAATAGACTCTGGATCTCGGCGGGAAGAACAGCAGGCATGCTCGCAGAGGGGTGGGAAGCACTGTCGGTGGCTAGATTTGGACGTGTCCACTTAATAGATGTAGAAACTGTGTCAACCTGTCTATCCCCTGCCAACAACAGGCAGAGCCAGGCTAGAACCCAGCCCGCTGGGCTCTACAGCCTATGCTTTAAGCCACTGTGTCACGTTCTACTTTATCTTATCCCTCAGACCATACTAAACCTCAGCTCTGAAGACAAAGCTCTTTTGTATGATACTTCACAATCCAAAGACATTGTCAGAGAAACTGGTGTCGTGAAAACCGCACTGTGCCGGAGAGGCGCAGTGATTTCATGGATTTTGTTCTCACACTCCCTCTCCTCCCCTCACACTCTGGCTGGACTGAACCCCTTGCACCCCAACTGCGCCTGGCTTCTCTGCTTTCCGGTTTTGCTCATTGGAATCCATGGGTCTCCCGTGTATTTTCCCGTTTCCTCCACCAGGGGGAGGTAGTCTCAAAGACTCCATCCCTCCTTCCTCTTCGCGGTTAAGTACACAAACAACTCTGTCTAGGGCATGTTGGGCTCTGGAAAGGCAGCGGGTCTGAACTGAGATGTACCTGCGTACAAATCACACACCAGATATCGAAGGCTTAGCACAATACAGAGAATGTGAAATCTCTTATTAATACATGTAATCAACTGATTACATACATGTTGAAATGATATTTAAGATAGATAAATAAAAGATAATATAAATATAAATTTTGGCTATTTTTGTTTTTGTTGTTGTTGTTTTGTTTTTTAGAGACAGGGTCTCACTCTGTTGCCCAGGCTGGAGTGCAGTGGCGTCATCATAGCTCATTGCCCTCTCAAACCCCTGGGTTCATGTGATCCTCCTGCCTCAGCTTCCCAAGTAGCTGGGACTATAGTCCCTCACCACCATGCTTGGCTCATTTTTAAAGTTTTTATAGAGATCGGGTCTCACTATGTTGCCTAGGCTGGTTTCAAACTCCTGGACTCAAACAATCCTCCTGCCTTGGCCTCCCAAAGTGCTGAATTACAGGCGTGAGACACTGTGCCCGGCCAATTTTACTTACTTATTTTTAGATTTTTAAAAGATGTGGCTACAAAAAATTTAAAATTGCATATGTGACTCACTTTATATTTCTGTTGAACAGCACTGGTCTAGAAACTCTCTCCCAATGGCAAACCCCAAGGTAGCTCTGAAGAACCCTAGGGTTCAAAGAAACCCAGTGTGTACACCATTAGCTTGATTTTACTCATTAAGAAACTGAAACTGAGATTGGCCAACAACTTGTCCACGATTAACCACGTGATGGAATCTTGAGTTTAGATGAGAATCGGGTTGTCCTATATCCTATTTGGTTTTTTTCCTCGCCTATCCTGGAGGTCCTTGTATGCCTGCCACATGAGATCTTAGGCACGAGCCACTCGGCTAGCCCTTTAACCAGGAAGTTTCACTATCTCAACTTCAGGGTCTCAGACTAGAGACCCTGAAGACGTGCAGTGACTGCTCAGCCCCTCTCTTCCTCTTGTCTTAAGCTCCCCTTTTGACTTGCCCAGGAGCCATAGTAACTCTTGCTAGAATAAGTCCAATCCAGCTGGAAGGACGAGAAAACAGAGCCAGCTGTACTTGCCACCTGCTCACCCCATGACCACGGCACTCAGCACACTACTGAGCTCATGTAGCCCCCAGGCCCTGCTTGCCGGGCTGACTGGGGCTCACATGGCCAGTGACTCACACAGGAACTGAAAGCTCCCTTCGGTGGGGGCACTTCTCTAAAGTGGTCCCATGACTCAGCAGGGGCCAGCGAGGCAGCAAGGCAGTGGGGGTCGTAAGCACAAGCCGTGCACCGCGACCCTGTTCCGGCACAGCCCGGGAGGGGTACGGGCGTGGGTCAGCCGTGGCTCCACTGCTGCCCATGCTCATGAGCTTGTGTGGGTCTGCCCAGGCCGGAGGAGGTCCTCGTCGCTGAATTGTTTCTCTGGGTCATGGAGGCCAGCAAATGGGAGCAGAGGGTCCCCACCATCCACCCCCCAACCGTGATCGCTGTCACAGGGCTGTGTTGGTCCAGGCTCGAGCGTGGCCAGGGTTTCCTGGGCAATCGCTGCGCTGTACCTGCAAACTCATCTCTCACTCTTCTGAAGCCAAGTCAGGGAACTGCTGAATCGCGGGGCTATGAGGGAACCTGTGCCCATGTGGGCATGGGTCAGCAGTCACAAGATGAGGGCTCTCTTCCCAGTTCTGCCTTGGCCGGGCTGTGTGACGCTGTATGTCTCTGAGGCTTGATTTCTCATTTGCATAATGGACGTATTATTACAATTATGTATTGCTATATAAAAAATTGCCTCAAGACTCGGTGGCTTAAAGCATTTATTATTCTTACAGTTTCTGTGGGTTAGGAATTTAGGAGTGACTCGACTGGATGGTTTTGGCCCAGGGATTTTCATCGTGTGAAGTCAAGGTCAAGGCGTCCTCTGGGGCTATGGTCATCTGAAGGCTTGACTTGGGACTGCAGATCTGCTTCCGAGATGGCTCCCTCCTCTGGCTGCTGGCAGAAGGCCCCAGCTCCCCCACAACTTGTGCCCCTACGAGAGGCTGCTATGTCCCTGGACATGGTAGCTGGCTTCCCAGAGTGAGTGATCCAAGTGAGCAAGGCAGAAGACACGCTGTCTTTTATGGCCTGGCCTCTGAAGTCAAGTTCTGTCACTTCTGCACTATCCTATTTGTAACTCAAGTCAACCCTATCCAAGGATGTGACTATCAGGAGGTGCAAACTGCTGGGGACCAACAGGAGGCTGGCTACCACGATGGGGTTAATGGGAGACAGCACAGGAAGCTCCACAAGGAGCACAGGGACAGTCAGCTGGGAAGTTTGGCAGCTCAGAGGCCTCCAGCCCTCTGTCTTGTCCCCATGTGAAGGTACAGTGGGGACGCAATTCAGAGGGTACCTGTACATGTGTCCACATTTGTGTTTTGCTCACCTGTTAGTGTTCTCTTTAGGAAGCTGGCTGAGACCACAGGCTCAGGAATGCCTGGGGGTGTCTGGACCAAGACGGAGGTTGAACTGTGCTCTAACCCTTAGTTCTGAGGGTCAGATGTGATTGTTTGTTCTTCATGAACTCCAAAGGGGCTGCATAAAGGGGAAGGTTCATTGTCATGACCTCCTGGCAAGATTTCCCCAGATAATTCCTCAAAGAATCTCTCTACCTGATTCCTTAAAATAGCCACATAAAGGAATTTGGATATTTTCGGTGTTTTGCAATGAGAAGAAACTACTTTTTAAGGTTGACTCTAAATCCGTCCTGGCGTATTTATGCCCACTCCTCTATAATGATGTACTGGTTACCACTGTTGCATAAAAAAAATCACTGCAAAACATAGGTGTATAGAACAGCAGTCATTCTATTCTGTGCATGGTTTTCTGGGCTAGGAATTCAGGAAAGGCTCAGCTGGCCCTTCACTGAGGTTTCTCATGTGGTTGCGGCAGCATGTCAGTGGTGGTTTCCCTCATCCGAGGGTCAGGCTGGGCTGGATGTCCAGGAGGGCACAGTGCCCCGGCCGGCAGTGGCTGCTGCTATGGCCTGGGAGCAGGGCCAGGGCTGCTGACCCAAGTGCCTTGGCAAGGCCTGTCCAGTGTGGCAGCTGCGGGGTGCTTGGATTTCACATCTGGTGCTGGATTCTCCTGCAGCTGGTGTGCTGAGAGAACCGGGTGGAAGCTGTGTGGCCTTTGGGGAAGTCACTGTGTCACTTATGCCATAGTTTATTAGTTATAAGCTAATGTGGCCCCCTCGGTGTAAGTGAATCCTAAGGCCAGCCCAGATTCAAAGGGATGAGAATTGGACCCCACTTCCTGACGGGAGAGTGGCACAGCCCCATGGTAGGTGGGCATGTGGGATGGGGGAAGTTGCTGTGGCCATCTTTGGAAAATATAAACTCTCATGAAGGACTAGAATCATTCCTCATATTTGAAGGCCTGTGTTGAGTTATAATTGAGCATCTTCTTCTCCAAGCTAGACGACCAATCTCATTCCAAAGGGTCACAGAGGATTTAGAGCTGGATATAATCTTAAAATTGCTCTAGTTTAATCATTTCCTTGCAAGACGAAACAACGGAGGCCTCAAGAGTGGAAGGAATTTGCTTGCTCCAGTTCATCTGGCCAGCCAGAGGCACAGTGGCACTGAGATGCCAGGCTCGGCCCACCTGGGCCCCACCCCTTCCTTCTTCTAACGGGGTGCTTTTGTTCAGGTATTCACCTGTCCACGTGGCTTAAGGGCCTCAAGGGAGGCTGACCCGGCCCTGTTGCTCTGTCCACACTCAAGGCCAGTGTGGCAGGAGCCAGTTTGCTGCCAGCCTGCAGAGGAAGCCTCCATCCTGGGAGAGACGGCACTGAGACAGCCACTGGACAATGGAGTTGGGGCCACTGGATTAGGCAGCCGCGGGCCTGCTCTGCTCACCTTCCCGTTTTGTGGTTCATGATCTCTTCACTGTTTAACCCACTTTGAGTTCAGTCTCCTATTACTTGCAGCTGAAAGCATGCTAAGTAAAATACTCCTATTTATGGGATTAATCTTGACCTTGGGAAGAGGCATTTAAGGAGATTTAGCTCAACATTCTGGGCCTAAACTTCAGACATTGCCAGTGCACTCTTAACCTGAGCCTGGTTTCTGATACTCGGATTTTCCCTCATTCTCTATGCTAGCATCTCTACCCGAGAGTGGCTCTGTCCCTCCACAACCCACTCTTGTTACTCCAGTCGTCTCAGCTGCTCAGGGCTGGAGTCCTCTCCTCTTCCAACATTTCACCCAGTGGCCACAGTCCTACCATGCACCTACAGCTACACACTGTTTTCCCAGGTGCCCTTCCTCCTACTGCCCACATTCCTGGATTTGAGAGGGGCCACTGCTCCTGGGGTCCTCTTTGCTGAGTTCTGAGATCTGCCCCTCTTAGGGCATGGCTGGCTGGACCTCCGTACCGCATGCTCACCTGGTTTCCATCAGTTAATGTCTTAATCTGTTTTGTGCAGGTATAACAGAATACCAAAGACTCGGTAATTTATTGGCTTGCTAGTTCAATATCAAAGTGCCAGCATCTGGCGAGGGCCTTCCTGCTGTGACACAGCACGGCAGAAGCATCACATGACAGAAGGGCAAAGAGAGAATGAACCCCTTCCCTTGACCCCTTTTTATAGCAGTATTAATCAACTCATGAGGGTGGAGCTCTCATGACCCAAACGCCTCCCAACGCTGTTGCATTGGGGATTAAATTCCAACATGACTTTTGGGGGAGACACACATTCGAGGCGCAGCAGTTATTGTGCTGTGCAGACTCCAGACACCCAGTCCTTCCTGCTGGTCTAGACTTCCTCCATGCACCTACAGCTAGACAGCTGTATATTTCTGAGAGAGTCTCATTGCTGATCTTTCTGGCAAACATCTTGGGGGAAGTGCTTGGTTTGGCAGGTACAACATCCCATACCTGCACTTGCGATGTCCACACCTTCACAGAACAAAGTATCAACATTAACGTTTCACAGCGCGCAAGGCTCCTTTGTGAGCACTCAAGGTTCATGTTTTACCATATTTCTCCCATGCTGGCTGGGGAATGAGGTTACATGGGGATCTTTTTTTTTTTTTAAAGTTGAAGTCTAGCTCTGTTGCCCAGGCTGGAGTGTACTGGCACGATCATAGCTCACTGCAGCCTTGAACTTCTGAGCTCAAATGATCCTTCCATCTCGGTCTCCCAAAGTGCTAGGAATACAGGTGTGAGCTACCATGCCAAGCCTACATGGGGATTTTGAAAGCAAAACAATTAGTCCCTGCCTCCAATAAGTGTTCGAATGAAGTAACAGGTGTGTATAAATAAATATAGTAGAAAAACAGTTTATATCAGTTCTCACTGAGATACGTGCTCCTTTGGTTGAGGTCTCTGTTTTCATCCTTGCCACCTCTTTGTGGCCCCAAACAACCCTCTTGCACTTGAAAGCTTTTTCTGCTTACTGACAAATATTTGTATCTGAAACAATTCATTCTGAGACTTCCTCTTGGGGTAACCTGGAGTGAGGTAACAGGGGAGCAGGTGAATTTCCACTCTTTTAACTAATGGCGGCTGCTGATATAACCCAAAGCAACCTTATGGTTTTACATGACCAAACTGGCTTAGGTCAGTTCCAACACCTGGGCAGCAGGAGGTCCAGGGGCATGAATGAGCAGTGGGAAAGGTAACCTCCCACACGCGTCCTGAAAGCCCTTGGAACCTTCCCCGGGCTATGGCACTGTCTGTCCCCTTCGTCCCTGGCTTTTTACCCAAAACATCCAGCCCTGCCTCTCCTTCCTCCTGCAGTAAATCTGGGAGCAGTGCAAATCCAGGCTGGAAGTGGTCTTCTCAAAGACCCTTTCTCCTCAAAGAAATTCCCATGCCAGCAGCTACAAAGATATTTTCTCCATAGTCGTCGTAGTTACCTTGAAAATGCTGATCATTGCGAGGGAAAGGTGACGGTACATGGTTCTTGATAAAGAGCAAGGCATCTCAGGTTCTGATCTCTCAGCATTTCCAATTCACGGTAGTTTTGGGAGGTCACTAGGATGCGCAGAGGGCTGTCAGGCATGGCCGGCCTCCCCGTCTCTACAGCCTCCCTGTTACCACCACCAACACCGCTCTTGAGCTCCTTCCTGCCGGGCTCTAGGGGAGATAACATCCATGGTCCCCTTGAGGAGCTTCTCCTCTCTCTCCCTCTTGAAAACCTGCCCATTCCCTAGTCTCTCTGTGAATGCGCCCTCCCGCACCTCTTCGGGCATTGGCTTCCTGCCTTGGGCTCCAGCCCAGAGCCTAAGGCAGGAGAGACCTGACAGATGACAGACCCTTCTGGGCTTGCAAGGGTGCCTTCTACTTCTCGACTTTGTCATCTCCCACCACGAGCTTCCTTTCGGTTAATATCAGCAGCCACTGCTAGTTACAGATGTTCAGGGACAGCTCCTCCTCACAGCCACATTCCAGGTTAACATAAAAGCAAGTCTCGGACTGAATTCTTTCCCTGAAACAGACGTTTATTAGCAAGCAGGCACAAATCAGTCACACCATCTCCTGAGAGCTTGATAAAGTCCAGACTCTGTGTTCTTTAGGGGGCTCTGACAAGAGCTTGCATGAAAGTAAGATCCTCCTGAGGCAAAGTGACAATATTCTGGTGATGGGATTGGTGAGTCATCCAGTTGGATTCGGGTTGGCCTCATTTTCCTGAATCGGCTGACACCAAGGCCATGGGTGACACTTCTAAGGGACAGGAGGAGAGGCTCACTAGGCTCTAACACGCTGCTCATGCATGTTTGTGGAGTTGCTCCATGCTTGGGCTATGGAAACCCGCCTCTGTGTTCGTTATACTAATGAACAAAACCTCTGACATTGATCAGAGATAAAGACAAATGAAGCACTTGTGGGCACCCCTCTGGGGTGTAGCCTTCTGATCACACTCTGATTACCACCTGGAGCTGCCCTGATGAGGGCGACTGGCCCCCTCTGGCGTACAGGTTATAAGAGCCACACCCACACTTAGATTACATTTTCAGTGCTGAGACATTGTAAAGCAGATTGCAGATATCATAGCTCAGGGCACTCCAGCCCCTATATTAGTAACAACAACATTTCTTTGGCTAACAACATGCTGGTCAATGGTTTTGGCACTTTGCAAAGTATCGTTTCTGAGTTATTTCTAGACAGCCCCAGACATCTCACACGGACTCACCAACAGCCCCACTCAGCACAGCGCTGCTTCATCCCTCTCCGTGTCCAGCTCCCTTTGCATGGGTGTTTGTTGCTTGGCTTGACTGCAACAGCACTCTCCGTTTTGAGGAGAAGCTGCTTCTTCCTCACTCCAACCACCTGCATGGCATGGGGACAAGCATGTGACCTGCCTGCGCCAATCGTAGCCGCCTCATCCCCATGGCCAAAGGGACTGGGCGGGAATGGGCAGGTGGGCCTGCGACACAGACAGGAGCCTTCCTGAGATGTTTTTGACCCAGAGCTGGTGAGGTTGCTCTCTCTCCTCCCTGGTGCTCAGGTTCAGAGCTGCCTGCAGGCGTGGCTGTGGCATGCTGGGGACAGCTGAACTGAGAGAGTGAATCCAGGATGCAGAGAGAATTGGAGACATAGGTTGCTATGGACTGAATGTTGGTGTCCCTCACCCCAAATTCATCTCCAAAATGATATATTTGAGGGGTGGGGGAGCCTTTGGAAGGTAATTAGATTTCGATGAGGTCATGAGGGTGGAGGTTTACATGAGATCATGATGGGATTAGTGCCCTTAGAAGAAGACAAAGAGACACACTGGAATTATCTCTTTCTCCAAGTGTACACACACATTTGTCAGTGGAGAGATCATGGCCACCTGCAAGCCAGGAAGAGGGCCATTGCCAGAACCAAACCTGTCTGCACCTTGCGCTTGGACTCCCCAGCCCCCAGAGCTGTGGGACAGATGTCTGTTGTTGAGGCCACCCAGTCTATGGTACCTTGTTGTAGCAGCTTGATCTGACTCAGATGTAGGTGGAAAGAGAGGAAGCCCTAATATTTGAATCTCTAAATCTGGCTGTCCTTGGGTTCAGCTGCACTTCTGCACTCTGTGTGATCTGGTCATGCAGCCCACAGGTTCTGTTTTTCATTCACGCTGGTTTGAGTTGAGTTTCTGATGAATTTGTTCACCAGCCATTGAGTAGTTGCCTTACAGGACCAAACTTTCACTGCTTGCCGAAGCCGCGTGCTTGCTGTCAAGGGCTACACCCACCCTCCCTGTCCTTCTGACGCTGCCCAGTGGTCTGGACCCTGCCCTGAGGAGCATCTAGGCCACGATGGGGCCCCTCGGTGTTCCAGTGCAGTCTGCCTGTGACCAGCACACCTGGCAGATACCCACTCGGGGTTGGCAGGATGTCTGCACCTCTGGGCTTGCCCACGACGGGCTCATGCACACTGCAGATCTGTTAAGGCCTGTTAAGTGATTTTGTTTTTTTTATTCTCAAAAGCATCCCTGGTTTGGACAACAAATCATATTGCCAGCCAAGATATCACACTGGCCATAGGCTTCAGAAACCATTCTGCCTTCTGGGAAGGGCTTCCTCCCCAGTACCTGAAGCTGATCCCATCCCCCGAGTGCCGGCCGTGTCCCAGGTCCTAGCTGCATGCTCCTGTCCTCCCCAACCCCAGGCTGCCCACCGTGTGCACTGTGCCAACTGCACTGTGATCTCCAAGTGGCCTCGCATATAAGGAACCTCACTGAGGGGTGTGGGTCCCGCTGCTCTGTGCCCATTGAAACACCCCGGCCCCACCTCTCATCTGTTATTATATTGCTATCTGTTATTATATCTTATCTTTTATTATATGGCTGACATGTCCTAAGCTTTTAGTCTTGCCAAATATGACCCTTGCAATCTCTGTCTGCACTTTCCACCCAGGGGAAGCCAGATAGCATCTTGTAGCAATGGTTTGTTTCCATCTCATTAATCAAGAGGCTGAAAGCAACAGATTCTGATGCACCTGTTATTCTTTGATTGATTACGGCCAGGAGCCAGACGACACCATTGAGGATTCAGTTTTCCCATTTGTAGAATGGAACCACTGTTAAAACATTGCTCAGACTTCATCTCCAACAGGACCGAATGTCTTGGATGTGCAGTAGCAGAGACTTCAGGCCCCTTAAGACAAACGGGTTTCCTGACAGAATGTCCACTGGGGATAGCAGTAGCAGGAGTGGTGTTGGTGTCTCTGGCATTTGTGGCCTATCGATGCCCTTTTATTCTCTCCTGAGCCTCATAGATGTGTGTCCCCCTCCATCTCTTCCTACTCTCAAGATAGTCATGTCTGATTTCTTTAGCCCCAGAGTCCAGAGGGAGCTGATCTGACCAGCAGAGATCGGAGATATCCCTGAATATTCATTCTGTCTCAAAATAATATAGCTCCTGATTTTTAGCTAAGCACGTAGCTGCCTAGAATAGGATTAACATTTCCCAGCCTTCCTTGCACCTGGTCGTGGCCACGTGATCAAGTTTTGGCCAATGGGATACGAATGAGAGTTATCTGCACAACTCCCAGGCTATACCTTTAAAGGGGAGGAGCATGTCCTCCTGTATCCTTCTCTCCACCCACCTGTTGGAATATAGATAGGCTGAGAGCCATCTTGGATGGTGCAGATGAGGACAACACTACAGTTGGCAGAGCAGCAAGATAGAAAGAGCCTGGGTCCTTGATACCTTTGCAGAATAGAGTTGTCATACAAGCTTAGAATTTCACATGAGAAAAAAGCAAACACCTGTTTGATTTAGCCATGTTATTTGCAGTTTGATCATGGCAGCTGAGTCACTGTTATGTTTAGGAAGTCATTATTGCCTTCAAGCTAACAGCCTCAGCTGGAAAGCCTATGGTTGGGCTCCTTTGGGTCAGTGCCCACCCTTGGCCCAAATCAGTGGCCACTTTTACACAGAGGAAAGTTTAGCACTTCCTCCCTGGTAGGGGCTGACGGAAGAGCAGTTTCAGCCAGCAAGGGATGTGTAGTATGGCAGGTGTCAAAACAAGAACCTTGCATGGCACTGGTCACACATCACAAGTTATCACAAATCATTTTCACTGGATGAGTAGAAAAGAATGTCAGCCGTACTTGTGTGACCGTCTGTGGGCCTCGTGGATGGCACTCAGGAGAGGAAGCTTCAGGTTGGCTATCCAGCGGCGCCAGGAGGTGGGGCTGTCAGCAAAAGGCACTTGTGGCACCATTAATCTGACTCAGTGGCAGTTCATACCTCTGCCTTGTTCTGTTCTGCTACTGACAAGTAAGTGTTTCCCTGTAACTTCTTGCCAGGTTCCCTGGTTAGGGACTCTGATTGTCTTAGTTTATGCTACTGCCTTCGTTTGGCAGGTCCCTTTGCATTTGACCATTGTTATAAGTGACTAGCAGCTTATGGCAGGGTGTCCACCCCTGGTCACATCAGTGGTCACCCCTGCCCAAAGTTCATCCCAGAACTGCTTTCCTTCGGTGGGTGGGTAGGGGGCTGTGGGCCAGGCAATTTCAGCTAAAAAGGGCATTGGGCATAGGAAAAAAGTACCTAAGTATCAGGAGTTGGTAGCAGATACTTCCAGTGTTTCAGGCAAGTTTTAGCACTGGGGTGGGTCTATTCAAAGCAAGAGAAGGGACCCAGGAGTGGGTGAGGACAGGTGCCAGATCATGAACCCAGAGAGGGGCCCAGGCTTCAGCTGGAGCCTGCACAGGCAGCCCCCAGTCTCTGAGTGGGGAGGAGGATGGGAAGAGTCTACTTAGAACATTGCAGAGAGGGCTTCTGTTCCAGTGGGACCAAAAGAGGGTCTCAGACCCAGGAGGAAAGCCTCACCCCTTGGAGTACAAGATGGGTCTTAAGTCTTGGAAGCCAAGATCAAAGCAAGTTTTCAAAAGTGGGCATGATGAGGTCTGCCCATGGTCTTTCCACTCCTCTGCCTCGATCTAGCAGAAGAGGCCAGGCCACCATGCCTGGTTCATCCTCCCTTGTGCCCTGCCATCTGCATGTCTTCATTTATTCTCACTCTGGCTCCTGGCTATGGCTCACTGGTCACCCAGACAATGCACAGCTTCTTCCTTCTCAGAAGAACCACTGGAGAAAGGAGCTGCTAAGGCTGCGCTCCCTCTGGCAGGTGGCATGAACTCAAGGTAGCACATGGGGACATGGGGCAGACATCATCATTGCCCACCAACTGCCCATTCTCCTATTCTTCCTTAGGAAAAGAAACCCAAATTTTCGCTGGGCACATTGCTTCCAGAGCAAACAACATTTCTCGGTCTCTCTGAAGATCGTGGTGGCCAAGTGATGAAGCGGAAGGTATGGGACTGCAAGAACTTTTCAGAGGGGCTGGCTTGGCTGGTGGAAGCATGATTTTTCCCTGTCTCACTTCCCCTTGCTGCTGGCTTGGAACATGGATGGGTGGGCTGGATCTCTAGGAGCCACCTTGGACCACAAGGTGACCTGAAGGATGGAAGCCACATGAGGAGGATGGAGGAGCAGAAAGGTCGGAGTTTGAGTCTCTGATGCTGCTGTGGATCCCCATGTAGTGGGGAGGGTAAGACCCCAGGATCTTGTGCCTCCATGTGCTCTGCAGGTCAGCAACATGGCATCCCATGAGAAGCCCCAGATCTGACCTGGAATCTGCATGTTAACAAAATCCCCAGGTGATGCATGTGCACATGATGGTTTGAGAGGCACTGGTTTAAGCTACTATTATTATTATATTTTTGCTGTTATTTGCAGCTGAGCCTAATTCTTATGGACAGAATAGATGATGTCCATGCAGGGTCTCTGAGAAAGGGGTGAAGGAAGGGATTGCTGAGCAGCTCACTGATGGGCATCGACCACTGCCTCTCCCTTCCCTGCATGCAGGCATGACTTTCTGAAACACCCTCACTTCCCCAAGTCATACCACAAGGGGTGCAGGGAGCCCTGGCCAGAGCTGTCCTGGCCCAGGCTCTCACAAAGCAGGGTTCCCATCAGCTACGAGTGCCTTTGCTCCAAACCCCTCTGTCACCAGGCCCAGGAGTGTAGGCATAGATGACAGTGTGTGGCTCAGAAGCAGGTGAGGAGGGTCTGTAGTTATTTTGAAACCTTAAGGTATTACGAAATAGATCATCTTTCCCAAAAGCCACATCCTTCTGGTTTTAAACACAGGCATTTCTAGGCTGGGTTTCTGGGGCTGACTGTCACATTCACCTCCTCCATGACTCAGACTTGGTTGCCTAAGAGGGTCACAGCCTCTGGTCAAAGCTCTGAGAAGGGCCCCTCCTGGCATGTCTATGCCCACCCAGAGACATTGGGTGAGGGTGAGCAAGGAAGCTCCCAAGCATGTCTCCTGAGGATGACATTCTGGAAAACAGTTCTTGACATGCCACCACCTGGATTTGATTGTTCAAATGAATACTTGGAAACATTCTACTCTAGAGAGGCAACAGGAAGTAATGGTTAAGAACTTGAGTTTGGGATTCATGGAGACCTGATCGTGCCCTTTGCAAACTTTTCACCTTGAACGGGTTACTAAACTTCTCTAAGCCTTCTCTCTGAGCACCTGGCCTTCCCATAGATCCCAGTCCCGCTGACGTCAACCTGGGTTTCCTCATTTGCACACGAGTAATAAATAACATCTTCCTTGGAGAGTTGCTGTGGGCTCAGGCAGTTGGTCAAGTGGTCAAATCCTCAGTTTTTGCTGTGAGTAGGTGTGCAGACTCCCCAGGCCTTATACACCAGTGCCTCTCAAACCTTAACGCCCAAATATATCACCTGGAGTGTTTGGTGACAGGCAGTTTCTGATTCTGAAGGTCTGGCTTGTGGCCTAAGACTCTGTGTATCTCAAAGCTTCCTTGTGCTGCTGCTGCTGCTCTGAGAACCACACTTTCTAAGGCAAGGTTGTAGATGTTTCTTAGTTATTGTCCCTCATCTTCAAAAACTGACCCCACATTTTCAGACACTATAGTTAGAAAAACCAAAAGAATTGTTCATTGTTGTATGATCTCACTGCAAGCGTATCTCACTTTGGACAAGAGGACAAGAGAGGGTTGAGGTTTCTGTTTCTGCTTTTTGTTAATAATCTACTACACAAAGAGCTTCGTTTTAGATAAAATGCCCATATCCTGGCCATGACACGGACAGATGTGTAACCCTGTGGGCAGCGGATTCGGTTCCATCTGGGCTCCTGGTGATGGGTGATGACCCTGTGCTTAGAGGGTACCTCTCAGTTTGATGTGGCAGTTTTTGCTGTGGTTATGACTTTCAACACACTTCCTGCTTTTCTTGCAAAATAGAGACTCCCCACCCCTCTGCGCGAGGCCACAGCCCAGACGATTACAGGTCTTTTCACTGGGTCTCTGCGTGTGAGGTCTTTGGCCTTTTCCCATATGAACATCAAGGTTAATCTCTGTGAATTTTGCTTTCTGCTGGAGAAAATTATTGCAATGCTGTTAGAGGAACATGAGATTTGCAGCACTTCACAGATGCAGGTATCAAGTATAACCCTGATTCAGTCCCTCAACAACAACAGAAGATAGAACCTGGCCATTTTCATAGTCAAGCTGGCCTGGGTCACGTGACCTCAATGGCAATGCTCACACTTGCTAGAAATTTGGAATCATAAGCTATTGGAGTTGAACAGGGTCTGAAAATTCGTAAAGCCAACTCCTCTCTCTTTCAGAGGTGGAAACTGAAGTCCAAAGAAGTTGAGTAACTTTCTCAAAGCCACACAGCCAGCCTGGGCTTCACGATCATCACAGAATCATCTCACAGATATTTCAGATGGATATCTTTGCTTAGTCATCCCTATCTCTCACTCTTCCTAACCACCATATTACAAAAATAAAGTATTAACTACTTTTCTTCTTTTTTTATGAATTTTTCTATTATGAAAATGAAATCTACATTACAGTATAATTGGAAAATAAATGGGAAAAAATCACCCACACAATTTCTTTTTGACCTGATGCCTATGTAACTATTATTGCACAATTCTTTGGTACTTTTCTTATTTTGGCTTTTAATTAGAAAGATACAGATGCCTGGAAATAAAAATTCAAACAGGATAGAGAGCCATACATACATAGTAAGTGTTCTTCCTCACTCCTTTCCTAGATTTCCTCCTAACAGGTATTTTCTTCTGATTGTTTCTGTTTATATTTCTTCTGCTAGTTACCTTGATTGATGTTGCTAAATAACATAGTACACCTATGTCTTCAGTTATCAGCTTCGATCTATGTAGGCACTATCTATAGACTATTACCTGTGGCAGGTGAGTAACCTATTCATTTCTCCTACCTCCAAATCATTGATAGCTGTGTATTTTTATTTCTTCTGTGGTTAACCTTATGACTTTGCATAATATTCAATCTCTATTTTGGCTCATTAATTTTTGGGTAGTAATTCTTGATTCTCTACTATGTAAGATAGGAAATTAATACCCCTTTATACTAATACTATACTAATACTATACCCGTAATACTTCCCTCCACTTTTCGCTCTTCCCTTCCCCACCCTCTCTCAGCTATACCATTTCTTTTACATTATCAAAGTTTATAGCACATGTTTTCTGTTTTGTAAATTTGTCCTCTTGCTTTGTCAATTCTGATAATTGAATGTGAATGAGCAAACAGTATTTAAAGAACAAAGATTATGCAAATATTATTACCTAAAGAAGCAAGTATTATATTGAGAGCTGTAGAGGGGCATGTTCCAAGGTCAAAGTCAAATGGATGATTTTCTCTTAGGCTCCATCAACTATACAGAATCATGATACTTTTGCATTGGTTTTATATTTGGGCCATGATACATATATATATATATGTGTGTGTGTGTGTGTGTATATATATACATACACACACATATATACATACACATATATATATACATACACACACACTATTTTCTGGAATTTTTAATTGACTGACAATAGGAGCATATGCCTTGTTTATATAATTACAAATACTTTCCAGTTCTTTATCTCATTTATTGATTGCTTCAAAATATACTGACTTGTGTCTGGGTTGAATGCTCATCTGTATTGGAGTTTGTTTTAATTGCATTTCTAGCCTGATTTAATTGGTTTTGTTTGTTTAGTTCTGAGATCTTCCTCTTTCTTAGGTAGTAGTACATCCTCAAGTAATTTTATTTTTAGAAAGAAATAAATGGGAGTTAATTTTCTGAGTTCTTGCATGTCTGAACCAGCCTTTATTTCTCCTCCACACTGGATTGATAGTTTGCCAAGATATCAAATTTTAGGTACAAAATCATTTCTTTGAACTTTGAAGGTAATTGCTCCATTGTCTCCAAGTGGATGCCAATCTGGTTCTTACTCTTTTGTTGGTTACCGGTGTCCTGTTTCTCTCTGAGGGTGTTTAGGATTCCCTTTATCAGTGCTCTGAAATTCCCATGAGGTGGTTTTTACGGATTACCCTTTATTCACTGTGCTTAGTACTTTGGATCTTTCAATCTAAAACTTACACCTTTCTTCAACTCTGGGAGATTTTCTTCAATTGTTTCTTTGGTAATTTTCTCCACACCATATTTTCACTCTTCTCTTTTTCTGAAACTTGTATTACATAAATATTGGTTCACCTGAATTGATTCATTATGTATTTTTTTCTCCAACTATCCATTTTTTGTTATTTTACTCTGTATTCTGTAAGATCTTCTTGACTTTTTTGATGTGGTTTTTCTATGTTTCAATTTTGTTTTTTTATTGCATGTACTACTATCTGTGATAGTAATTAAATTTAAATTAGATTTAAATTAAATTTGAATCCAAATATTTAAAAAGGGATTTAAAACATACTCTTTCTTGGTTTCCAACTGCTCTTTTTGAATAGAAGACTGATTTTGTTTTAGAGATGCGTCATCTATGTTCTCCATGAGGATAATGAGATTTTGGGGTTTTTATTTAGTTCACTTCCCTTTCCTTAGCTCTAGGAAGGTTCATTTGTTCTGCTAACTGATCTTGGTCCTTTTCTTTCCTTTTCATGGGTGAATGGTGATTTTTGGCAGTGCATGCCAGGCTGGTTGTTGCATTGAAGTAACTGGGCAGAAAGTTCTTCTCGTGGGAGTGATGGGCGGTCTGTAAGCTCTCTGGGTGTGGGAGGGGAGCTTTGCTTTCTGCTGTGAGGGTGGGGAGAAGGCAAGCCAACTCAAGGAGGGCCCTGCTGCGGTATGCGACCCCCACGTTATAAGCCCTTGCCTCTTCCAGTCGACTTTTATTGACTTTTTAAAATAAATAAAGGATTATTTCTCTAGCTTACCTTGGGGTAAAAGCTGCCACTTCCTGCTCACAGGGTGCGGGATGGGTGGGGTGGGGAAGGCCAGTTTCCACAGTAGTTTAGGTACAGTCATTCCATCGATCACTTCTTTTATGCTCATCCTGATCTTTGTATTTGTCAACCTCAGGAGCTGCAGGGTGAAGGACACCCCCACTGCCCTCCTCGGTAATGCCCACTGCTAGTGCAGCCCCCAGAGCACTCTGAGCACTGCCTCCTTCATCCAGATTTTACACTTTCCACCTCTACAGAACTCATCACTAGCCTCAGTCCACTGCCCTCTTCCCTATACACAGTGCTTTTAGGAATTGTTTCCATCTTTGGAAGTCCTTGTTGTTATCTGAACAAGTTTCCTTATAGAGAGGATTGGTAAACAGAAATGCCTGTCATCTTGGACTATAAATCAGCTATTATTAAAGTACATTTTTTTGAAAATGAAGATTTTTTTTCCCTTGGCTATAAAGTAATATATATTTATTATAGATAATCTGGAAAATAAATAATCCAAATATCCCGAGGCTTTCCAAGTTTGTGGATAAAAATTATATTCTATTACTATATTAATATATTATTTTATATTGTATGTTATACTATATTACATAATATTATGTTATAATACATTATATAATATTAAAATTTATAAATATATAATATATTTCCATTTCACCAGCTCATTAACTCCTACTTTGATAACAACATGAGTGTTCTCTCTCTCCATCAAAATGTGCCCCAGTTATTTCTAGGTGTTTCCAAGGGAAGGCCAAGAGAGAAGTATATCTCTGGAAAATATAGTTAGAACACGAAGTTGTTTCTTGGTGTATTATTTATAATATTGAAAGATTGGGGAAAACATCTGGTAATAAGGAAATAAGTAAATTATAGCATAGTCAACAAATACTCAACAAATACTAGATAGTTCTTAAAAGTGATGTTTGTGGACAATTTTTAATGATATGGGATGGAAACTCTATCTGATGAAATATTCAGAGAAAAAATATAAAATTATATATATCACATGATTTTGATGATGTGAAAATATATTAATTAGTGTTATGGGGGAAAGAGATTGTACACAATGCTTATTTTCTTCTTTATGCTTGCTATGAGTTAATTTTCATCCTTCCTACCTTAGTGGGGAGGATTTCTACTCTAGAAACTGGCCTCCCTCATTGACTTCCTTAAAACTGGGGATTTAAGTAACACTTTTCAGAATCTGTCCACTCAGCTTCCAGTCCACACCCTCTGCCCTGCCCTCTCTCTGTGCCCATCAGTGATGTTTCTGGAAGAAACCGCTTGAGGATGCCAAGAATTTTCTGCTTCTGCTTTTGACAGCACTTTGCAAAATAGTGTATGGTATGACATTTGCTTCTTCCTTGGTTTGAGAGTTTTGGGAAGACTTTTGCCTATTTTCTTAAAAAAAAAAAGTCTTTGGTGCTTTTTAGATTTGGGGAAACAGAGGTTTTAGTTCTGCTTCAACGTCCACATCTTTCCCTGCCACCTCACATAGCTAATGTTGAGAAGCACAGAAAACTCCTATTCATTTGTCATTTTTAATGAAAAAAAAAAAGCCCTGCTTGTTTTGGCTTCATTTTGTTTTCTTCTGTTTGTTTCTAATAGTTGTTCGCACAAGTGTATTAGCCTGAATGGGGTCTTGACTTGACCTAGAATCGTGCTAGGTGGATGAGACAGACCCTAGCTGCTTTCTCTTGACTGTGATATGACCTGGTAGGTCAGCCTTGAGAGTCTACCTTTTCCCCAGGCTGGTCCTTGCCCTGGGTCTCAAACACGACACAGTCCATTTTTAGACCAGAGCAGGATGTGATGAAAGAGAGTAACAAGGATGTGGACCTGGTTGCCTGGTGACCTGTGTTCTAGTCCCGTCTGGCCTACTCATCAACTGGGCAACCTGGGGCAAGAGGTAGCCGCTCTCAGCTTCAGTTTCCTCATCTGTAAAATGAGTGGGCTGGCCTTGATGTTTCCTAGGTTCCTTTCAGGTTCTAAAAACTCCATGATTCCTTAAAAGGTGAGTGAGTAAGAGAGTAGGTAGGGATGGGAGATGATGTGAAGGGTAAGAATTTGAATACCCTAATTGGTTTAGTATGGTTTCATTAATCATGGAAATAACAACAATTACCATTCATGAGAACCATTTATGTTTCTGCCCCAGAATACTATTTGCTCTTGGAGTCATTGCCACCAAGGCAATAATTTCACCTGGAATACGGACAGAGAGCTCAAACCAGAAGCATGGACAAGGGAGTCCCAGATTACAGGATGCTATTTTGATTTTTCTATAAATATAAACTCCTATTAGATAAATTGATAAGGATATGTTCCGGTTAACTAATGCTATGTAACAAGCCACCACCACAGTGGCTTAAACTAATAACAGTCTGGGGTTGGCTGAGCTCAGCCAGGCGGTTCTTGCTTGGTCTGTGGAGCAGTTGCAGAGAGACAGTGGCTGGGTTAGGGTCATTCTGAAGGTCATCCTTCACTCACATGTCCAGAGCCTGGGCTGGGGGTACTCAAAGAGCTGGGTGATCGATCTATACATCTATCTATTTTTCATCTATGTATGTATGTATGTATCTATCTTTTCCAGATGGTTTCTCCCTACAGTGGCTTCAGGGGACCCAAACTTCTTACATGTTAGCTGGAGCCTTGGAGTAAGTGTCCTAAAGAGACACTACTAGACCTTTTCTAATCTGATGTCAGAAGTCACACAGCATGACTTCTATCATATTCTGTTCATTAAAGTGTCTACAAAGGCCTGCCCGGTTTTAAGAGGAGAGGACACAGACTCTATCCCTTAAAGTGAGGAGTGTCAAAGAACGTATGAGCATGTTTCAAAACCACCACAAGTTGTAAGGATAAGTTAATTGGTAATGACTAATATAATATCAATATCATATACTTACCACATGAATTATTCCACGATTAAAAATATATGAACTCTGAAAGTCTTTAGTGACCATCTCACAAAGCATTTCCAGAGGTTCTCGCCACTTGATTTCCAGCCTGGGTGTTCCCCTAGGCTAAGCAGAGACCCCCGATTGTACACTGGGGTGGGCAACTGAAAGCCAGATGACTTGGTTCCAGGCTCCAGCTCTGTCACGCTGAGTTGTATGACCTTCAGACAGGTCACTTTAGCTTATAGGGCCTCCTTCCCCCCCTTGCTTAATGGAGATACTAACCCTGCCTTATCTGTGTTGAAGAGTATGGTAAGACTCAAATGAGAATATCCTTTGTAATTGCAAAATGTCCTAAAGGGCAAGAGAAAGCTCCCCTTGTTTCTTGCCTCTTCTGAACACTGCTGAAGCCACGTGGCCTTGAGAACCACATCATATTAAAGATTAAACCTCTGGGAATCTTCTGTTTGTTGCTGTTTCTTCTTAATAGCACCTGGGTTCTCATGGTTTCCACTGATGTCTATTTATGGGACTCTTCTTGGTGGGATGGAGAGCTTGGCTCTCTGGCCACATCTGCTGGCAGTCACCTCTGTGTGATCTTTATGAGATGGCTTTTCCGGTCCAAAGGGAGGACCCTCTCTGCAACTGACAGCATTAAGCTGGGTTCAAGGGCTGAAATGGACAGTGCTTTGGGTCCCCTTGGATTTGGGCTGGGGGACCCAAGGCCTGGTGGCAGAAGGGCTGGTGTGAAACTGATGGAGGAGAAATTTCTAACTCCTCCAATCTAGACCTCCAATACAGACTTGCTTTTCTTTTAAAGGGCCAAAGTTTCTTTCTTTTCAAAACATTAAAATTATTTAGTCAGAGATAGCTCAGCCTCTCAGTGCTTCCTCTTCAGTAGAGAAGATTCACAAACACCTGTCTTAGGCACGACCTGTGAATCTAAAAAGGAAGGAAAACATGCAGCTGATTTATTAAACCATCTGACAGTGGAGGGGTGTGACCACAAATATGTTTTTCTCTACCAGTTGCTGTCTATTGTCCTATGTTGACTTTTCCTTTCCTTTTCTTTGATAATATTTTGTCAGCTCCCATGGCTTCCAGTCACTTCCCAGTAGAGAAGGGACAGGTCTAGTCCAGGCCAGCACAGGTTAAAGCTCCAACCTCCTACACAGTGTAGCCCTTGCTTCATCCTCTGCCCCCAGCACCTGCCAGACTGGAGCCCTCACAGAGGCTGTGGTCTTCTTCTCTGCCCTGCTGCTTGACTCCCTGGGCTTGGGCAGGAGAATGAGGGCCAGGAGACGTGGCCTGCAGCTTCCTGGTGGGGCTGCTGCCTTCTTGTGGTGGTGACCACCTCCTGTTCCCACCCACAGGTGGGCGCTCTGCAGGGGAGCTCCCAAAGCCCTGCCCTGATGGGAATCTGCTCAGATCTGACCTGGTCTAGACCCCGCTCAGCTCCCAACCCACCACTTCTTATGCCACAGGGGTCTGCTTGTGGAGGTGGCCAGATATTTTTGGTGAGGTACTGGCATGGTAGTGCAAGCCCAGATACTTTCTGTGATGCCCCGTTGATCTGTGGGAAACTCCTGCATCCTTGCCTCCTAAGTGGTGGGACAGTAGGCTGTTGCAGGGCCACTCCTGGACTGGCTATTCCTGGCCCCTCCGCCCATTCGTCCCCTTTCCTCAACGTTCTCCTCCTCCCTTGCTTAAACATCAGACCCCAAGTGGGGAGCAAGATATCAATCTCCTTTCTCGCACGCGCCTCCTAAATCTCCCAGTGATTCTCTGGAAGCCCCTACTCACTTGGCTTGTGGGGAAAGAGGAGATGGAGGTGGTTGGGAGAGCCACCTCTTCTCCCAGAGAGGAAACGCCACCACACTCTCCCCCGTGACTCCCACTCCTAACGTTCTCTTTTCTCTCTAAGTCTCAGAAAAGTGCGGCTCCCTCTGCATTAGCCAAGGAAGTGATGACTGCCCCCTGCCCTTCCCTGTTGTCTGTTCCTTGAGGCTCTGTAATTTACAGTCACCAATTCTAGGGTGACAAGAGGAGTGGCTCTCAACACCCCACTACAGACCGACATTTGAATAAGTGATGACCTCATTAGCAATCAAGCACATTAAGAGAGGAAGAGGACTTTTTTCAACCTATCAAATTGGTTGAAAATAAACATTTAAAATGATCATACCCAAGCTTAATAAAGGTGTGTGTTTGTGGGTGTATAAGTGTTTGGGTGTGTGCGTGTAAGGGTGTGAGTGTGCATGTAGGGTGTGTAAGAGAGAGTGCTGGTGTGTGTGGGAACAGGCCGGTGCTGGTTGGGAGGGATTGCTGGTGATGCTTCTGGAAGAACAAGCACTGCCACACACCGCTGGTGCTGGTTTGAGTGATTCCATGTGGATGGAAAGCCATCGGCAATGCACATAAGAACCTTAAAATATGCAAACACTATGCCCCATAAATTCCACTTCTCCTAAGGAAAAATCGTGGGTGTTCACTGCAGCGATGCTTTGTGTAGCTTTGTGTTGCTTTGAGTAGCAAACCTTTACCTCTGCACACTCAGCTTTAGGGGATTGTGAACAAATCAAGAACAGTAGCTAATGCTTATATAGTGCTTATACGTGCCAGGCACTGTTTTAAGTGCCTTTTAAGTATATTTAATATTCACAACCACCCAGTGAGAGAGCTCCTGTTGATACCCCCATTTTATAGTTAAGAAAACTGAGGCTCAGAGAGGTTAAGTGATTTGTCCTAGGTCATTGAGCCACCATTTTGACTCAGGTGATCCAATCCCACAGCACACACTTCTTTTTTTTCATCAAAATTATATTAATTATTTAAATCTTCAAACTTGCCACAAAGCTTTCCTTTGAAGAATTTTTTGACAGTTTCAAAATTAAATCCAACTTCTCAAGGAGAAAAGTCTTGGACTTTGAAATGGTACAAAATTAACAGACCCCTCCACCCCCACCCCTAGGACTTAACAATGGTTTTAGCTGCTTCTGAAAACATCCTCTTTTTTTTGGAGTCATACTCTCCCCTCTTTCTTTGAGCCTCTGTGCTGCCAAGTTAGTCATTTCTCTTAGCGGAGTGTTCGGGATGCAATGCAGTGATTTTCACGACTGACTGGGGGGCTTCTCTGATCTTTGCAAATTTCCTCCTGCTGAGGTCACTGCAGTCTCTAGGACATCCGTGATCTGAGGTGGGGGATGGGATGTTTTGGGCAACGCCTGTGGTTTGCAGAAGCAACTTTGGAAACGTCTGCAATTTTCTGTTACTGGAAATGACTTCGAGCCACATAGGAATGATATGGCTTGGGTGTCAAGAAGGGGCCCCACCAAGGAGATGCTGAGCCCCACAAAAAGAGACCCCACCAAGGCTGGACCTGTGATGAGAGTTGGTTTCACACCTGGCCAGGCATTTCCTGTGCGCTAAGTTCTTACAAGAGCATCTCCTCCAGAGCTTTAGGCATTGTTCTCAGAGATGACCCCAAACTGTATCTGGCAAGTTCCTTGAAAAATCATCCCTTCTAATTTCCAGCCACTCCCCTATGAAAGCAGTCTTCCCAGGTCTTGAGAAGAAATTCCTTTTGTGTCAGATCTTTGTCATTACCAGCTCCCTAATCATTTCCCTCTGGAAATTTGAAAGGTAGCTGACTGCGGAATTTCCTTAGGAATTTGGGGAAGGAAGCCTGTGTCTCACCCATGTCTCATTGCCTCCCCATCACCCATGTAAGGGTAAATTTGAAAATTGAGCTTTTCTAGTGGCAAAATGGAAAGAGACCTTTCCCCTCCCTTTCTTAGAGCATTCCCATGAGAAATGGGAATTTCTCTAGGTGCCTTGCTTTAAGCTGTAACCACCTGCTTGTCATAGAGGCAAAAGCAATTCAGACATAGGCAATTAGCAGGCTAAATTAGCAGGTGAACATGGGAGGAACTATGACAGAATGCCCAGCAAATGGTGCTGCCATATCCTATGGGAAGATTAAGTTACTGTTGATCTTGAGCACTTGTGTGTAATGGATTGCAACTGCTTAGTGGTATAAAAATGGTGAGACATACAATCCACTGGTCTTTGACAAAGTTGACAAGAGCATGCAATGGGGAAAGGATACCCTTTTCAATAAATGGTGCTGGGACATTTGAATTGCCACATGCAGAAGAATGAAACTGGATTCCTATCTCTCACCATATAAAAAAAATCAACTCAAGATGGATTAAAGACTTGAATGTAAGGGCTGAAACTATAAAAATACTAGAAGGAAACAGGGAAAACTCTTCTGGACATTGGTCTAGGCAAAGAATTCATGACTAAGACCTCAAAAGCAAAGACAACAAAAGCAAAAATAAATGGGACTTAATTAAACTACAAAACTTCTGCACAGCAAAAGAAATAATCAATAGAGTGAACAGACAATTTGCACAATGGGAGAAAATATTTGCAAACTATACACTGAGAGGGGGCTAATATCCAGAATTTACAAGGAACTTAACCAACTCAACAAAAAGCAAACAAACAACTCCATTAAAAAGTGGGCTAAGGACATGAATAGACATTTTCCAAAAGAAGACAAACAAATGGCCAAGAAGCGTATGAAAAAATGTTCAACATCACTAGTCATCAGAGAAATGCAAATTAAAACCATAACGAGATATTACACCAATCAGAAAGATTACTACTAAAAAGACAAGAAATAACAGACTTTGGTGAGGATGCAGAGAAGAGGAAACTCTTATACACTGTTGGTGAGAATGTAAATTAGTGCAACCTCTATGGAAAACAGCATGAAGATTTGTCAAAGAACTAAAAATAGAACTACCATGTGATCCAGCAATCCCACTACTGGGACCCAAAGAAAAAAAAATCAATATATAAAAAAGACACTTGCACTCAGTATTCACAATAGCAAAGATGTGAAATCAACCTATGTGTCCATTAATGGCAGATTGGATAAAGAAAAATGTGTTACACAAGGGCTGTCTGGAAAGTGTGCAGCCACTATTAATATAACGAGAACCGTTACATGGCTGGATACTTTCTGGACAGCCCTTATATATACATAATGGAATACTATTCAGCCATAAAAAGAATGAAATCATGTCTTTTGCAGCAACATGGGTGGAACTGGAAGCTGTTATCTTGAGTGAAACAACGCAGACACAGAAAGACAAATACTGCAAGTTCTCACTTATAAGTGGGAGCTGAATGTGTACACATGGAGGCAGAGTGTGGAATGATGGACAATGGAGACTCAGATGGGTGGGGGAGTGGGTGAGGGTGGATGATGGAGGTTGCTTGGCAGGTACCATGTGTGTTGCTTCAGTGATGGATGCACTGAAGGCCCTGACTTCACCACAATGTAATCTATCAATATGGCAAATTTGTACTTGTACCCCATGAATATATACATATTAAAAAAAAAAGGAAAAAAATGTAAATGGTGATATTTCTTTTTGTTTTCATAATATCATCAGCAGGTTCCCTGCCATGCACATTGTAAACTGGCTTAATGCTTACTTAATAATAAAACTGTTGTCTTTCTTTTCTATTTATCGTGGAGAGGATTCTCTGGATTGGCAGAATTTTCAATTTTCCCCAATACCCACAAGCACCAGCTTTTTAAGCTGGGTATAAAGGCTGCCCATGATCTGGCACTAATAACAGTGACTTGTGGGCAGTTCTTCAACACACCATGCTTCATGCTTTTAAACACATCATTTCCTCTCTCTATGGTTCCCTTTCTCTGTCTGCCCTTCCAGATCAACCCTTGGTCCCGTCTTCCTGGCCCCACGTGCGTGGGGTTGTGTAGCCCTTATCTTGGCAGTGCCTCCCCCAAAGGCTGGGAGCAGCTCTCTGTGTGACTGAGGCTCTCTTGTTTTCCAGGTCTTCCACACAGTGCTTCAAGACCTCCCAGGGCTGCACCGGCTCTCCTAGGGCCATGATGCTGCCATTTTATTACCAACCAATGCTAAAGAATCCTTGCAAACAGGGCCCTGACATATACAGAAGAGGCACCATCCTTGCCACTCCTTCCCCCTCCTCCCCTAGAGCTGGGCCAGCAGGTAGCTGGGGGTGTGATTTGTGTTACATCCCATCCCAGCTTTGGCAAGAAGCTGCTGTGCACGGCTGGGTAGAAAGACCACATCACCTCTCAGCTGTCACCTTTTTTGGCCCTTCAAAGTCAGATGTGATTCGATACCCCATATGTTATTTATGTAAACATCTCTGAGCCAAAACCTGGCTCTTTCCAGGATGCTAGTTGGTGTGGTGGGTGATTAAGAGGAGAAGGAAGGTGAGACAGAGGTGTCTGGAAGACTCTGTGCCCCTTCTCCCTTCCCCCTTCTCCTTACCTCCTTCCCCCCTCTCTCTTTCTCTTTCTCATCACCCCCACCAGGCCCTCTGTGTGTGTGTGTGTGTGTGTGTGTGTGTGTGTATCTTTCTCTCTCTCTCTCTTTCTCCTCTTTGTTTTCTTACCAACCCTCTGTGGCTATAAGCCAGATAGGAAGCAGGACTGCTTTTCTCAGCTGAAAGTTTTTCTTCTGACCATTTTGACACACCCTGCAGGCTTCCTATCCCAGAGGTGTCCTGTCCTTGAGAACCCTCAACCCCCGCTCTGCATGCTGTCAAGGGGCATAGGCTGTTAGGATAACTCCTTATATCGTCTGACCCCAAACTGTTCATATCTGGCTCTGGAGTGGGCCACAGGGTAGGCCCACAGAGGTGTCTGGTGTTTTGGGCACATCTGGAGTCATACAAAAGGACGAGGTTAAACTCTTGAATATTGATCAAGAAAACACATTTTAGCTCCTTTGGTCTGTACCTGAGCTCGGGTCGTTCTTTACTCTTTCCTGAAGACAGAAAAAAGATCAACTTCCCCATTTTGTTTCTTGTCTAAAAAGAGAACTTCCCTCCAAGATTCTGGTGGCTGGTTTGCTAATTTTTCTGGAATGTGAGCCATTAAGATGATGAGACACTTACAGTTTCAAATAGGCACACCTTATTCTGCAGAACAGGTATGTCCTGGAAAAACACTTTTTGTGGAAAGAATTCCTTTTCAAATGCAGAGGACTTTCATATTTAACTTAGGTCTGTAATATATCTGTTTGAGAAGAAAGCATTCAAGTATAATAAAATTATTGATTTAATAATTTCCCCATTTTGGAAGTTCAGATTTTTGCATAGATATTTTTCTTTGGTGCTTTTTTTTTAAAAGAAAATAATAAGGTGGTCTAGTACAGCACCCTGAAATCCCACAAAAAGCTTTGCAGGGCTACTACTTTTGCTGATTCTCTGACAACCGTTGCAAAATATGTCAAATAAATATATTTTGGGATAAATTATTTTATTTCCTTCAGTATCATAATCAATCTGAAATTAATTTTTATTGTGTGAATAGAGACCTGACATATATCTGTGAATTTTTTGTATATTTTTGAATGTTTGAAATATTTCAGAATTAATATGACAATCGTTTTTTTTAAAAAAAGAATACATAGTTACTATAGGAAAGCTAGATAAATACAATAAAAATTAAAACAAAACTTTACCCATAATAGCTCAGCAATAACCTGAGCTTATAATGTTGTGAGGTATTTCATTCTGGTCTTTTATTTTTTGGTGAAATTGAGCTCAAACTGTTTTTCATTTTTATCACTTATTGTATTTACCCATATAATTTCAATTTTCCAAAATAATTTTTAATGATCACATATAATTCATCAAATGGGTGTATCATAATTTATTTAACCAGGCACTTACTGTTACTCACTTTACCATCTCCAACTTTTCAGTATGAGCGCGAGTATAGCATTGACTATTCTACAAATCTATCTGATTCGTTCTTTAGGATTATTGCTAGAAATGAAATTCCTGGGTCAAAAGATCTGAACAACTTTAAGACTCAGATAACTCCAGTGAGGGCGAGCAGGTCCGTCCTACCACACGCTCCCTGCTGATATTCTTGCTGAAATGTACAAAGAATTCAATCTCCGCTGATGCATTTGGTCAGAACAAGATCGCATGCTGATGAGAATACAAAATGTGGAAAAAGCACATAGCAAGAAGAAAAGTCTGTCCTAATTTATTAATATGGTAGTTGCAGTCCTTCCTATTAAATTTATTTGACCAAAAACAATATAAATGCCTTAGTTCAAAGAGGCCATTTCTGCCCTGGCAATATCCAAGATCCAAGAGCCAGGGGCAGATGTTTGGGACATAGGAAGGGCTCCAACTAGTTGATGCTCAGAGCATAGAAAGAACATGTCAGGGCGTCTGCCTCTCTGCTTAGGGGAGGCCAGAAGAGCCCCATGACCACTCATTCAGACATTTCAGTGTCTGTTCGTAGCCACTCACGGCGCTGCAGGCTGGGAATATAAAAACGACCAACCTGAGAAAATTACAGTTGAGAAAGCTAAGGGCTGTTACAGAACCTAGCTGCAAGGCATGTTGAAAGCTCAGGCAGGAGTGTCCCATACAGCCTGATGACGTCAGGGACAGCTTCCCAGGGAGGGGGTGTCTAGGGCTGATGTTCAAAGGGTAAGTAGGGCTTGGTCAGGCAGAGAGAGGAACAGGCATTCTAGCTAACTATTAACATAGGCCAGTCGGGGTTGGGGTTAAAGGGTGGGGCGCATGAAGGAAGGAACCTAGGGAGGAACAGTAAGCGAGAATGCCAGAGGAGGAAGGGGCTGGGTTATGAAAAGCTCCATGTGGCTTTCCATGGAATTTATGTTCTTTACATGGCCCTATGTGATCTGGTCCTACCACCTTTCTAATCACGTCTCCTACTCCTCCTGCACCCAAACCACTCTGCTCCAGCCACATTGGTCTCCTCGCCATTCCTCAAGCATGCTCTCACCTCAGGACCTTTGCACTTGCTCTTCTCTTTGCCCAGCATGCTCTCCCCCAGGGCTATGTATGGCTTCCTTCGTCTCTTCCCTCCGATCTCTGCCCCAATAGCCTTACCTAAGCAGAGAGACCTCCTCTGACAAACTTAGGCAATATAACATGCCACTCTCATCATTTACTCTGCTCTTCTCTGTCTTCTAACTCTGCTTTATTTTCCTTCTAGTATTTATTTTCTATCTTCCACCCTACAATCCACTAGAATGTAAGCTCCATGGAGGTAGATACTCTGGTTTTTCATTGCACTACCAATTAGACTCTATTGATTAGTCTATTCCCTGTGCCTGGAATGGTGTCTGATGCATAGTAGGTGCTTAACAAAAATTTGATAACTAGGGGAATGAATTTTGTTATAAAGACAATGAGGAGGCATTGAAGGCATTTCAGGTTGGGGAGGAACAGTCAGATTTGTACTTTAGACAGTTCTCTCTGCCTGCAAGATGGAGGATGAGGCCAGTAGACCTTACCAGCAGGTCGCCAAGGTCATGTATCTAGGCTAAGGTGGTAAGGGTGGAGAAGAAGGGGCGACTTCCAGAGGCATTGAGTAGGAGGTGTGGTTGCCTGGCCTTAGTGCCTGTTTGGGTATGGGAGGTAAGAGAGGAGGCAAAGAATATTTTAGGTGTCGACCTGGGATTCTGGGTGGGTGGTGTCCTAACCTAGGTCAGAGGATGCTGGAGAAAAGTTAATACAGGAGAAATGATAATGAAATCAGGTTTGTTTAGAACATGCTGACATTGAAGTTATTTGGCATCTCCAAGGGGAGACGTTCGGCAGGCAATTTGAATACCGTAGTCACTGGAGCCATTGTGCAGATGAGATCACCGAGGGAGGGTGTGTAGGGTGAAGATAGAAGAGAACTAAGAACAGAACCCCAGGGAACACCACGCCAGGGTGAGTGGAGGAAGAGAGAAGAAGAGTAGCCACAGCAGTAGGAGGAAAGCCAGGAAGGAAGAGTGCCAAGAAGGCAGGGGTGGTCAACAACATCAGATAACAGTACAAACCGGTGAAATAAGGGCTGAGCAAGCCCAATGGCATTGTGCACCTGAGAAGCTGCCAGTGGGGTGCTGAGTACAGGGATGGAAAAGTCAATGGATCTTGCAGTAGAGGCAGAGTATGGACCACTCTTTCAAGAACAGTGAATGTTAAAAGAAAGAATAAGGCAAATGTTGGGCAGGAACTTAGAGGGAAAGGAAGGTGATTTTAACACAGCTGGGTCTGTCTGATTTCAAAGCTATTATTCTTTTTAAAAAGTTTTTTTCAAACTTTTAATTTTGAGATAATTAAAGATTCTTAGGCAGTGAATAGTGAGTATGAAGAAGTCCCACAGACCCCACACCCAGGTTCCCCCATGGTTACATCTGTATGTAAGTATAGCACGATATCAGTAACAGGAATTTGACTCTGCTATAATATCTGTGCATAGTTCTATGTCATTTTTATAGCATGTGTAGATTCACGTAATCGCTATTGCAATCAAGGTACAAAATTATTCCATTACCACAATTTATTTGTGCCACCCATTGATAATCACACTAACCCTTCCTCACTCACATTGTCCTAGCCCCTGGAAACCACTAATCTGTTTTCTATCTCAATCATTTTTTTTTTTCATTTCGAGAATGTTGTACAGATGGAATGTTAGGGCATATAATGTTTTGAGATTGGATTTTTCACTCGGCACAATGCCCTTGAGATCCATCAAAGTTGTTGGGTGTAACAACAGTTCATTCCTTTTAATTGTTGAGTAGTATTCTATCATATGGATATACCACAGCGTTCTCTCCAATTTACAAGTTACAGGACATTTGGGCTATTTTCCAGTTTGAGGCTATTACAATATTGCTATTAACAACAGTATACAGGTTTTTGTATGGACATGAGTTCTTATTTCTCTGGGGTAAATGTCCAGTATTTCAATTGCTACATCATATGGTATTTGTATGTTTAGTTTTCTAAGAAACTACCAAACTCTTTTCTAGAGGGTTGTGCACCGTTTTATAGTCCCACAGCAACATATGAGTGGTCCAGTTTCTCAGCATCTTGGCCATCATGCTTGATATACTGGAGATACGAGTTTTTTCAGATACGTGGTTTGCAAATTTTTCCCCCATCTGTAGCTTGACTTTAGGTTGAGGTTAACTTTTTGCCTACGGATTGCTCCAGCACCACCGTTGGAAAGACTGTCCTTCTTTTACTGAATTGCTTTTAGGCTTTTGTCAAGAATCACTTGGTCATGTTTATGTGGGGCTATTTCTAGAGTCTCTGTTCTCTTACATGAATCTATGTGTCCATCCTTCTGACAGTCCCACACAGTCTTGATTATTGTATTTATGTGATAAGTCCTGAAATAGGGTAGAATGATTCCTCTTATTTTATGTTATTCCTTTTAAAAATATTTTAGCTACTCTAGTTCTTGCGCCTTTTGTATAAATTGTAGAATAATCTTGTATATTTAGTGGGGAGGAAGGAAAACTTGCCGTCTGCCCTCTGTAAGCTTGCTGAAAATGCACTGACAATAGGTAGATTAATAGGGGAAAAGGCATATATATTTATTAATATGTATGTGGAAAATCACAGCAGAGTGATTACTCAATAACCAAATAAGGCCCAGAGGCTTATATATCCTTCTTCATAGGGAAAGGGGAAAGAGGGGAAATGTGGCAATTTTGAGGGATAGTAAATGATTTTTAAGGGAAATGAATGGGCCCAATGCTCAAACAATGGTTAATAAATGATTTTCTTTGGGGACTGAATAGGCCTGGGAGACAAGCAATAGCTCTTGACAAAATCTGTCCAGGTGTGGTTACATTCCTCTGTCTCCTTCCCTGTGATATGAGTTTAGTTAATGAAAACTCAGGGAAGGGACTAAAGGGAATTGTTTTCTGCTTTGGCCGGTCTAGTCTTTAGGCAGATAAGGGAACATCAGGACAAAGACTCTTCCAGTGTCTGCTGGTTTCCAAGGGCCTTTAGTTGAAAATAATCAGCATACCAGGGCGCCATATTTTGGGATGGCATTCCCTGTTCTCCTTCATCTATATCTACAAAAATCTTACTGGGATTTTGAGAGCAATTAGGTTAAACCTATATGTCGTTTTGGGAAGAATTGACAGCCTTAATATGTTGTCTTCAAATCCACCAACATAATAAATTTTTCCATTTATTTAGATCTGTTCTCTCATTGACATTTTATCATTTCCAGCATAACATCCTGTATAGGCTTTTTTAGATTTACCCTAAGTATTTCCCTTTTGAGTGTTTATAAATAGTATTGACATTTTAATTATGGTGTCCATGTGTTCATTGCTAGTATGTAGAAACATAAATATCTTTGGTATGTTTCTAGAACACTGCTGAACTCAAATATTAGTTCTGGGAGTTTTTTTTTTTTTTTTTTAAGTTCCATGGCACTTTCTGTGTAATCACCAACCATGTCATCTGCAAATAGGGATACTTTAATTTCTTTCAGTCCAATATATATGCCTTTTATTTCCTTGCTTGCTTTAGTGCATGGATAGAATTTCCAGCACTATGTTAGGTAAAAATGGCGAG
Organism: Cheirogaleus medius; assembly: GCA_008086735.1. Classification (NCBI taxonomy): domain Eukaryota; kingdom Metazoa; phylum Chordata; class Mammalia; order Primates; family Cheirogaleidae; genus Cheirogaleus; species Cheirogaleus medius. The sequence goes on along the minus strand of VBSM01002035.1, from coordinate 5,129,267 downwards.
AGCGGACACTTTTGCCTTTTCCCCAAACTTAGAGGAAAAGCATTCAGTCTTTTCACCATTAAGTATGATGTTTGCAGCAGTTTTTTTGTAGATGCTTTTTGTCAAGTTGAGGAAAGTCCCCTCAATTCCTATTTTCCTGTGAGTTTTTATCATGAATGAGTGTTGAATTTTATTTAAACATTGAAATCTTTTATTGTCACTTTGGTTAAATATGTAGTCAAGTATTATTTCCCAGTGACTCCCATGATCTTATTTAGCCAAGTGTTCAAACTCTTTTGTATTTTCTGCAACTTTTGGTATTTTGCCTTCCTAAATAAAATCTTCTTGATCTCAAACTGACTTTCAGATTTTTTCAGAGGGCCCCTAGAAAATCACAAAAGATTTTTTTCTCTTACCCTGCAAAAAGAGAGATGTTAAAAATAATTAGGCTTATTCAAATATGTTGAGTTCCATGGGAAGCATTGTCAAATACAAAGAAATGCTTAACCTTTCCTAGGCTATATTTGCATGGGTAAAATGTTATTAATATAAATATTTCAGAATAGCTACAAAGAAAATAAAATACCTAGGAATATACTTAACCAAGGAGGTGAAAGATCTCCATGTTGTGGATATAAGGAACCCCTATCTCTTAAGCTGTCTCTAACTCACAACAATTTAGTAGATTATGCTTTTGTAAACAGAAATGAAACATTTATCTATTTCTCCCTGCCTGATCCTTCTATTAATAGAATTCAGAAGTTCTTATTGAAAAATCTCATTTTTAGGCAATATAATTATTTGCATAGGTTCAACAAGAATCAATTCACTAAACTCCTGCCTCTTTTAGACTGCTCCAAGAAATACTATGACTGCAGACAATCTTACAGAGACCTCCCTGATGTCTATGCCATCACCAAAAACACTGAAGCTGCAAACTGGGAAATCTGTCAGATTGCCTCACTCCACCATCTGACGACATGGAGCCCAACATCTAAAACTCTTCTCTACTGGTTGCCCTCTGGAATCAGAAACCGGTTTTATGGTCTGCTCCAACCATTGTTCTTTGGCTTCCTATTTCTTTTCATGGAAACTCCCTCATTAAATGCTAGATGCTCATACCATCCAGAAAGTAACCTATAGTGTCAAGTCTCAAGGAATGATTCACGTTACATAGACTAGCTTTCCTAAGTTGTTCAGTGGCAAACCTGGTTTCCCTTAAACAAAAGGTGGGGTTGACAAGGCTTTAATATTTCCACCAGCTTGACTAAACTTTAGACAGATTTATTCCTGACTGTAGGTCCTGACCTCTCTTTTCTTAGAGCATTCACTTTAGAAAACTTGTATTTGTTAATTCTTTGTCTGCCCTTTAAAATGTAGAACATCTTCTCCCAGTCTTGTGCCAGTGTTGCAACTCAAGAATGTCTTTCTCAAGGACTGGAAGAAACCCCTGTGAAAGGTGGAGCCCCTATAGCTCAGTCTCTGCGGGGGGATGGGAGCCTAACTTTGATAAAGGCCACTTGGCAAACACATATGGTCTCATCATGTTGACCATACTCCCAGCTACCTCCTCCAGTACTTTTCATCACTGGCTCATCCAGCCTTAAAACTCTCCTGCTTTTTTGTTTCAAAAGAGTTTATTTCAATCTTTTCCCTCTATTGTAACAGTCTTGATCCCTAGTGGAATTGTCTTGGATGAAGTTTTCCTGCCTAACTCCATTTGGGGCCATTTTTCTGACATCCTCCAGTCTACTGTTGAGTTTATTCACTGAATCTTTAAAAATTTTTGGTTATGGTATTTTTAAGTTCTACAATTTCTATATGATTCTTCTTTATAGCTTCTATTTCTCTGTTGAGGCTTTCTATGAATATTTTTTCTTCTTTTCTAGGGCATGCTCATAATTGTTCATTGAAGCATTTTATGATAACTCCTTAAAATCATTGTCAGATAATTCTAATATCTCTTGGGGAGACATCTGTTGATTTTCTCTTTATTTTCATTCAGTTTGAGATCTTCCTGGTCCTTGGTAGCATGAGTAAGTTTCAATTAAATCCTGGAAATTTTGATAGTTGTAAATGCTTATGTTAAAAGAGATGAAAGATCTCAAATTAACAACCTAACTTTATACATCAAAGAACTAGATAAAGAAGATAAACTAAACCCAAAGCTAGCAGAGAAAGGAAATAAGCAGAGATTAACATAAGAGAATAGTAAAACAATAGAGAAAATCATTAAAACCAAGAGCTGGTTATTCAGAAAGTTCAGCAAGATTGAGAAGTCTTTAGCTAGATTGATGAAGAAGAGAGAAGAATCAAATAACCAAAATCATAAATGAAAGTGGAGACATTACTACTGATTTTACAGAAATAAAAAATTTATAAGACAATACTATGAACAATTATACACCAAGAAATTGGATAATCTAGCTGAAACAGACAAATTCCTAGGAACACACAATTTCTACTAAACTGAATTGTGAAGAAATCGAAAATCCAAATAGACCTATATCTAGTAAGGAGATTGGATCAATAATCAAAAGCCTCCCAACAAAGAAAAGCCCAGGACGGTTGGCTTCCCCAGTGAGTTCTAAAGAAAAATTAACACCAATCTTCTCAAACCCTTTCAAAAAGAGTGGAGAGGGGAAAAGAATCCCCAACTCATATCTATGAGGCCAGCACTAGCCAAATATCAAAGTCAGACAAATGTATGTCAGGAAAACTAAACTACAGAACAATATCTCTTAAAAATATTGATGCAAAAATCCTCCACAAAATACTAGGAAACCAAATTTCGCAGCACATTAAAAGGATTATACACCACGAACAAGAGGGATTTATCCCTGAATGCAAGGGTGATTCAACAAACAGAAGTCAGTCAGTGTAATACATGACATTAGTTGAACAAAGGAAAAAAACTGCATGGCCATCTCAGTTATTCAACATCTGGCAAAATGCAAAATCCTTTCATGATAAAAAAAAAATACTCCACAAACTAGGAATAGAAAGTACCTAAACCTAATAAAGGCCATATATAAAAGTCCACAACTAACATCATATTCAAAGGTGAAAGAATGAAAGCTTTCCCACTGGGATCAGAAACATGACAAGGGTACCTGTTCTCATCACTTCTATTCAACATAGCAGTGGAAGTCTTAGCCAGAGCACTTGGGTGAAAAAGAAATCAATGGCAGAAAGGAAGAGGTAAAGTTATCTTTGTTTATAGATGAAGTAGTCTTATATGGAGAAAACCCTAAAGATCCACAAAAAACTTGCTAGAACTAGTATATGAATTTGTTAAAGTTGCAGGATACAAAATCAGTACTCCAAAATTAGCTGCTTTTCTATACAGTAACAATGAACAACCTGAAAACGAAATTAAGCAAATAACTCCATCTATAATAGCACCAGAAAGACTAAAATACTTAGGAATAAACTTAACCAAAGAGGTAATAAAAGATCTGTATACTGAAAACCACAAATGTTGCTGAAAGAAATTAAAGAAGACACAAATAAATGGAAAGACACCCTGTGTTCATAGATTGGAAAATTTAATATTGTTAAAATGTCAAAACTATTGTTATTACTATTACAAAGCAAACTATATATCCGATGTAATTCTTATCAACATCTCAATGACATTTTCTACAGAAATAGAAAAATTGATCCTAAAATTCATATGGAATTTCAAAGGATCACGAGTAGCCAAAATAATGGTCTTGAAAAAGAAAAACAAAGTTAGAAGTCTCACATTTCCTGATTTCAAGACTAGATATAGCATTCAAAACAGAATGGTGATGGCCTGAGGACAGACATGTGGAGCAATGGGTTAGAATAGAGAGCCCATAGTTAAACTCTCACAACAATTTTCGATAAGAGTGCCAAGACCATTTGTTATAGACTGAATGGTATCCCCTCAAATTCATATGTTGGAATCCCAACCCCTACTACCTCAGAATATGACCTTGTTTAGGGAGAAAGTCTTTAGAGAGGTGATTAAGTTGAAATGAGGTTGTTAGGATTGCACCCTAATCTAACACGCATGGTGTCCCTACAAGAAGAGCAAGAGACACCAGGGTATCCATGCCCAGAGGGACAACTGTGGGAAGAGGCAGCAAGAAGGCAGGGCCATCCCATCTGCAAGCCAAAGAGAGCGGCCTCAGAGTATTCCAGCCCTGCCTGCACCTTGATCTTGGACTTGCAGCCTCCAGAACTGTGGGGACATACCTTTCTATTATTTAAGTCACCAAGTCTGTGGTATTTTGTTACGGCAGCCCTGGAAATCTCACATGCCATACAATGACGGGTAGAGACAGTCTTTTCAACAAATGGTGTTGGAAAAACTGGACACCTACATGCAGTGGGAGAATGAAGTTGGACCCTGTGTTACAGCATATGCAAAATTAAGTCAAAAAGGATTGAAGACCTAAATATAAGAGCTAAATCTAGAAAACTCTTAGAAGAAAACAGGAGAAAAGCTTCATGACACTGTTGAAAGGGCCAGCCTTGCAAAAATAGCAGGAAAATACCGAATCCTACAATTGCCCCAGTAACGTTAAAGATCCATCCTGTGGGTTCTCTCACTAACAGGCGCCCTGCAGGAGTTCTGTTTTGCACAACTTCTGAAAAGAGCTGAGTGGACGGAAAAGAGATGTAAATCTCTCTCTTTTGAAATTGTTTTTTGAGAATCTGCTTTTACAGAGTTCCTGAGTAAACAGCAGAAGAACGAGCTACAGCCCCAACCATATCTCGGGGACAGAGTCACATCTCCTGTGATCATCCTTTCTTCAAGGAAAGGCAGGAAACCAACTCTTGGATTTGACATCTTTGCAGTTTTTGTTATCTACCTGCTGCTGCTTTTGTTATCAACTGACAGCATCGCTATTTTTTTTTCTCTTCTTCGTCACCCTTGAAATCAGCAAGCCACTTGGCCTCGCTGCTGGCACCCCCTTCTCTTTCTTTGGGATGCCGCTTCATCTCCCTGCTTTCTTCCCCTCCCCCCACCAAGGATAAAAAAGCTTTTTACTTTTATATCTTAATTTCTGTGCAAGCAATCTTTCTCCACCCATGCCATGAGCACCTACTAGGCCTTCCACCCTAACAGTTGAATTTGGCAATGATTTGTTGGAGATTACAAATTAGACGTCATAAAAATTGAAAGTGTTTATTCATCAAAGGACACTATCAGCAGAGTAAAGGCAAAGCACAGAATGGGGGAAATATTTGCAAATCACATATCTGGTAAGGGATTAATACCCAGAATATCCAAAGATCTCCTAAAACTCAACAATAAAAGAACAAATAACCTGATTCAAAATTGGGCAGAGGACTTGAATAGACATTTCTCCCAAGAAGATATAAATGGCCAATAAGCACATGAAAAGATACTCAACCTTGCTAATCATTAGGGAAATGAAAATCCAAACCACAATAAGATACCACTCCACACCCATTAGTCTGGCTATTAGCAAAAAAAGAAACATACACACAAACATAGCCCCAAACAGGAAATAAGTGTTGGAGAGAATGTGGAGAAACGAGAACCCTTGTGCATGGTTGGTGGGAATGTAAAAGGGAGTGGCCTCTATGGAAAACGGTACGGCAGTTCCTCAAAATACGAAAAATAGAATTTTCATATCATCCAGCAAGTCCAATTCTGGGTAGATACTCAAAAGAATTAAAAGCAGGGACTCAAACAGATATTTGTACATCTGTGTTCATAGCAGCATTATTCACAATAGCTAAAAGGTAAAGCAACTCAAACGTCCATCAGCAGATGAATGGATAAACAAAACGTGGTATATACACATACAACAAGATATATATCATCAAGACTTAAGGAAATTTTGACACATACTACACGAACCTTGAAGACCTTATGCTAAGTGAAATAAGCCACTCACGAAAAGACAAATACTGTATGATTCCACTTGTATGCAATACCTAGAAGAGTCAGATTCATAGAGATAGAAAGTAGAACGGTAGTTGCGGGGAGAGGGGGAGGAGATATTGTTTAATGGGCACAGAGTTTCAGTTTGGGAAGATGAAAAGACTTCTATGAATAGATGGTGGTGATGGTTGCACAACAATGTGAACGTACTTAACGCCATTGAACTATAACCTTTAAAATGGCTAACATGGTAAATTGTATGTAATAAATATTTTACCACATTAAAAAACTTGGATATTTGGGGTATTGTATTATGAGACTTTGGGACTGCTTAAAATCCATTTGAGCTGGCTTTGGTGGGGGAAGGGAGTTGCTGCCTGGTTTCTACCAGGTGGAAATCCAGCTCATGGCCCGCAATGGCAGAGCCAGCACTTGACCTCATGGTTTCTAATTATAGATCAAGCTCTCTTGGGTGCTGGGGGCCAGCTGAAGTTGGCCATCATGAATTGTGGTGTCCTCACACCTGGGTGAATTTCTACAGCAGGTTGGGCATAAAAACAGAGAAGTGGGATTGCTGGATGGAGCCAGGCAGGGATGTCAGAAAAACACACCTGGAGTATGTCTTCATTACCGGGGGTAAGGAGGCCACCCCCCCACCCCCCGTGTTGTCAGTGGAGTGTACTGGCAAGGACTGGGGTAAGATCGCATGTCCTGGTTAGATAACGAATTAAGTCAAGACGGCAAGGGGCTGATAATACTCAGGGAAAACGGCAGGTCAAAGCTTCCAGAAGATGCTTGATGGGGTGGAAAGACGATAGCAGGAGCGAGAGTAAGGAGGGCGTGCAAGAGTAGGAGCCGTAGGAAGTTGTGGTTAGAGAGGGACATGTTAAGGTCAAGGATTTCTTGGTAAGGCAGATCCTGGGGGTGACAAGGTCTGAAGTGTGGGTGGCTAGAGGGTGGGGAAGGCGAAGGATTCAAGATCAAGAAACTCAAGGGCAGCAGAGTGAGGTCACTTGTCCAAGACCACACAGCTAGTCACTGGGGAAGATGGGATTCGAACAGACTCAGAATCCAGAACGGAGCTGGGGGACACGGGGGATGACTGAGGGGGTGAGGGGTGGTGGGGTCAATGAGGGAGGAGGCTGGCACCGGCAGGGGTGCAAGCAAGCTTGGCTTAGAAGGGAAATAGGGGCGAAGGAAGGCTGCTGCCCTCACATCAACATCATTCACTCCCAGACTTCTTTTGGGTAGCTCTGTGCACTGTGCCTGGTGCTGGGGACATTGGAATAAAAGACACAGGTGCTGCCCACAGGAAACGCACAGTCCCGTGGGGGAGGCGGGCATGGAGCACATCTACACAGCAGAATGATACCACGGCTGGAACCAGCAGTGAGGGCTGGGGTGGTGAGGTCAGGGGCAGGGGTGGTGACGCTTAGGCACCCTGAGCACTAGGTGGGCACGAGGGAGCAGCGGCAACAGCACAGTGAAAGGACACGTGGAAAGAGCCTGGTGTCCGGGGGCCACCAAGGGCTTGGTGTGGGGAGCACAGGGACCACGTGTTGGGGGACGAGGGTAGGCAGGGCCCCCATGAGGTCGTGTCTGCACCTGGGTGTCATATGTGGAGGGGAGTGACAGGGAACAATCTGCCTTTTTGAAAATGTGAAAAAGCAGGTGACAGAAAGAGCAAAATGACACCATGATATAAAATAGTACTAGGCCAGCGCATGTAAAAATGAGCAGGTGCATAAAGGAGGATCGTGTTCTCTTATCTATTCAAGAAGTTTCCTTTATCATGACCAGCACACTGTTGTCACACCAAAGTGTGGTCACAGCAAAAAGAGAACAGGCATGGGGAACAAAATGGGGTCACATTTTCCAGGCTGGAAAGAAGTCATGAGAAAACAATAGAGAACACTCAATCCACATTCTCTTGCAGGAAGGAGAGCCGCGTGCCCCAGGGAGGAGAGGGAACAGGAGGCAGGTGGACTCTACCTGGGCCGGGCAGCAGGTGCGGCCACAGAAAGGGGACGGACGGGCTCTGAGCACCTGTCCTGCCTAAAGAGAGGGCGTGGACTCAGGGCTCTTTTAGATGAAAGGTTCTCCAGAGACAGAGCGACGTGACACAGGCGTGATTCCAGACTGGATCTGGGTCACGGGAAGACAGCTCACCACGGACTATTTCAGGGCGGCTGGCAAGACGTGGGCTCGCGCTGGCCAGCAGCACCGGATGAATGTGAACTTTCCGGATAGTGATCGTTGTTCTGTAGCTGTGCAAGAGGACGTCCCTGTTCTTAGAAAATACTTACTGAGGTATCTAGGAGGCTTTTAAGGGTATGATGTCAGCAACTTACTCTCAAACAGTTCAGGAAAATAATATATATATTAAATGTAAAGAGGAAATTAGCAGCAATTAGTGAATCCTGATAAAATAGTCTCCGAACATTGGTGCTTTGTATTATTTTCGAAACTTCTATGTAAATTTGAAATGACATCAAATTTAAAACTTACAAAGAAACAAAGGAAAGGTTCAGGGCTGGATTCCACTACGGGCTGGAATGCAAACTCAGGGTGAGAACAAACCCAACCTCGTGAAGGGAGCAGCTGAACCAATACTGGGTTTGTTTTCTTTAAAATCGGAGTCTGCAAAGGTCGACTTAAATATATTCTGCAAATATTAATAATTACTGACTACTATGCAGTTTTATTTGCACTGTAATTTTTATAGTATGTACTTTATACATTAAGTTTTGGCCACAGGCTTTTGAGATGAAGATCACCTGTGAGCAATTTTTCTCGAGTGTTGCGCTTTTGGTGACGCAAACATACGGCAGCAGGGGGGAGCTCATTGATCTCTGGGACGGGGCAGCACACAGTGCACTGTGTGGCTTGATGGCAGCTGCCTGTCCTGAGACCCCTTGGCACTTGGACTCCACGGAACTGTGGGGAGGGGAAAACGATGTCACATCAGGAGCCAAAGCCTTGGTAGGGGAGGGACTGCAGATATTGAGTTAAGAAAATCTGGCAGAGTGGCCCAGGGTGACAGAAAGGGACAAGGGCCCAAGGGCAAAGGTAGATTCACCAGGGGAAGGCAGTCTGAGCTAAATGCGGAGCCTAGGCTTTGATATGCACGTGTAGGGGGAATGCTGGAACAGCACCCAGCCTGGCCAGCAGCCTTCTGGACTAGCAGCTATGTCCTGTGTCTCCCTCGGGGTGATGGCTGAGCACGCAGGAGCTGAAGGAGCTACATCTTGCGGGCCAGCATGTGGTGCCTCTGCGGTGGCCCGGAGGGAGCCAGAGCAGGGAGGGTGTCACCTTGTCAGCATGCAAGTGTCCCTGGGGCTGCAAGGTCACTTTTGACAGTGACCGTGTGAGGTCTCTAGAACAGAGCAGTGGTGGCCAGGGTAGCCCCTTCGGTTCTCTCCTGGCTTATGTTTGGAAGACGAACAAAAGCTTTTCAAGACCTCGATCCTTATGCCACTTGAGTGGAGGCCTCAGATGGGAGGGGACATGGTGTACCAGTCTTCTTGAGCTACTAATTGGTGAAATAAAAAATCATGCATTCGTACCTGGCGGTAGATAATCTCCAACATGGTCACTATCGGTTCTGTCATCCTTCCCTGTGTGCATCGAAGGGTGGAGTGTGTTTCCCCTCCCGTCTGGGCTGGCCCTGCTACTGCTTTGACCTGGCGTGGGAGTGGAGTGCTGGGATTTCCACGCCCAGGTCGCATGGCCTGGCAGTTCTGCTTTCTTCCTCTTGGAACACTCCCTCTGGGAATTCAGTGTCCTACCGTGCAGTGGTCTAGAGGTGACTGTGACCGACAGCCCCAGCCGAGCTGCTGGTGGACACGCAGAGCCTATTGCCAGCGGTTTGAGGGGGACACTTCTGACCTTTGCCCCTGCCGGGACCCAGCCAAGACCACATGATGCAGAAGAACCACTCAGTCAACCCATAGAATCATGAGAAATAATAAAATGGCTTTGTTATTTTAAGCCACTGAGTTTTAGGGTGTTTTACAAAATGTATCCATTGATAATCAGAACATACCCTGACCCTGTCAGGTGAACGGGGCTGGTGTGATTTAAAAAGCCTCACTGACCGGCTCGTGGAGTAGCTGCCGAAGACGTGGTTGACCAAACCCGCGCCAGTTTATTCCCCGCACAAAGACTCCGGGCGTGTGTGATCGCTGTTCCCTGTCCACAGCTTTCTGCACTGTGGGCCCAGAGACCCAACCATGTCAGTGCTGGAGAGGACCTTAGAAGCCACTTGGTCCAGTGGCTTCATGCTGTAAATGGAGAAACTGAGGCCCAGAGAGAGCAAACGACCTGCTCAGGTCATAAAGCTGGTGGCAAAGCTGGATGGAGGACCAGGTCTTCCAAAACCACCCTGTCCCTTCCTCCACTGTCATTAGAGACGTCGGCCTGTGCCGGCTGCTTCCCGAGAGCCCTGCACTCCACGTGCATTCCTTCTTTGAACCCCCCTGAAGCTCTGGGTCCTCTATGGTCAAACTGTGGGCGGCACCCACTTTCCAAGAGGGAAACCTGAGCTGAGAGAAGGGAAAGTGGCTGCCCGAGCTCACAGAGCTGAGAAATGTCGTGGAGCTGGAATATTAACCCCAAGGTTGCTGAAAGGGGCCCCGCTGTTAACAACACCCTCCACTGCCTTTCCCTGCATGTCAGGACGGGCTTGGAATTCTGGATTTATTAGTAGTTTTATCTTCATGTATACCTTTGGATAAGTGAGTTCACTGTTGTGAGAAGAAATGGGAAAATTAGCTGCTCTGTAACCTGTGATTGTCAGTAAATATGAACACGCCTATTAAAAAGATGAGGCGCTGTGTAGGTGCTCAGTCAGAATTCATGCTTAATTGCATGGGTTTTAAAGGAGAGTTTTAAGAAAGGCTCCTTCTGCTTTTTAAATTGTATACACCACACATTTCAAAGGGAAAACGTGTCTCTCCTGCTCTGCTGAAGACCCTAGTTGGAGTATGCAGATTCAAATGCTTGCATTGACCTTGCGCTCTGACTTCTGGCCAGAGCTCATACTTCAAACATCCCGAGGAGGCGGGGGAAGATTGTCGTGCCCTGTTTGCGGATGAGGGGTCTCTCACACGCTCTGGTCCACCTGCTCCAGGCGGCTCCCTGGCCTGCTCAGATGCCATCTTGTCATCATCACTACATAGCAACACTTCCGAGTTTCCCGCTGTGTGCTGCACACCTGACCCCTCCCTAGAATTCTCGACCCCCCTCCCGTTCCCACTTTCAGCAGGCGACCCAGTCACCTCTTCAGCGACAGAGTAGAAGCCATCAGGACGAAACACTCTAGTTTTCTATTCTATTTTATTTCTATTCTGCGTTCTACTGTAGCTTTCTAGATTCTTGCCAGAAATCCTCCCACTTCACCTGCACTCTCCCGCTCCCAGGCTCCATCTCACGACACTGAATGCCAGTGTTACAGGTCCCACCCATACCTGCGCCCCTCCAGCAGACTTTGTTCCCTCCGCGTCTGCGTTATCCTCTCCCACCGCTCCCTCCCCGCAGCACCCGTCTGTCTTCCCCATTGGATAAAACCTTCCCTTGATCCCTCCGGATGCTGCCCTGTGGCTCCGCGCTTCACAGCTAAGCTTCTTGAAGCCAACTTCACCCTATGAACTCCCCTTTGCTCCCCAGCCCACTCAAGTCTGCGTCTGCCTCCCCATCCCATGGAAGCCCAGCCTTCTCAGTCACGGTCAGGCCTGCGGGGGCTCTGGAGGCCTGGCTTAGCTGCTCAGTAGCTCAGTCGCGCCAGACACTGTGACCACCACTTGTGCCCTGAATTGCTGTTTTATTTTGTTTTTTTAACTTCTAGAAAACATTCCTTTCTTAGTTTTCGTCCCACCACTCTGACTGTTCCTTCGCTGCCTTGCCTTCCCCCGTCTCTGCAAGGTTGCTTTTGCCCTGCTTCCTGCCCTTTCTCCTTTTGCTTGTCACACTTTCTCCGGACTGGGGGCTAGCCAGGACCCGGAGTAATGCACACTCACAGTGGCCAGATAGTCTGGATTTTGTCTGAAATCTTTTGGTTGCTACATGCTGGCATTTAGAAGATCTTCTGGGAGCACACATTTCTCAGTGCCCCTGGGTGTCTCATAGCCACCTGAAATGTGGTACAGCCAGAACCCAGTGCATCATCACACCCCTGCCCGCAAGCTGGGTCCACAATCACAGCAAACGGCAACACCCTCTTCGCAACCTCCAGAAACAGACCTCTGGGCGCCACCGCCCACCCCCACTGGGTCCTACAGTCCTGCAGAGTCCTCTTCCTGAACACCCGTCCCCAGGCTCTGTCCTCACTGCCATCCCTTGAGGACCACACCCTCCTTCTAACAAAAAGAGTGCCCCCTTCTTATCCTCTCTTAATCTTTTCTGCAGCCAGAATGATCTTTCTAAAATTCAAATCTGATCACGTCTTTCCCAAGTTCGAGTCATGTACTGACTGAGTTATGTCTGGACCTTCAGTGTGGCTTGCAAGGCTTCCTGTGGTCTGCCCTGCTGCACCCTCCCATGTCCTCCCTCTCCCTGCCCACCCCGCCCAGGGCTGCTCCTCTCTTTGTGGGCTACTTTTGGTTCCTTAAATGAGCCAAGGCCTCTCTCACTTCTAGCTCTCTGTGTCTGCTGATCCCTCTGCCTGGCACGTCCCTCATCCCACCCCACTTACTGCTGTGCTCGTCATCCTTCTAGAACACCTTCCCAGATGTTCCCTATGCCTGCTGGTTTGTGCCCCATCTCTTTAAAAAAATGACAGCTTTATTGATATATACATCACATGCCATATAATTCACCTACTTAAAGCATAAAATTCAATGGTTTTTAGCATAGTCAGTGGTTTTTAGAGTTGTGCAACCATCACCACAATCAATTTTGGAACATTCTCATCACCCCAAAGTGAAGTCCTGTGCATTTTAACAATCACCCCTATTTCCCAGCAACCACCTCGGCTGCCACCTCAGCCCTAGGCACCCCCAAAGCTAAGTTCCGACCCCATAGGTTGGCTATTCCGGATACTTAACATAAATGGAATTATATAATTTGTGGTCCTTTGTGATTGGGTTTTTTCACTTAGCATACTGTTTTCAAGGTTCCCCCATGTTGTAGCATTTATCAGAATTTCATTCATTTTTTAATTGCCAAATAATATTCATTATATGGCTATCCTACATTTTATTTGCCCATTAATCAGTTGATGGATATCTGGGTTGCTTCCACTTTGGGGCCACTATGAGTAGTGTTGCTATGATCATTAGTGTACAATTTTTTATGTGAACATATGTTTTCATTTCTCTTGGATATATATTAATACCTAGGAGTAGAATTTCTAGGTCATATGTTAACTCTATGTTTAGCCTTTTCAGGAACTGCCAGACTGTCTTCCAAGGTGGCTGTACCATTTTTCATTCCCACCAGCAGCATATGAGGATTCCAACTTCTCCACATTCTTTTCAACACTTGTTATTGTCTTTTTGATTACAGCCATTCTAGGGGGTGCAAAGTCTTATCTCATTGTGGTTTTGGTTTGCATTGCCCTGCTGGCTGATGTTAAGCACCTTTTCATTTATATATCTTTTTGGGGAAAACATCTACTCCAATTCTTTATTCATTTTTAAATTAGGTTGTTTATCTTTTTATTATGAGTTGTTAGAGTTTTTTAATGTGCCCTAGATACGAGCCTCTTAACAGATATGTTGTTTGCAAAAATTTTCTCCCTTTGTCTGGGTTGTTTTTTTACTTTCGTAGCAGTATCCTTTGAAGCACAAAAGCTTTTAATTTTCCTGAAGTCCAATTTATCTATTTTTTTCTTTTGTGGCTTGTACTTTTGGTATCATTTCTTAGGAATCTTTGCTCATCCCAAGGTTGGGACATGCTTGACACACTCAAGGATGATCTTAGGCAAGTCATAGTCTTCCTGGGTCGTAATTTCATTTCCTTCTTAAAAACAGAGATGGCAAGAATATCTGTCCTGTTGACATAGGTTACCATGGGGTCAAATAGGATTATGGCTTTCAGAGTCCTCTTCCACTCACTAAGCACCTTGCAAGGTGGGTATCAATCATGATCGATCTGTGGGAAGGGAATGACCACTGGCCATGCCCTTTGGACAAGACCACCTGGGTCTTTCCCTAGGGCAGCCTCCCTCACTTGTTGCCATGGAGACAGCCCCTGCAGACCCTTTCCCTAGGGGCTGACCCAGTGCTTCTGCCCCCTAAGTCGTTTCTCTGCTTGATGATGGAGGGGGAACCAAGGCCTCCCCAGGTGGTGCTGATTCTGCTCCTTGCCATGAAGTGTGGATTTAGTGCACATCAGGGGCCAAGCACTTTGCCAGACACCTTGATGGATACAGATAGGAATCAAATGTGGTCCCTGAGGCCACAGAGCTTAGTGGAGAAGACAAACTACATACACACGCATACACACACACACACACTCATACACATATACACTTACATATTGACATACATTGACATATACACATAAATATACATATACACACACCATAAAATCACATTCACATCCACATACACACCCAGAAACACACATTCATATATTCACACACTTGCATGCACACTCATGTGCAAATACATTTATTCATTCACTCACAGCCACTCATTCACACACACATATACTTGCACGAACTTGTACAAGCACACACAGCTATGCACATATACACACTCACACCCGTACGTATACTAACACACAAATACACACTCATCTGTACACTCAGACCCATGCATGCACACAAAGACACTCACATACATTCACACAAAAGCACATACAACCATACACGTAACGTGCACTCATACACACAAATATACCCCTACTCACACACAGTGTACACATACTGTGTTTCCCTGAAAATAAGACCTACCCATAAAATAAGCCCTAGCAGGATTTCTAAGCATGTGCCCAATATAAGCCCTACCCCGAAAATAAGACCTAGTGATGGGCGTGGCTATGCAATGTATCTGCACAACCCATGCATTTCGTCGCAGAGCGGTAAAGAAGACGAACAGCCCTTCTCATCTGCCCCATGAGAGCTCTATTGCTCGACATGAGAGATTGGGGCCAATGGTTCTAAAGGAAATAGAGTCGCAAGAAATTCAGGATGGAATTCGGGGTTTGGAGAGTTACGATGATGTTCCAGAAGAAGACGACTTAACTATATTTGAATAAATGTAGATTGTTGTACCGTGCTTAAAAAAAAAACACATCCCTTGAAAGTAAGCCCTAGGGTGTCTTCTTAAGGAAAAATAAATATAAGACCCTGTCTTATTTTCGGGGAAACATGGCACACACATCCATATACTCACACACACACACACACACACACACTGGGTGGTATATGGTAAGTGGCAAAGTAAAGTCAAAGGGATCTGAGGGAGGTTTTAGTTGGATAGAAATTAATGTTTATTGATCATCTCTGATGTTCCAGGAAATTTACATTAATTATCTCTTTTAATTCTTAAAACAACCCTATGAGATATTGTTACAGGGAAAGGACCATTAGAGAGGGGAAAGCTTCAGAGAGAGCCTCAGAGAAGTTCCCTCTGCAGAGGGAGGCCAGTCCGCCTGATGTTGAAGGCTGTGCCCTTTATATCAGCGGAGTCCAGGGCAAACCCCTGCGGGGCCTGGTGGGGGTACAAGATATTCCACTGCGGTAAGGGAAGAAAATAGGACTCTTCTTTATATTTATTTTGATATAATACTTTTGTCTTCTTTTTTTGTGTGTTTTATTTTATACACAGGATACTAGCACAGTAGAACACATGTGTAAGAATACACAAACGAATATTCACGTGTTGGAGGTGCGTGCTCAGAACCGTTACTGATGTCACTGCGCAATCAAGAGTGCAGAGACCTGCGCTTCCCACGCTGCCCTGCTGCCTCCCCTATGGGGTGCAGGGACCTCTGCCAGAGGATCTATGCTGGGTCCCCAGGGCCCCTGCCTCCCTCCACTGCTTTGGATTTTGCCCACGTTGAGGGTTCACTGCCCCTGCTTCCTCTTTGTACACATTCTTCCTCTTCTCCTTCACTCTACAGGATCTGAAAGGACTCAGACTCCCTTCCTAGGAATATTACACATTGAACACAGAAAAAGAGAGAGCAGATGACAAAATTAGCTTCATGGAAGCAGTTACGAGACACCTCAAAGTTGTCCCTGGTTACCACTCAAATGCAGACAGCGCTGGTTCTGCCTACCTAGGTCTCCTTCCTCCTGTTCTTTCTTAATAAGTCCCACAGACGTCCTCCTCTTTCTTCCCTTTTGCACACCCATGCACACATATGTGACCCACACCCCATCTCTGTGCCCACCGCCCCAGCAGTGCTGCCCAGTGACCTGTGTGCTACTTTGATCTCGATAGCATTGACCTTTGGCTTCCTCGAGGGAGAGGAAGTGAAGAAGGCTTGGCAATGCCTGTCTAAGTTTTAATTCTCTTATGGCAATTGTTGTATGATAGTTTACAGGATGATGTTCTATGTAGCATTTACTGCTTGTCAATGCTGAGGAAGAAAGCACAGGTGAGGACTGCTAACGCAAAGGTGAAGAATCAAATGGATCTTGGCAGAGTAAGTCACTGAATCGAAAATAACAAGATGAAATTTAAGAGGGAAAAAAGTAAATTCATGCTCTGATACTTAAAAAAATAGCCATACCCAAGAATTAGATGGTAAAAAATGTGATGGATAGCAGTTCAGGGGAAATAACAATTTTGTGAGTAGGTCATAAGTAAAGAAGACGCCTACCTTACAACTAGGTCAGTAAGAGCCAATCTTGAGACTCTTGGTAGAAATGTCTTAGAAGACAAATGGACTCTACTCCCCTTCCCTTTATCCAACACTTGGGATGCATCAAAGCAACACTGTAGATAAATTACCTTTGGGCTGAATTAACCACCAGTTTGGGAATGTGTATAATGACTCCCACACATATAACCCAGCAGCTCCTTTACACTAAGCAAGTGATCAGCTCTTTTAGATGTGGAGGGTGAGAAATAAGGTCTCAATTCTGATCCTTGTATTTTTCCAGAGCTCTTCTGTCTTCATTTCTGTTGTTCAGTTCTTAGATTTGGGGCTAGTCAGAGACTGGCTGACCCAGAACAACGGCACAATGTCTTGGTGAACACGTGGAAGAAAGCAAGTTCCTAGTTACTAGAAGAATGCAAAAGAGGCTGGGTGACCTTCTCCTGGCCTGTTACAGAGGGGATACCTGCACTGGAAGTGACCGTCTACAGAATCTCTCAGCCTCCCGAAGGATCGAATGTGAAACTGAAAACTTATGAGTGAGTTTTGACCCTAGTTTTGCAACATCTAGCTCAATGGTGGTCAAGAAATCCTTGAAATATTTTTTAAAAATATTAGATGCTGTGAGGACATCTGGGTATCAAGTGTCTGGATGGGAAGGGAGAAGTAAAGTGCCGACTTCCGATTGGTTTGATGACTAGCTCTACGAAGGATGGGAAATGTGATGGGAATGGCATCTGTATTAGTTTCCTGTGGCTGCTGTATCACGTTAACACAAACTTAGTGGCTTAATACAACACAAATTCATTCCCTTACAGTTGTGGAGGCCAGAAGTCCGAAATGAACCTTATGGGCTGTTCCTCCTGGAGACTCCAGAGGAAAGTCTGTTCTTTGCCTCTTTCAACTTCTCTTGGCTGATGCCGTTCCTTGGCTGTGGCCACGTCACTGCCATCTCTGCTTTTGTTGTCACATTGCCTTTTCCCCTTCAGGAGTCAAATCTCCCTCTGCCTTTTTTCTGCTATTCTTGCCATTATATTTAAGGCCCACCAGGACAATCTCCCCATCTCAAGATCTTTGACTGAATCGTACCTGCAAAGTCCCTTTTGCTACGTAATTTACAGGTTCCAGGGGTTAGGACCTATCTTCAGGGGACTATTATTCAGCCTGCCACAGTGTCTTTATCAGGGGTGTCTTTCCCTTGAGCAGAAGGTGCTCATTTTTGGAAGTACTTGTGGTTGCCTTTCAGCTTGGTGGCAGGAGCCTCTAGCACAGCAGTTGTATACTCGAGAGCCTACGGGGGCCGGGCAGGTTATGTACGTGATATAGACAACAAAGAGAGGTGAGGCCTGTGACAATGCAGGGTGTGCAGAGTATCCAAATGTGATGGTTTTAACATTAAAACAACTCACAACACTGCTGTTAGTCAGACACATCAGTGGTCTAGAGTCTAGTGGTTTCTTATTTTGTACACATTCACTCTGTGATTCCTATTATTTCAATAAGCCATTCTGTCGAAACACCCCTGAGGCATCCAGGAAAGAAATTCCTTGAGAAATAACAATCTATATCCCTTTTAATTGGGAGATGTCAGGTCTGTCTTCTAAAAGCCACACGCACATAAACTCGGATGGAAATAAAAACCTAATTCTGAATACAGGAAGAAGATTTTCCAGTGAAAAGAGTGTAAGCATTAATAACTATTCTATCTTTTAGTCATTTATATTAAAAAAGAAACCCCAATGAGTTCCTCAAGATAACCCCAGTCTTGTTCGACCAAGCACCTATCAGACCATCTATGAGGGTGTTTACCTTTTGCAGAGTAAGTACTGTGGTGGGGAGTTCCAGAGGAAGTAGGACAGAAAGTTGCTGCCATCTGCAAAATGTATAATAAACAAGAGCAGGCAGTTTTAAAAAATTATACATGCAAATGACACCTTAACGTTTCAGGCTTTACCAACTGGCATGAACAAATGTGCTCTTGTGGACATTAGTATCCGTAATCTGATGGCTCTGAGCCCTGCCTGCTTGACAAAGTGATAGGTTGTACCAAGTCTCACTTCTCAAGAATCCTGGGACTTCCCAGGGAGGTTGCAGGTGTCCGTGCATCAGGCCCAGGCTTTGTCCCCTGACACAGCCGGTAGAGCATGCACTTTCCAGGCCCAGTGGTTCCTCAGAGCTGCCACTCCGAGTCCCACTTCCACTTCTGGAGGTGGAAATCTGCGGGGCCTGGTGGGGTACAAAGAGCCCTGACTTGTCCACTGGAGTGAGTGAGAGAAGGGAAGGTTGGCCACGTGAGTCAGCTTAGTTGTTCAGCAACTAAGAGTCCCTTGGAGTCCTAAGGGTGCAACTGCTGGGTCATATGGTAAGCACATGTTTAGTGTCGTGAGAAACACTGTGCTCTCCCAGACTGGCTGTATCATTTTATATTCCCAACAGAAATGTGTGAGTGATCCAGTTCTTCTAGCACTGTGATTACTGTGGCTGTGTAGTCAACCTTGACATTGGGCAGAGTGATTCCTCACACTTTATTTTTCTTTTATCAAAATTATTTTAGCTACTCTAGGTCTTGTGCCTTTCTATTTAAAATTTAACAATAATCTTATCTATCTCTATAAAAAATCTTTTCTGGGATTTTGATATAAATTGCATTAAACCTATAAATCAATTTGGGGACAATTGATATCTTTACAATGTTGAGTCTTCCAACTGATGAATATGATATGTCTCTACCTTTGTTTAGATCTTCTTTGATTTCTTTAATCAACATGTTATCATTTTTAGGGTATAGATCCTGTACACGTTTTGTTAGGTTTTACTTGAGTATTTCATTTTCTTTGGAGCAATTGAAAATGGTGGGTGTGTGTGTTTGTGTGTGTTTAAAGACTTGATTTTTTAGGTTCACAGCAAAATTGAGAGCAAGGCACAGAGATTCCCCATATACCCCCTGCCTGTTCACATGCACAGCCTTCCCTAGTATCAACATCCCTCACCGAAGCGGTACATTTTTTACAATTGATGAACCTACACTGACACATCATAATCATCTGAAGTCCTTAGGGTTCACTCTTAGTGTTGGAGACTCTATGGGTTTGAACAAATGTATAATGGCATGTGCCCATCATTGTAGTATCATACAGAGTATTTTCACTGCCCTAAAAATCCTCTGTGCTCCACCTAGTCATCCTTTCTTCTCCCTCCCCCATGCTGTGTTTTTGATTTTTATTTTCAGATATTTGTTAGTATATAAAAATGCAGTTGATTTTTATGTATTGATCTTGTTCCTGAAAACTTGCTGAACTCATTTATTAATACTAGGAGTTTTTATTGGATTTCCTTGGAATATTCTATTCCTCAGCAAATAGGGACAATTTTAGTTCTTCCTTTGCAATCTGTATGGCTTTTATCTAGGTAGTATGTTGAATAAGAATGGTGAAAATATACATCGTTACCTTGTTCTCTATTTTAGGGGGAAAGCATTCATTCTCTCGCTCTTAAGTGTGTTATTTCTAGACTCTTTGAAGATGCCCTTTATCATGTTAAGGAAGTACCTGTCTATTCCTACTTTGCTGAGAGTTTTTATCATGAACAGGTGAATTCTGTCAAATGCTGTTTTCTATACCAACTGATATGATTACATTATTTTCTTCTTTAGCCTGTTGATATGGTGAATTACAGTTGATTGTCAAATGTTGAAACAGCCTTGCATACTTGGAATACATCCCATTTTGTCATGTTGTGCAATTATTTTATACATTGCTGTATTCAATTTACTAATGTTTTATTGAGGATTTTTTTGTGTCTAAGTGCATGGTCCATGGTCTCTAGTTTTCTTTTTTTGTACTTTGTCTGTTTTTAGCATTGGGATAATATTGGCCTCATAAAGTAAGTTGGGAAGTTTCCGTTTTCTACTTTCTGAAAGAGATCGTGCAAAACGGCATTAATTCTTTTTTAAATATTTGGTAGAATTTTCTAATGAAATTTTCTGGTCCTAAAGATTTCTTTGTGAGGAGCTTTTTATTTACAAAATCAATTTTAAAAACGGTTATTATACTATTCACATTATTTTATCTTGATTGAGTTCTGGCAGTTTGTGGTTTCTAAGGAATCAGTCCATTTGTCATATATTGTTGAATTTATGAGGGTAGAGTTGTATGTAGTATCACTTTGTTATCCCTGCTTCATTTATGATACTGGGGATTTATGTCTTCTCTCTTTTTATCTTTGTCAGTCTTCCTAGAAATTTATCACTCTTATTGATTTTTTGAAGAAGTAGCATATTTTTCTCATTGATTTTTCTGTATTGTTTTTCTGTTTTCAATTACATTAATTCTGTTTTTATCTTTGTCATTTCCTTATTTTAAAAAATATTTAATTGACAAAGATTGCATATATTCAAGGCGTGCAATGTGGTGAGATGATTTGCTATGCTTTGTGTAATGATTACCACAATCAAATTAATTAACACATTCGTCATCACCCATGCTGTACCTTAGACACCCAGAACTTGTTCATCTTATAACTGAAAGTTTATACCCTCCCTTTGACCAACATTTCCCCATTTTCCTACCACGTTATTCCTTGGTAACCACTATTCTACTCTCTGCTTCTGTGAGTTCAACTTTTTTAGATTCTACATATAAGTGAGATCATACAGTATTTGTCTTTCTGTCTGGCCCATTCACTTAGTGTAATGTCCTTCCGGTTCATTCACGTTGTCACAAGTGGCAGGATTTCTGTATATTTCTTTTTTAAGGCTGAATAATATTCCAGTGTGTGTGCGCGCACGTGGGTGCGTGTGTGTGTGTGTGTTTGTGTGTGTAGCACATTTTCTTTATCTATTCATCCATTGATGGACACTTAGGTTGTTACCATATCTTTGCTATAATGCTGCAATGAACATGGGGGCACAGGTATCTCTTTCATTTTCTTTGAATATATATCCAGAAGTGGGAAATCTGGGTCATACAGTACTTCTATTTTTACTTTTCTGAGAAACCACCATCATGTTTTTCACAATGGCTGTACCAATTTACATTCCCACCAGCAGTGTACAAGGGTTCCCTTTTTTATACACTCTCGCTAATATTTGTTATTTCTTGTCTTTTTGATAATAGCCATCCTGACATATGTGAGGTGATACTGTGATTTTAATTTACATTTCTCTGATGATTACTGACTTTGAGCACCTTTTCATATGTCTTTTGGTCATTTGTATGTCTTCTTTGGAAAAGTGTCTGTTCAGGTCCTTTGCCCATATTTTCAATCAGGTTATTTATTTTTTTGCTTTTGAGGTGTGTGATTTCCTTATATATTTTGAATATTAATCTCTTATCAGATATATGGTTTGCAAAAATTTTCTCCCATTCCATAGGTTCCTTTTTTATTTTGTTGATTGTTTCCTTTGTTGTGCAGAAGCTTTTTACTTTGATGTAGTCCCACTTGTTTATTTTTGCTTTTGTTGTCTGTGCTTTTAGTATCATATATATATATAAAAAATCATTGCCAAGACCAATTTTAAGGAGCTTTCCCCTATCTTCTTCTAGGAGTTTTATGGTTTCAGATCTTACATTCAAGTCTTTAATCCATTTCAAATTAATCTTTGTAGATTGTGTAAGATAAGGGTTCAATTTCACTCTGTTAATGTGGTATCTCACATTTGATTTGTGCATCTTGTAACATCCTTGCATTCCGGGGATAAATTCTACTTGATCATGTTGTATTTTCCTTTTAATGAACTGTTGAATTTGGTTTGCTAGTATTTGTTGAAGACTTTTGCATCTAAGTTCATCAGGGATATTAGCTTATGATTTTCTTTTCTTGTAGCATCCTTACCTGGCTACAGTATGAGGGTAATGCTGCCTTGTAAAATGAGTTTGAAAATGGTCCCTTATCTTCAATTTTTTGGACAAGTTTGAGAAGGATTGGTGTTAATTCTTTCAATGCTTGGTAGAATTGACCTGTGAAGCATCTGGTCCTGAACTTTGCTGTGCTGGGAAGTTTATGATTACTGTTTCAGTCTTCTTGCTTATTGATCTGTTTAGATTTTTCTTTTATTTATGATTCATTCTTGGTAGGCTGTTATGTTTCTAGGAATTTATCCATTTCTTTTAGGTTATGCAATTTTTTGGCATGTAATTGTTCATAGTTGTCGCTTTGTGGTCATTTGTATTTCTGCAGCATCAGCTGTAATGTATCTTCTTTCATTTATTAATACAATTTTATTTATTTGAGTCCTCTTTCTTTTTCTTGGTTAGTCTAACTAAAGGTTTGCTAGTTTCCTTGCTCTTTTAAAAAAACGCAACCCATCATTTCATTGATCTTATCTATTGTCTCTCTAGTCTCTATTTCATTTATTTCTGCTCGAATCTTTATTATTTCCTTCCTTCTTCTGACTTTGGGCTTAGTTTGTTCTTTTTCTAGTTCCTTGAATTGTGAAGTTAGGTTGTTTGTGTGCCATCTTTCTTTCTTTTCTTAATGTAGACATTTATTGCTATATATTTTCCTCTTAGCACCACTTTGCTGCATCTCATAAGTTGTAGTATGCTGTTTCCATTTTCATTTGTCTCAAGATACTTTTTGATTTCCCTTTTGGTTTCTTCTTTGATCCATTGATTGTTCAGGAGTGTGTTGGTTAATTTCCACATATTTGTGAACTTTTAAGAATTCCTCCTATTCTTGGTTTCTAATTTGATGCCATGTACTCAGAAAAGATACTTGCTAACCCCACTCCCTATTAGTTCCCCTTTTATGCTTTCTTTGGGTTTATTTTGCCTTCTTTGTCTAGTTTCTTTTCTTTGTTTGTTTATTTAATATTTTATCATTCTTTTCTTTTGTCTTCTTTTCATTATTTCTTATTCTCTGGATTATAGAAGAAAAGCATTTGTCTAGTTTCTTGAGGTAGGAATTAAGATGATTGATTTGTAACCTTTCTTATTTTCTAACATAAGTGTTCAGTGCTGTCAATTTCTCTGTCAGCACGGTTTTAGCTGCCTCACACATATCTCAATAGGCTACATTTTTGTTTTTATTCAGTTGTATATTTCATTTCTTTTGAAACTGGCTTTTCTATCCACACATTATTTAGAAGTTTGCTGTTTAATTTCTAAGAGTTTTCCTGTCGTGGTGGTCAGAGAACATACATTGCATGATATAAATTTTAAAAAATATGTTGGGGTATTTATTTTTTTCCCAGGATATTGCCTATTGTGGTGAATATTCCATGGGCACTTAAAAAAATATGAGTTCTGAGTTCGGTTGTTGGATGGAGTGTTCTATAAATGTCATTTAGCTCCTGGTGTTGATTTTATCATTTAGTTCTTCTATATCCTTGCTGTTTTTCTAATAGTTCTATCAATTACTGACAGTAGGGTGTTGAAGTCCCCATTTATAATTGTGGATTTGTCTATTTCTCCTTTAACCTCTATCAGATTTTGCATTATGTATTTTGATGCTCTGTTGTTTGGTGCATACACATTTGGAATCATATGTCTTCCTCATTTATTGACTCGTTTTATCAATATGCAATGTCCCTCTTTGTCTCTAGTAATTTTCTTTGCTTTGAAGACTACTTTATCTGATAGTCATATGGCACTCCTGCTCTTTTAAAATTATTATTAAAGCTTGCATAGTGTATCTTTTCCCATTCTTTATTTTTAACTTCCTATACTGCTGTATTAAAGTGAATTTCTTGCAGGACCATATTGTTGAATAATGGTTGTTTTATCCACTCTGCCAATCTTTGCTTTTTAATTGCTATATTTTGACAATTTACATTTAATGTAATTATTGATAAGTTTGTATTTAAGTCTGCCATTTTATTATTTGTTTTCTGTTTGTTTCTTGTTCCCATTTCTCTTTTCTTATTTTCCTGTGGCTTAGTTGAACATTTTTTATACTTTCATCTTGATTTATTTATAGTGTTTCGAGTAGATCATTTTGCATAGTTGTAGTCCTTGTTCTATAACTTCACAGTCTATTGGTATTGATGTTTTACTAGTCCAAGTGAAGTGTACAAACTATACTTCCATTTAAGTCCTTTTAGCCTCTTCACTTTTCATGTATAATTGTCCTAAGTATTAATTCTCCATACATTGAGTGCCACATCAGACGGTGCTATAGCTTTCGCTTCAAATGTCAAATATGATCTAAGAAGCTCATGAGAAGAAGGCTCGTCTATTATATCTACTCCTATTTTTAATCATTCCATTTTTCTTTTCTTTCTGAAATTCAAAGGACTTCTGTTATAAATTTGTTTTTTCCTGTTTGGAAAAATCCACTAGCTATTCTTTAAGGGTAGGTTTGCTTGCAATACATTCTCTTAGTTTTCCTTTGTTGAAGAATGTCTTTATTTTCTCTTTACTCATGAAGGATATTTTCATCAGATATAGAGTTAACAGCTAACAGTTTCTTTCTTTCAGCACTTGGAAAATATTGTGCCATTTCCTACTGGTCTGCATGGATTCGTATGACAAATCGCTGCCATTCATATTGGTATTCCTATAGAAGTATTGTGCTGTTTTTCTCTAGCTATTTTCAAGCTATATTTTCTTTGTTTCTAGTTTTCAGAATTTCAAGTATGCTGTGCTGTGTGTCAGCACAGACTTCTTTCAGTTTATCCTATTTCAAGTTCATTCAGTTTCTTGAATCTGTTGACTTAAGTCCTTTGACAAGTTTGAGATGTTTCCAGCCATTATGTCTTTGAGTGCTTTTTCAGATCCAGTCTCTTTCTCCTCTTATTTTAGGATTCTGGTGATATGATGAATGTTATCTCTTTTGTTATTATTTCCCAGATCCCTGAGACCCTGTTTATTTTTTTTTTTCCTGCTTTTCAGGTTGTGTTTTGATTTGTCCTCAAGTTCGCTGATTATGTCCTCTGTCAAATCCATTCTATTATTGAGCCCATTCAGCAAATTTTTAATTTCAGTTATTGTAGTTTTCAGTATATAATTTCCATTTTGGTTTTTTTTTTGTTTTTTTTTCTCTAATGAGATTTTTTTTTAATTTTTTAAAAATTTCAAGAGAATCAGTAATTTCTTGTTGTAGCATCTTTATAATGACTGCTTTAAAACCTTTGTCAGATAATTCTAACATCTGATTCATCTCAGTGTTGGCATATATTGACTGTGTTTTCTCATTAAAGTTGGGATTTTCCTGGTTCTTGCTGCAGCAAGTGATATTTTTATGGTATCCTGGACATTTGGATATTATTTTAGGAGATTCTGGATCCTATTTGCTTTTCTTTTCTTTTTCTTTCTTTTAGCTAGCAGTCCCTCTGTCAAAGTGTAGTGTGAGGGGCAGGTGTATGTCTGCTTATCTGGCTGCTGGGTCCTGCCAACACCAGTCTGGCAGAAGTGCAGCACTGATTCACGCTGCCTCTTTAAAGATGGGTGTCGTAGAACTTGAACTTCCCACTGGGTCTTTTTGATACCTTCTGGGTGAAAGTGACACTGCCTCCTTTGAGTGGCGATGTAAGCTTTGCTCCCTGCTGGGTCACCCTGGCATGGTGGAGGAAGTGGAAAGTTCAGTGGCCAGCCCACCTCACACTGTTTCAGTGACTCTCGCTGGTGCTAGGCAGGGTGGAGAATCAGTTCCTCATTGGGTCTCCGGTGACACCAGGAAGTGGGGGCCATGGAATCTGCTGGCTCTGCTTCTTGCCATCTTCTTCCCTCTCTTTGCTGCTGTGTGGCTGAGGAGGTTTAGTTCCCCACTGGGCCCAACTGACACTAGGAAGGGGCGAAAGTGCAGCATTTTTGCGCTGATCTGCAAAGCTTTGTTCATTCTCATTAATGCTGGGCGAGGGTGGAGGGGGATCAGGGCACTTCTGGACCCGACATGACCACCTGAACCCTGGCAGGGGACCTGGAGCCCTGCCTGCTTCCACAGTGCAGGGCATGCTAGATCAAGCCCCTGCTCAGCCCCTTCAAGTACCAGCCAGTGGGGGAATTGGAGCACAGCCTGCTTCTGCCAGGTGGGGCATGGAAGATGAGCGTCTTCCTGGGCCCTGCTGACACTGGCACCATCGGGCAGAGGGATCAGAGAAGCACTGCTGTCCATCTCCCCAAGTGTGGGCTGGGTGGGGTGGGAGGCAGCTCCCTGCTTGGCCCCACTGAAACTGCATGTGTGTATTGGGGGTGGGGTGTGATCTCTCTGTTGGTGTTAATATTTGGCTGGAGTACAACAGGTGTTGCCACAAAGGTTTTCTCTAGTTAGGCTACCATTTTCCCCCGCCTTTGGCTAAGGGAAAGAGGCTTTCCTTATAGGATTTTTATCTGTGGGGTTTTATTTTGGCGGTTCCAGGTTGGAAGTTCCTGCACCGAGCACACGTCCGGGACAGATGGAAGGCAGTGAGGACACCAGGGGACTCACTGCCCTGTCATTCCTCAAGTCCCCAGGGTCTTTGGAAGTCACCTTTCTCCCCACTTTTCAGAGTCTCCCTACGCTTTGTCCTGCTATGTTCAAGGTTTTGTTGGTGTAAGAAGGAGGTCCTGGGGGAAAGGGGGCTACGCCATCTTGGCCACAGCCAGAGTCATAATTGAATACTTCTAAGGGATGTTGGAGATCGTCTGCAGAATTTACAGACTTTAATGTCATTTGGTGTTAACACAACCCTCTAGTTTTACAGATGAGAAATGTGTGGGGCAGAGAAGAGAAGGGGCTTCCCTGAGCTCACACAGCTGTCCTCAAATGCTGTTTAGTGGCATGCACCATTTGACACCATTTGAAGGAGTTTTGGGGGTGGTGTCCACAAACATTCCTTATCCTGTTTCCCTGTGCCTTCCCAGGGACATCAAGTTCCCTGATTCCTGTTAACTCAGCAGGGGTACCAGGCTGTGGCTGGCTCCTTAGAACCCCCCTCGTCTCCCATCACACACACAGTCCTCCCCATCTGCCAGGGGGCCCCTGAGAAAAACTGGGGTCCCAGCCATTCTGGCCAGCTTCATATTCTCGGTTCTCAGCCACCTCTTCAAATGTGAGCCCTTTACTCGCCTGGGTGGCCTTCTTCAGACAAACAGAGCCCTTGGGCAACTGCAGTCCTTGGCCTGGCAGTGCCTGGGAGCTCTGTCTCCACGGCTGGACCACAGCTGATGACTGTCGGGTGTGGATGTATGAAAGCCCAGCTCCCTCACCCATTGGGGCAAGCTGGAGCTTTGAGTCTTTGTCTGAATACACTCCTTTCCCTGTCTGGCCTTCTCTGCATCCCTTTCCAGTCTTTCCTGGGAGTACTTCCTTAATAAGCCATGTGTACAAAAAAAAAAAAGCAAGCCCATCAGATGATCCATCTTCCCTGTCCCCAAACTGTCCTGTGTTTCCTCTCCCTGCCCAGTCTCCCTAGGTATACCACCCTCCTCTCAAATCTTCCCAGAAGCTTTCCAGAACTGATGACCTGTGGAAACCAAGATCGTCTACAGCTGTGGTGCTGAGCGCTGGCTGCACACAAGGGTCACCTGGGGAACTTTGCAAAACGACAGGTGCATGCTGCTACTGCCTGGGGCTTGATCGGGTCAGGTGGAGCCTGGGCAGCTGTGCTGAGTGCAGACTCTCCCAGGTGGTCCTTGTGTGTGGCCAGGGTTGGGAGCCACTCCCTGTCACACCAGCTTCCCCAAACTTGGAGATCATCTGGGGATGTTCAAAAAACAGGTGCCTGGTTCCCACCAAGAGACATTCTTATTGAATTGGTCTGAGTGTGACCAGGTACTGGAATTTTTTAAAGCTTCCCAGGTAATTCTCATGTGCAGCAAAGTTTGAGAACCGTTGCTCTCCACCACCCATCTCTTTGTTATGCAAATTCCATGTCGTCAGGGCCTTTGAAGATACAGATCATGTTTTCTACAACTCACTCATGTGATGTGAGGCTGTACCCACTCCCCACGCTTTTTTCCAAATAGTTGTACCTCAAGGGCCTTTTTTTTTTTTTTTTT
>VBSM01002035.1:5066300-5100581 GCA_008086735.1 Cheirogaleus medius | reverse complement strand
GGCCTCCCAGAGTGCTAGGATTACAGGCGTGAGCCACCGCGCCCGGCCCCTCAAGGACCTTTTTAATACTATATGACACAGAAACTCAGCCCAAATACAGATTAAAACTTCAGCCAAATAGATTCTCATCATAGTTTTACTTATAAAAGGGAAGACCTTGGAAACCATTTGAGTGCCAGCAACAGACGCGTGGCTAGTTAAACTATGTTACGTTTAGGCAATGGAATTGACAAGAATACCATTTATGAAGATTTTTATGATATGGAGAAAAATGTTATGTATAAAATGATAAGTGAAGAGGTACAATATATTAATATCACATGTGCAATATAATTGTTACAAAAAATAGGCACCGAAAGAAATAGAAATCTTTCATTCTCTTGTCAATTCTTTCCCCTACATTTCAAATTTTCTTCAGTGAGGAAAACATATAAACAAACAACTTTATTGAGGTGTATTTTACATATCATCGAATTCACCCATTTCAAGTGTACAATTCAATGAGTTTTGTTAAGTTTACTCAATGGTGCAGTCCTCACCATAAATCTGTTTTCATCCCTCCTGTAAACTTCCTCCTGGTCATTTACGGTTATTCCCTGCTCCCGGCCCTAGGCAACCACTCATCGGCTTTCCATATCTATAAATTTGTCTTTTCTGGGCATTTCATATAAACGAAATCATACAATGTGTGGTTTCTTGTGCCCGACATCTTTCACTTAGCATAATGCTTTTGAGGTCAAACTGTTACATAGCATATGCCAGTAGTTTATTCTTTTTTATTGTCTGGTAGCATTCCATTGTCTGGATATACATTTTGTTTATCTATTCACTAGTTGATGGATATTTAGGTTGTTTCTGCTTTTTGGCTTTTATGAATGATGCTGCTGTAAGCTTGTGCAAGTTTTTCTGTGGACATATGTTTTCATTTCTCCTAGAAATGCAATGGCTAGGTCATATGGTAACTGTATGTTTATAATTTTGAAGAAATACTAAAGTGTTTTCCAAAGTGCCTGCACTATTTTATATCCCCACCAGCAACATAAGAGGGGTTCGTGTCTCGACACCCTTGCTAACATTTGTTGTATGTTTTATTTATTATAGCCATCCTCATGAGTGTGAAATGATATCTCATTATGGCTTTAATTTGCAATTGCATTTCCCTAATGACTAATGGTGTTGAGTATCTTTTCATATTTTATTAGCCATTCATGTATCTTCTTTGGTGAAATGTCTATATTTTTGGCTTTTTTAAATTTTAATTTTTTAAATTGTAAATTGACAAATTATAGTTGTACTTATTTATGGAGTACAAAGTAATGTTATTTGTAAATACAATGTGAAATAATTAAATCAAGATAATTAACATATCCATCACCACAAATACTTATTTTTTGTGTTGAAATATTTGAAATTTACTCTCTTATTAATTGTGAAATATACAAATACAGTATTACTTACTATATTTACCAAGATGTGAAATATATCTGAAAGAAAGAAAAACTTATTGAGGCTTTGTGCCTATTTTTAGTTGAGTTGTTTGTTGTCTTACTATTGAGTTGTATGCGATTTTGTAAATTCTGGATACAAGTATTTCATCGTATGTGTTTTGCAAACATTTTCTCCCAGTCTATTTCTTGTCTTTTCATTTTCTTAATAGTGTCTTCTGAAGTACAAAAGTTTTGAATTTTGATGAGGTCCATTTATCAATTTTTTCATTTATGAACTATATTTTTGGCGTTGTATCTAAGAAATCTTTCCCTAGCCCAAGTTCTAAAGATTCACCTCTGTGTTTTCTTCTAAAATTTCTATTGTTTTAGCTCTTACTTTTAAGTCTTTTCATTTTGAATTAATTTTTCTGTATGGTGTGAGGTGAGAGTCTAAGTCTGTCTTTTTGCATACACATAACTTTATTATGAAATGTCTTTATACAATGTTAATATGATCATAGCTCAATATTCCACTTCATGAACATACTATAAACAGTGGAGTCCTGGTAAGTGTTTAACAACTGTCTCTCAAACAAAAATCCCTACTTTGTCCCATTTGCTAATCTCCTTGATGTAAATACTTCAGTAATGTACAGTTTCAAGCTACCAAAGTGATATAACTTATCATGGAGTTGGGAAGAAATCACACAGTTGGTTCTTGTGAACCGCCACAGTCTGGCTCCAGCACATCACTAACTCTATTTAACAATCCTTTGATTTTTTTTTTTTGCACTTCTTGTTTGTCCTCCCTTTTACCCTCAACATATAAAAATATACAAAACAAACAAACAAAAAAACAAAGAAAATAAAAACAGGAAGAAGTAGCTTATTTTATTCACTGCTATAAATGAATGCAGAGCTAGGGAGTTTCTAGTTCTCCCTCATTATGAACACAGCTGTGGGCAACATCCTTGAAGCCTTTCTGTGGTCACATTTGGTAATGTCTACCACATTTACTTTCAGGACAACTCCTAGCCTTGCTTCCTGGTGAAGATAAAGAAAAGTTTTGACAAACAGAAGTACAAAGCAGCTTGAACTTCTGCAATTTTGCAAAGATACACATTCAAAATTTAAATTGTGGAGGTGACTTCCCCCTTTTTCTCTCCCTCTTAAGAACCAAGTGTTGCAGTAAGCA
This sequence comes from Cheirogaleus medius, assembly GCA_008086735.1. Lineage (NCBI taxonomy): Eukaryota > Metazoa > Chordata > Mammalia > Primates > Cheirogaleidae > Cheirogaleus > Cheirogaleus medius. The sequence goes on along the minus strand of VBSM01002035.1, from coordinate 5,097,959 downwards.
AATGCTGAGGGGCTAAATAGTTGTCTTGACAGGCACTAGAATGATGCCAAGCGTGAATGCCACAATGTGTCAGCTTCCTGAAGGTGTCGTGGGCATTAGAATAATGCAAGGAGATTACTGGAGTGTGACACTGTTTCAAAGAAATGCATCTCACACTCCTTTTGAGGAAAATCTTGTAAGAAGTGCAAATAAAACTACAGGGTGCCACTTTGGGGCAGATACTTTTTTTTTATTTTTAATTTTTTTTTTATTTCAGCAAATTATAGGGGTACAAATATTACGGTTATCTATATTGCCCACGCCCCCCTCCCCCCTTGAGGCAGAGCCTCAAGCATGACCATACCCCATACGTTGCACATCTTACTCATTATGTTTGTATATACCCATCCCCTCCTCCCCCCTCCCACCCGCCCAACACCCGACAAATGTTATTCCTACATGTCCACTTAGGTGTTGATCCATTAATACCAATTTGCTGGTGAGTACATGTGGTGCTTGTTTTTCCATTCTTGGGGCAGATACTTTTAATCAATAGCTGTTAATGCCTGTTTGCATCTCTGTGGAATGCACATAGCTTTATCCACACCATTATGATGGGGGATTTGAGGAAGAGTGGACACTGAGTTGTGTGGGAACAAGAGGGTTTTGAGCAACTATCACTACTTGACATGACCTTTACTCAGTCTTTTGTAACTACCTTCATTTAAACTACCCCTTTCTATCAATATGACAGGTGAGGCTAAGAGACATGCTAAAGTGCTCAGCCAGGGCCTCCTGGCTTTTAAATACCTGTCTTTTCAAGCCTGTGCTCAAAGTGTACATTGTGAGTCACCTCCAGCTCAGCGTCCTGGCACGGCCCCCTGCTCCAGCCCCACGTCCATCCCAGCTTATCTCACACACTGTCCCCCTACCCCTCACTCTGGAAGCCGAACCCTCGAGTTTGCTTCATCCCAAACTCGTGCAGCTCCCAGAGGGAGCCGCGTCCCTGGGTCTCTGTTCAGCACACCCTCATGGGGGCCCCTCATCCCACCTTGTTCCTCCAAGAAACACTTGCTCGTCTTTTTCTTTCCTCTGTCTCTCTCTTCCCCCAACTTTTCCCTCTCTCTTCCACTTCTGTTTACCTTTTCTCCTTCCTTTCTTTCTGTCTTTTCACAAAGAACAGTTTTTCTTAGGATGTGGTCCTTTTAGAAGTTGCAGAGCACCGAAAGCGTACAGAAGAGAACAAACATCACCCACTCTGTGGTGACTGTATACCATGCCCTGTCTAATTAAGCTGGGACTACATTTCTCCAAATTCCTTGCCTGGAAGCTTCCAGGTGAGCCAGGCCCAGGGAGATATTTAACACGGATTTAGGAAGCGAGTGGAGCACCGGCTATCAGGTTATTCTGTGAAGATGCAAGCAGGTGCCAGGTGGCTCGTGCATATCACCATCCACCTGGTAACTCACCTTGCTGCTATAAGACAGCCCTGGGACATGCCCCTCCTCCTGCACCTCTGAGTCATGGGCCAGGCACGCTGGAGTCTCCGTGGTGAACGGCACAGCTTTCCCTGCAGGTCCCTAGTGGCATTGTGGGTGGATGGGCGAGAGATAGATGCAGGTGCCAGTTTGTCCCCAGGGGTCTAGTTACCCGTGTGGGTTCGGGTTTGTCCTTACAGGTTCCACCTTCCCCTTGCTCATGACCTCACCTGGCATTCCTTGCTGCTGCCTGCTGGGGTGGCGGACCTGAGACACTTCCGGCTCAACACTGCACGCAGAGACGACAGCCCGCACAGACTTGCCCGCCAGCTCCCACAATTGCATGCAATCTGATTCCCAAAGAAATCCCGTATCCCAGAGGTCCTCAGACTTTCTCATGTCGTGATGCCCTTAATGTCTCAGTGCTTTTTCTTCTGTGCCCCTGGGCCAAAAGAAATACCGGACAGTTCCACTTACTATGTGGTTAGAGCCACACGACTTGAGTACTTTTGTTCTAACAATGTAATAGCTGTTTGAAAAGAAAACACAAATTGAAAGAAAAAATGTTTGATTTTATTTTTCAATAATCAGAACCGAGGGGATATGTATGCCTGTTAGACAAGGCTCATCTTCTCCAACCTTGGAATCGAGTCCCACCCTGTCACCCTCCTTTTCTGTTCCTTACTGCTTTATCTCAGAGCAACCACTGAACCCCAGCTCTGTAAAGATATGACAACGTTGAAAGGAAAGTACTGCAATCTAATGTCAAAGCTGTGACCTGCCTCAAACTGGTAGCTCCCAGAGTAGTCAAGAGATGTCAGGTATCAAGGTATGTCCCTTGACAACTGCATATATTCCATGGTATCCCTGCGAGTTCATTGTGGCCCCTGAAGGATGTCAGCACACAGTTTGGGAACCATGACCTTGTCCCTTATCACTTCTCTGATCAAACCCCGATACACACATAACTCCATACAAATTCTGGGAATATTCCTTTCCTGTCTCTGTGCTCTCCACATATATCATAAAATGTGGACCAGAAGAATTCTATATTTCTCTTTTTAAATTCAACAATATTATGAGCATATTCCTAGGTCAATAAAAATTATCTTAAAAATCATTCATATCTGAGTCATATATCATATGTACCAATATTTATTTAATCCTCTCCAGTCATGGAACTTTTCATCTGTATTCCATTTTGACCATTATCTGTGAATATTTCCTTAAAATAGATTCCTAGGAGCAGCATTATCAAATGAATTTTTAAACAATCTTGATGCCTATTGCCAAATTGCTTTTCAGAAATAATGTACTAATTTACGTTCCAATAAAAAATATATGACAATGACTATTTTGCCACATCCTTAGCTGCACTGGGTATTTTCATTAATAAAATAAAATCTCTTTGCCATTTTTAACAGGCAAAATAAGTATTTTGTTATAATTGGCATTTCTTTGATTACTAGTGTGATTAGCATTTTTATATTCATGGCTATTGCATTTAGTCCATGACCTATTTATATCTTTGTTCATTTAAAAAAAATAATTGGGTATATTAATGGGTTTTATCTTGATTTGGAAGATTGCCTAATATGTTAGATGACTTTGTCTTAATCTTTATTTTTTTACCTTTTTAATTTTTTGGTACAGCATCATTATAATTCATTTTTATTATGTGTGTCAATAAACAAGCAGGCAAAATTCTCCCCCATTATAATACTTTCTTTTTTGAAATTTGCTTAGTATGTCTCATCTGATTATTCTCCAAATGAATTTTAGATTTGTTAAATTAAAGTCAAGATCAAATGCTTTTGAAGTTGAACAAAATCTACAAAGGAATTTTGTGCTGGCCTTTCAGTCTCTGGTCAAGCCTCATTTCATCAGACCCATTTCGCCCCATAGACGGGACTGCCTCCTCCTGTGGCCCCTGTCCCCCACGGCATACGGAAGGCTTCTATGTGTGGCAGTGTGGAAGGTCCCTCTCCCAGTGGCCTTCATAACCCTGGGATCTGACTCAAGGGGGTTATACCAAATGAAGGGATGAATGAATGAGCAAGTGGGTGAATGAGTAGCATCTGAATGGACGCATAAATAAATGGATAAATAAAATTTACAGGTAAATTCTCCTTTTTTCCCCCCTTTCCAGTGTTTGACTTCTGGGACTTTGTTTCCTCTTGCTGTCTTGGGAGGACAGACTTAGAAATTTAGTTATGTCCAAAAGCTCTGCTGGTGGCTTCTAGAACATTTCACAGCTCCAGGCTTGCAGGACTCCTTTCATTTCAAAACCTTGGCGTAGGGCAAGCAAGTCATCGCCTCCCCCCCCATGGAGTGCGGGGACTGAGAGGTGCGGGTGGGTGGGGCAGGCCAGCAGGCATGTGAGGCCAAAGCTGGCAGGGAACTCTGGGTAAGGAAATGCAGATGGTTGAGGGATCTCTCTTGGAGGCATGGCAGAGGTCGGGAGTGTCCTGAGTAGCACCCTTCCTGCTTCCAGGAGGCACACTGGGGTTGGAGACAGAACGGCAGCCTGCCCGCTCTTCTTAGACGGCCACAACCCTCACTGCTTTCCCGCCACTCAAGTTTCAGTCTCCTCACTGCTCCTCAATTCCTACCACAGAAAGTGAGAATGGGAAATGAAACGACCAGAAGTAAATACCGCGCAAGTTCAGAGCAGGGTAACCTTGTCAAGTCCAGATTCTTGCACAGCACAGTGATGTGATTGCACTGAATTACGTCTGGACAAAGCAGCAGCTACGGACTTAAAAATGAGTTTTCTCTTTTCAAAATTGTATCCAAAAAATTTGTTGGCAAAAGATGTTAGCTATCCATGGGGCTTGTGTATCATTTTAAGTGGCTAATTAAAAGGAGGAATAAGTGTGATAGGGAAGGAAATGTGAAATGAGCCAACATCAGGGTTTCTTATTGCACCTGCCAATTCCTCTAACTGGAAAAATCAAAATTCATTCCTTCTGGTTGGTGTTTCTTAAGCTTTAGTTATTAGAATCACTTTTTTGATTTTTGCTACATTTTTATATATTATTTACCTAACCATTATAAATTTACTTTAATTATAATAGCTATCACTTGTATGGTATTTTGTACCAGGCACTCTTCTAAGCACTTTATATGCATTAAATCATTTAATACTCATGACAACCCCATTAAATAGATGCTACTATTACCTCCATTTCAACAACAGTGATAATGAGTCTCTGAGAAGTTAATTAACTTGCAATAGTCACACACCAGGTTACAGACCTAAATAAGAAATGGAATACTACTATGGTAATAGAAGAAAATATAGAAGAAAATAGAAAAAAAATGTTCTTAAGAGTGGAAAAGGAGCCCTTAAGCTACATTTAAATAGCATAAGCCAAAAGACAAAATCTGACAAATTTTATTACATCAAAATTAAGGATTTCTCTTCAACAAAGGATACCATAAACGAAGTAATATACAGATGGGACGATGATAGAAGTCATTTGCAGTATCTTAAAGCATTAAGAAATTAAAATCCAAAATATACAAATAACTGTTGCTAATCAACAAGAAATGGCAGCAAAGCCAATAAAAATGGTCAAAGATATGACAGATAATGTACAGAAGAAAGTTAAAAACCAATAAAGATGCATAAAGACATGTTCAAACCCATCAGTAATCAGGGAAACGCAAAATGAAACAACCATTAGTGTCGCTTTACTTGTTAGACTAGCAAAGACTAGGAAGCAGCATCATGCCAAGCACTGGTAAAGATGTAGGGAGAGGAATGCACAGCTAGTGGTGTAGACTGAATTTGTTTATATCTCCCTATGAGCCAGCATTTCTGGTTCAAGTCTGTGTGAGAATGTTGCAGATTTATTTGTCAGAGTAGAGAGTCGGAGGCAATTCCGGTGCCCATTCCTGGGACAGTAAATATGCATTATAGAATGCGGAAGATACAATCTACAGAGTACTGTGCAGCAGGTAAAACAAAAGGATTGAATATTCCAAACAGCGACATGGATGATCTTGCGAGCCAAGTGCTATGTTCACAAAAGTGAGAAACAGGAGGCTGCGTCTGGCTCCCCTCTTAAAGCCACTGCAGTACATTGAGCTCCATAGAGACAGCGCCTGGGCAAGTGAGGTCCGGACGGACACTGGGTGACTCTGTGCCTCGCTGAGGAAAAATAACTAAACATGCGCAAAGGGGATCCTAAGAAGCCGAGAGGCAAAATGTCATCGTGCACACTCTTTGTGCAAACTTGTTGGGAGGAGCACAAGAAACAGCACCCAGATGCTTCAGTCAACTTCTCAGAGTTTTCTAAGAAGTGCTCAGAGAGGTGGAAGATCATGTCTGCTAAAGAGAAAGGAAAGTCTGAAGATATGACAAAGTCAGACAAGGCCCATTATGAAAAAGAAACAAAAACCTATATCCATCCTAAAGGGGAAACAAAAAAGAAGTTCAGGGATCCCAATGCATCCAAGAGGCATCCTTTGGCCTTTTTCTTGTTCTGTTCTGAGTATTGCCCTAAAATCAAGGGAGAACATCCAGGCCTATCCCTTGGTGATGCTGCAAAGAAACTGGTAGATATGTGGAATGACATTGCAGCAGGTGACAAGCAGCCATACGAAAAGAAGACTGCAGAGCTGAAGGAAAAATACCAAAAGGTTGTTGCTGCATACTGAGCTAAAGGAAAGCCTGATGCAGCAAAACAGGGAGTCATCAAGGCTCAAGAAAGCAAGAAAAGGAAGAGAAGGAAGATGAGGAAGATGAAGAGGATGAAGAAGGGGAGGAAAATAATGATTAATAAGGTGGTTCTAGCAGTTTTTTTCTTGTATGTAAAGCATTTAACCCCCCTGTACACAACTCACTCCTTTTAAAGAAAAAAATTGAAATATAAAAAAGAAAGAAACAGATATGATTTACCTAAATTCAAAATGCCACATGCAAAACAAGAATACATACTTTCAAGACACATTAAAAAGAAAATGATACGCATTTAAAAACCTTAGAATGGGACTTCTGCTTTTGGTCATGATGGAATAGCTGGTATTGAATTGGTCTTTCCCTTGTAAGCAACTCTGAAACTGGACGAAGTATGAGGCCACCATGCTCAGGTGTTGGGCCACAGGAAGCAGAGGACTCTTATCCTTAAGGAAAGGGACACTGTCCTGTGGTCGTGCAGGGAGGTAGAGCCCAGGCAGAGCAGGGGCGTGCTGAGCCAAGGAGGCAGAGACGAGACCTGGGATGCAGAAGCAGCTAGGATTTTTAGGGCAGGGGGCTGGAGAGGAGGCAGCTGTGTAGAGGAGAGGCTCAGAAGTCTCCACGGGGATTTCCTGTTGGGTCCTTGGCTGAAGAAAGGATTGTGCAAGAGGAAAGTAAGACTTGTTGGGGCACAACAGAGAGTGGCTGTTGGGCAGCTGAGAGCTGAATGGAGACACCAGGCTTTGCATAGCTGGGAGGTGATAAAGTTCTGGCCCAGCTAGAGTGCATATACTTCTCTGCCACATCCTATTAGTAAAAGCTATGCCCTAGGACAGTGGTTCTCTAACATTGGCATGTATCACAGTCACCTGAAAGGCTTGCTAACATACAGATTGCTGGGTCTCATCCCCAAAGTTTCTGATTCAGTAGCGCTGAGAATTTGCATTTTAACAAATTCCAAGGTTCTGCTGCTGTTGTTGAGGATCACAGCCCCAGAGTAAAGATAAACCCTAAAAAACTAAAGTCAAAATTGCAATAGAAACACTGTAACTAAACATAAGTCTAACAGGACCAAAAGGGTGCACCAATGATTTGACAAGATTGGCAGAATGAATGACAGTTGATAATCCAGGCTCTCTGCAATGTAACACCCATAATACTTAGCATGCAATAAAAAAAGTAATTGACATGAAAAGGCAGGAAAATGGTCATAATGAATGAATAGTTGTGAAATTTTAGTGGAGAAATAGAAACTATGTGAAAAAAGTAAATGGAATTCTAGAACTGCTAATTGCAACATCTGAAACAAACAACTTATTGAAGTCTTAACAGCATAATGGAGACAATTATAAAAAGGTCAGTAAAGTGAATACAAATTATTGGGAAAATGATTTTAAAATGGAGATTTGAAACAACATTAAGCAGTAGCAAAGGTACCCCCTTTTCTGAGGGGGATACTTTCCAAGATCACCAGAGGATGCCCCAAATTGCTGATAGTACTGAACCCTATCCAAGGAATACCAAGATCACGTTTTCACTTAAAGGAAGCGCTTCACAGCTTCTCTTTGGCATGTCTGGATTGCCAGCAACACTACTCTTGGGATCATTATTAAATAAAAAAGGGTTACTTGAACACAAGCACTGCAAGTCTGCAACAGCTGATCTGATAACCAAGACAGCTACTGAGTTACTAATGGGTGGGTAGTGACTACAGTGTGGATACACTGGACAAAGGGATGATTCACGTCCTGGGCAGGATGGACCAGGGTGCTGCAAGAGTTCATCATGCTACTCAGAATGGCACACAATTTAAAATTTATGAATTGCTTATTTCTAGAATTTTCTAACTAATATTTTCAGACCATGTATGACCAGAGGTAACTGAAATTGTGGAAAGCAAAACTGCAGATAAGGGAGGAATTTGTAGTTTTCTGCATAACTGGAATCCCTGCATAACTGGAATCCCTGAAGGTGAAGAGAGAGAATTTAGCACATACAAAAAAAGTATTTGAAAAAATGATGGCCCCAAATTTCCCAATTTGGGGAAAAATCAACTTAAGACGCCAATGAATTCCACAAACCCTAAACAGAATAAACAGAAATAAAGCCAAAAATGCTAAAAATGAGGAACAGGGACAATATCAAAGATAGCCAGAGGGGAAAAAAAATGACACATTTCATAGGAGGTAACAATGATACATGTGACTGCTAAATATCTTTCAAAAATAAAGACATATTCAAATAAATTAAAACTACTAGATTCTTTGCCAACAGACACATGCTCAAGATATGCTAAAAGATGTTATTCAGGCTAAAGCAAATGAACATCAGATAGAAACTTGGGTAATATAAAAGATTATCTTTTTTTCTCTTAATGTCTATGTTTTAAATAGATTGTTCAAAATAAAAATAATAACATTGTATTATGGGCTCTCTCTATATGTGGAAATGTAAAATACATGATAACAACAATACAGAGGATGGAAGGAAGGCCTTACAATTTATATGACGTGGTATGATATTAATCCTAAATAGTCTGTGATATATTAGGGATGCGTATTGAAATCCCTAGAGTGACTACATAAAAAATAATATAAAGAGGTATAGCAAAAAAGTCAATAGAGGAACTGTAAAGAAATATTAAATATTTTTTGAATAACTAAAAGAAGACAAGAAAAGAGAAGAAAACATAGGACAGATAGAAAATAGAGTGCAAGGTAGTACATTTAATCCCAATAATATGAATAATTACATAAAAATGTTAATAAACTAATTCAGTTGAAAGGGATTGTCAGACTGGATGAGAAAGAAGATTGAACTCCAGGCTTTCTATGGGAAATGCATTTTAAATTTAAAAAACAAAACAAAAACACATATTTTGAAAGTAAAAGGTTTAAAAACGATATACAGTCATGCACTGCATAAGGACATTTAAGTCAGTGATGGATTGCACATATGACAGTTGTCCCATAAGAATATAATGGAGTTGAAAAATTCCGATTGCTTGGTGATGTTGTAGCCATCATAACTTCATAACGCAACTTGTTACTCAAATGTTTGTGGTGATGCCTGGTGTAAACAAACCTACTGCCCTGCCAGTCACATGAAAGTATAGCACATACATGTGTAGTACATAATTCTTGATAATTATAATAAATGATGATGTTACCTGTTTATGTATTTACTATACCATAATTTTCATTGTAATTTTAGAGTGTGCCCCTTCTACTTATGAAAAAAAGACGTTAACTGTAAAACAGACTCCGGCAGTCCTTCAGGAAGTATTCTAGAAGAAGCATTGTTATCACAGGAGATGACAGCTCCGTACGAATTATTGCCCTGAAGACCTTTCAGGGGGATAAGATGTGGAGGTGGAAGACAGTGAAATAGATGGTACCGACCGTGTGCAGGCCTAGGCTAAAGTGTGTGCTTGCGTCTTAGTTTTTAACAAAAAATTTCAAAAGCAAAAAAAGTAAAAAATGTAAATAGAGAGAAGCTTACTAAATAAGCATATAAAGAAAGAAAATATTTTTGTACAGCTGTTCAATGTGTTTGTGTTTTAAATGAACACTTATTACAAAACAGTAAAAAAGTTTAAAAACAGGCGTCCTCAAACTACGGCCCGCGGGCCACATGCGGCCTGCCAAGGACATGTATCTGGCCCACCAGTGTTTTTGCCGCCGCTGCCTGTCTTGCTTAGCCGCCGACTCGTCCCGGGCCCATAGTGCGCACTCTCCAACGGTCTGAGGGACAGTGAACTGGCCCCTTGTTTAAAAAGTTTGAGGACCCCTGGATAAAAATGTTTATACAGTATTAAAGTTATAGTAAACTAAGGTTAATTTATTATTGAAGAAAAAATATTTTTTATGAATTTAGTGTAGCCTCAGTGTGCAATGTTTATAAAGTCTAGAGTAATGTACAGTGATGTCCTAGGACTTCACATTCACTCAGCACTCACTCACTGACTCACCCAGAGTAATTTCCAGTCCTGCAAGCTCCATTCATGGTAAGTGTTCTATATAGGCATACTATTTTTTATTATATTTTATACCACATATTTACTGTACCTTTTGTATGTCTAGATATATTTAGGTACACAAATATTTACCATTGCATTACAATTGCCTACAATATTCAGTACAATAACATGCTGTATAAGTTTATAGCCTAGGAGCAACAGGCTATATACTATATAGCCTAGATATGTAGTAGGTTATACGTACATCTAGGTTTGTATACATACACTCTATGATATTCATGCAACAATGAATCACCTAAGGAAGCATTTCTCAGAATGTATACCCATTGTTAAGTGATGCATGACTGTATCATGCTAAGAGGAAGCATTCAAAAGAGTGACATTAATATCAGAAAAAGTAAACTTCTACACAAATGTTATTACCAGAGATAAAGAGCTATACTTCTTAATGACAAAGGGGTCGATTCATGAGAAAAACATAATGGGCTTATACGTCTTTTATATAATAGAGCTTGGAAATATATGAAGCAAAAATTGACAGAAATAAAGGCAGATGCAGACAAATCCATAATCATAGTTAGATATTTCAACAAGCCAACTTATTGTTCTATCTATGTGGTTGATAGAACAATAAGGCAAAACATCAGTATGGAATAGAATTTATAAATAACACTAATGACCAACTTGACCTAATTGACATTTATTAAACATTACAATGCAGGATACACATTCTTTTCAAGAGGTCATAGAGCATTAACTGAGCTGGACCATATGTACACAGAATATTTACTAATATAGATAATTTTCTGAGCAATAAGCTGAGTCCCAATACATTTTAAATTATTCAAATCTTATAAGTCACAGCAGAATTACATTAGAAATCAATAACAAATATATCTGGAAAATCCACAAATCTTTGGAAGCTAACAAAGTTTTAAATAATACATGGGCAAAGAAGTCAAAAAAGAAATTAAAAATTATTTTTAACTGAATGAAATGAAAATGTAACATATGAAAATTTGTTAAATGCAGCAAAAGCAGTCCTTAGAGGAAAATTCATAGCCCTAGGTACTAATATTAGAAAAGAGGATACAACTAATTGATCACAACCAGTTACAGATTTCTTTGTTCCTTCTCCACTCTTGCTGCTTCACCTGACTAGCCTAAATAAGACATAAAAATAAAAGAAAAGGAGAAAGATTTAAATCAATGACCACAGCTGCTTGCACTTTAATAAACTTGACACAAAACAAAACAAAAACAAATGTACCCAAAATAAACAGAAAAAAGAGAAAAGAAAGGCCAGAGAAGAAATCAATAAAGAAAAATTAATGAAAACAAAAGTTGTTTCTTTGAAAAGATTAATAAAATCTTTAAATCATGCTTATGCTATGGGAGTAGGGGGAGGGTCAGGGCTATGTGGATTTTTTTAAAAGAGAGAAATAAAAAATTTAAGAAGAGAGGTGTCTTTCCCTCTCCCTGGTGCTAAGATTGTGTGCAGTGTTTCACATGCCAGGGCCTGGGGCAAGGGGCTGAGGGGTACTCGACTGCTGCACAGAGTCTCTCACCATTGATGGCAGTAAGGCCCTAGGCTGTGTGTTCAGAAGAACTGTGACTACTTACTGAGAGGTTGTGTGAAAAGAATACACTGACAGCAACAAGAGCCAGCTTTCTCGTTGTAAGAGAAGACAGTTTTGACTATGAAAAGGGAGAAAACCAGGAAGAACAATGTTGTGTTAGATTGGCACTGGAGATGTTGGCATGAACCCACAGCTTTAAATGTAATATATGATAGAAAGATAGATAGATAGAAAATAGATATAGAGAGATATATGTGTTTGTATATATGTGTGACTGTGTTTATATGTATATATCTTTCCTAGCTCTGTACATGGAGAAGACTCGGAAACAATAGTACTCCACTAGCAATGAGCACATATAGCAACCAAATCTTGGTTTCTAAATATGAGTTTCAGCTACAAGAAGCCAGAATCTTTGGAGATGTGTGTGTATCTGTGGCTGGGGCAGGGAAAATACAAAATAAACCTGAAATTTCTTGTGCCAAAAGGGAAGGAAGTGCTCAAAGAATGATGAAGACAGAACAAAGGAACATAGAATCCAGCTCCCATTAGATAAATCTGGGACAATGTGTGCATCAAGATAAAAATAAAAAATAGACTACATACTATTGAATAAAAAAGGACTCCATGAGAACATGCTGATACAAATAAGTGAATGAATGAATAAGAGGAGGAGAAGAGAAGCTCTTACTTTACAGTAGGATGCACACTAATAATAATCACTTATTGAGTACAAAATGCTTACAGTGGAGAAACCTGGTAGACACCTTCTTAAGCAAGTGATAAAGTTAAACATCTCCAGTCACAGGGAGGGTTGGCATCAGGTGTGTTCTGATAGTACACACTGAGTGCACAGCATCGATTCTGCGAGATTCCCGCCCTGGTTGCATAACCTGAATCTAATCATCAGGAAATATCAGTAAATCCAAATCCAGGAACCGTCTACTGTGCAACTGTGGCGTTCATAAATGTCAAAGTCATGAAAGACAAGAAAAGCTTGAGGAAATGTTCCTGACTGAAGGAGACTGGAGAGGCAGGCAGCTAAGTAAAACAAGCCATTCTGGGTCCTGGGACTGTAAAGGACATTATTTGCAAAGTGGGCAGAATTGGAAAGAGGGCTACAGATTATGTGCTGATACTGTGTCAGTGTCAGTTTCTGTTTTGGTTATGTGGGAGTGCATCCTTGTTGCTAGTAAAAACATTCTGAAGGACCAAAGAGTGATGAGGCATTGCATTTGTACCTTGCTCTCCACTGGTTTCATAGAAAAAATAGTATTTTTTAAATCTGTCTGTTTATCCATCCACCCATCCATCTATCTATCTGGAGAGAGAGAATGATGAATTTAAGGTAAATGTGGTAAAATGCTGATGATCAGGGAGTCTGGATGGGGGAGAAGGGAGCAACCTTTCTGTAAAGATGAAGTGGAAAAATCAATGGGAACAACAGTAATGCCGAGGTTGGGGCAGGACCAGGGCGTGGCAGAGGAGGGCGGTGGGGGGCAGTCAGGGGCGCTGGAGGAAGGGCACTGGCAGATGTCACATGGGATAAAGTTGGGGGAAGACCATTACCCCATGAATATATACAAATGAAAAAAAAATAAAGTTGGAGGAAGACTGCCCCACCTCCTTTGCTTTATTTCATTTAATCCTCAGAATAGCCCGGTGAGGTAGACACTAGGTTCATCTTCACTCTGCATATAAGGAAATCGAAGGCTCAGAGAGTCATTTATTACTTCGAAAATGGAATGGAGGATTTTGTGACACCTTCCATGTTATATGAGTGTTGATAATATTGTTTTCTGATGCAGTTTTATTAAAATAAAACCAAAGCAGTAGACAAATATCTCTTAATTCAGTTAAGCCCTTCCTTTGCACATGGCAGAGAGAGCCGACACCCACCTGGACTCCCTGAGCCTATGTTTGTCCACATTTTCTGTGTGGCATTGTAAGCCACAAGGCAGTGTGACCTCCTCTTCACCAGATAAAAGTTTTCTGGACCGTGATGGCACTAGCTTCTTTGAACAAAGCTAACATGTGGACACAGTCAGTCCCTGCCTGAAGGGGGAGGGTGATTTGGTATGAGTACGACTCTAGTGTCCAAAAAAAGAGAGATGTTAGCCCAATGGTGTTGCTGTGTCATACGTTTGGACACCTATTGGTCTAGGGTTCCTTCCTCCCCTTTGCCGCCCCAGCACCGCGACCCTGTGGTGGCCCCACTCATTCCACCTGGGCCCAGGTGGCATCTCTGTGCCTGTCTGCCTCGCTGAGCTGAGTGCTCTGCAAGAACAGACACTCCTCACACATCGATGACTCCCAGGGCTCAAGAGCTCGCTTTGAATGGGGCCACCACTGCTGGGTTGGAATGACCTGTGCAAGCAATCATAAGGAAATCAGGGAGTAAATTAGGGTGCATCCCTGCCGTAGCTTTAGTGCGGGCACCAAAAACAATGCTTTGCGATGATTTATTGACATGGAAAAGTGATCACAACTTACTTCTAATTAAAAACAACACAACAGTGAGTACAACTGAAGTCCATCTTTGCTACAATCATAAATATGCACGGAAAAAAACAAACTAAAAAAATACATCCACAAATGCAGAGCAGTTGTCTTGGGGTACCGGGATTACGGATGATTTTTGTTTGTTTGTCTTTTCTTTGTATTTTTAAGCTTTTTTTGAAGTAATTTTTGTTACTGGGAAAATTGGTTTTAAAGAAAGAAAGAAGAAAAGGGAACAAAGACATAAATAGGGGGTCTTTGGTTAGAGATGAAGTTTTGAGGACATTTTTGGTAAATAACCTACTTTGAGTTAGGGCTCTCTCTATCTCCTCCATCACGATACAGAGTCCTCCCACCCAGCTCCTGCAAGGTGAGGTGTCCTCCTGGTAGATAGTTTTCTCCCTGTCAGCTACAAACACGGCCAGTTTGCATGGAAGATTATCTGTTGCTGACAGGTCTGAGGGGCCAGTCAGAACTCTCTGCTCTATACACCAGAAGACTTGGATGGAGAGCCAGAAGAAAGAAACTCAACCCTACTTCCTTTTGCCTGTTATTAATTTCTGCAATAAAGCCATCAGAATTTACCTACACATCACCCAACTTGCAGGGAGGAGAGATTCCAAAAAAATTCAGAAAGAAAGGAATGGTAAATGGAAATTAAGAGTCCCTTCCCTTTATGGCTATTTCAAGAAGTACAACATGTGACTCATATGGTCTATGTTTAGCCCACTGCCTGATTTATTTGATTTTAGTGAATATAAAAATCCTCTCTAAGGGCTTTCTTAGTTGAACTGCCAACAGTAGTTCCCCATTCCTATTTCCCATTAGGTCTCGAGTTGTTCCATCATGAGTTCCTTGGTCCCCAGGGTTTCCGAGACCCCAAACCGGGCTGTGGATGGGGTGGGGGGAGGAGAGAGAAGCTGCTGGCTACTGATGGGCTCCCAGGCTCAGGGTGGAGTCACGGTGGGACTCACTATTTCCAAGTTCACGGGTGTCGAGGGTGGGGCGGGGATGGGTCCTGCAGTGGCTTTGTTGACAAATGTTGATGCTCACAAATTTGCAATCCTGCTCGGGCCCAAGCCCTTCACTGGCACCCTTTGTCCCAGTCTCGGCAATGTCCCCTTTTGCTCATTAATCTTTTGGCCACCGGAGAGAAGTTTATGGAATAACTGAAGCCCCAGAAGTGATTTAGTCTAGGCCACCTTTAAGCTCGCTCTCAACTGTAAGTGGCCGTGATTCCACGCAGTGCCAGGTGTGAGAATCTGCCTGGGAGAGCCAGGCCGTCTCCTCTCCTGGCCCGTGTGGCAGGTCACTCCCGCTGGGTCCTGGATCGGCCTCCTGGGGTCTGAGTCAGAACCCGGCAGAGAGTTCGTGCTCCCCTGTGGAGGGAGACATGGAGCTGGCCCTCTCCAGCCTGTCCGTGGCGAGGAAGGGGAGCCATTTAGACAGGTGCACGGCCACATGCCTGTGGAACAACCGGCGCAGGTACTTCCGGAAGTTCTCGCCGACAAAGGCGTAGATCACCGGGTTGACGCAGCAGTGTGTGTAGGCAATCACCTCCGTCACCTGCATGGCCAGGTCCAGTTGTCTGCTCTGCTGACACAGATTGCTGAACACAAAGTCTTGGTAAACAGAGATAAGTACGGTCAGATTGTAGGGCGTCCAAAAGAGGAAGAAGATGAGCATGATGACGAAAATCAGACGGACGGCCTTGGCCTTCTTCTCATTTGGTCGTCTGAGCAGAATGTTTATAATGCCTGTGTAGCAGACGATCATGACCAACAGGGGCAAAACCAGCCCCAAGAGGTTCAGTTTCAGAGCCTGAAATAATTTCCACTGTCTTAGGCTTTCGTGAGGGAAATGGAGGCTGCAGGTGTGATGATCGATCTCACGCTGGGTCTTGGAAAAGTACATGCCCGGGACAGAAGCCAAGATGGCCAGGGCCCAGGTGAAGATGCTGGTGACGACACCAAAGGTGACAGTCCGAGCCCGCAAGGCAAACACAGCGTGGACGATGGCCAGGTACCTGTCGATGGTCAGCAGGATGATGAAAAAGATCTCACTGTACAAGCCTATGTAATAAAACCCAGAGAGGAGCTTGCACATGCCATCGCCGAAAACCCAGTCGTCCTTCAGCTTGTAGTCAATCCAGAAGGGCAGCGTGACGAGGAAGAGCAGGTCGGAGAGGGCCAGGTTGAAGAGGTAGATGCTGGTCATGCTTTTGAGCCTCTTGTACTGCATGAGGACCAGGACCACCAGGATGTTGCCCACCACGCCGATGATAAATACCAGGGAGTACAGAGGGGGCAGCACCCGGGCCCCGAAGGCCCTCTCACTGACCTTCTGGCATGGGGTCGTGTCCCCATAGTCGTATTCTGTGGTCATGTCATAGTCTTGTGTGGTGGCCGAAACCTCCATCGTGACTTCTCCTACGGGCCAAGGAGAATGGTTTCTGTGTTTACTTTGCTATCAGAGGCAGCGGGCTCTGGACAACAGAGACAAGGCAATGGTTACATTTCTTCAACCACTTGATAAATGTTTATTGCGTGCCTACTGTGTGCCATGGCCTGGGGATGAAAGGGAGAGCTAGGGAGACCCGTGTCCTCCCTGCCTTCTAGGAACCTATAGTCTAACAGGGGGCGGGGGCGATAGACAAACGAGTGCACAAATCATTAATTCAATGACTTCAGCAGTGAGTGTTGTAAAGGCAAAGTTCAGCCAGGCAGAGGGACACCTCACCACGCTATTAGAACCAACACTTCTTGAGCACCTCCCATGGGCAGGGCATCGCATTTAGGGTTAAACACCCCTTGACGGGGTGCCACTAGTGTCCCTTTACAGAGCTGATGACATGGAGTTTCAGAGTGTTATGAAACGTGGCCAAGGACATGCATCTGAAGAGAACGAGTGCTGGAGCTCAGACGCAGGTGTGCGTCATTCTCACGCCCAGCCGTGAAACCGCTTGGCGCCGGTTCCCGCCTCTGTGCCCCTCGATGGCTTCGCACTGTCGAGTCCACACGGGGACTCTGGGAAGGAGTCTGCCCGAGAGTCAAAGACTTACAGACAGACCTTCAAGACTTTGAGTCTCAAAAGATTCTCAGCCAGGGGTGGCATAGTGCCCTGGGTGCCCTTGAAAATGTGTGGGCATTTTTTTGTTGTTGCTGTCACAAAGACTGGGGGATGCTACTGTCGCTTGGCAGGCAGGGCCAAGGACGTCCTGCAATGCAAACATTATTCTACCCCAAACACCAATAGTGCTGCCACAGTGAAATCATGCAGGTTTTCAAAGCCATCACTTTGCAGATGAGGACACTGAAGGCACCGGGGTGGGCTCACTCTGGCCTCCTGTGGCACAGGTGACCCTGTAGCCCTCCTGTGAGAGCTGTGAGGAGGGTTCAGGGGGCAGCACAGGCCAGGGCTGGGGGTGCCCTAGTGAGAAAAGGAGAAAACGGGGGTCATGAGAGGAAGAGCTCAGAATGGCCTCGGGTGACGAGGTAAGGTCACACGGTGACCAGGTGGAAGCTCTCAGATATTTTTATCCAAGATTGCCTTGAAACAAACAAAAAGAAAACAAAAAAGAACCACTCAGTAGCTTGATTTGTAGGACTCTCCTAGCCCCTGCTTTTTGGCACATCTATTGGCTCCTTTCCAATTGCTTATTGAAGACAGGACCCCCAAAAGGAGTATGGGCTTTGATGTAACCTACCAGCTGTGTGGCCTTGAATAAATTAATCTGCCTTTCTGAGCCTCATCCCTCATCTGTAACATGGGAAAGTAACTATTACCTTGCAGGACTACGGTGAGGTAATGTATGAGAAAAGTGCCCCCTGCCCTGGCACTTAGCAGGCCCTCAGTAAGTATCAGGGACCTCCTTCCTTGCAATAGCCTTTCTCTGAGGCCTGGCCCCACTGCGTACCATGATGTCCCAGGCTCCAATGTCCAGAATGTCCCTGGCTGGCCAACAAACCCTCCCCAAAACTCCCCCGGCCAGATCTCTTTGTAGTTAATCTAGAAACTGATTTTTCTTGATGATGACAGGCAATGACAGTCCCTTCCATGTGAACGACACTTTGAAATTTTCAGTATGTTGCCACCAATTGGAATTGATTGACCCAAATACCAATCAGTAAAGTAGATGGCACCTACTTCATAATTCCTGTCTTGAACCTGGGTCTCTAGAGGTCTTCCTTCCACTCTCCTTAACAAATGTTTCCTGCTCACAAAATTTACATTTCTGCAGCAGCTGCTGGAAATCAGGGCACACAGAGGGGGTGTTGGGCACCCTGGCTGGAAGAGGAGCTATTCTGTTAGGATAGGAAGTGAGGGGCTTTCATTTCCCCTCAAATCCTTCCCTATTATGGTTCACTCCTCCATCTCTGGACATGTGTCTACCCCCGTCGCCCTGTCTCTGCAGAGACCCAGGCTAGCAGGCACTAATGAAGCTGTGTTGGTAGTTTCTGATCTCTGCAGCCACTGCTAGTGGCGACAAGGGCAGATGGCTCAGTTTGGCAGACAGCACCTTTGGGCGGGTTGGCACTTTACAGTGGAAGTAGCGAATAGCTTGGAAAACACTAAGGGGAACTAGTGCCGGGCTGACCCCACGAGCCTAGTTTCTGGGGAATTTTGGCAAAGGTGAAGGAAGGCAAGTTGAATCAGCATCGTTAGGTGCCATTTCCAACAAAGTCACCTCCAAACTTCCCCCACTTCCAACTCCATTTGCTATTTCCCCAACTTGTCAGGAACCAGGCATCAAGTGCAGGCATGCTGTTCCTAAAAGGAGGTGACCTGGGGTGGGGCTTTGGAGAAGAAACCAAAGCACCATGTTGCCATCTAATCTGCCAGCCCGCCCTTGCTGCAAAAGTCTGTTTCAAGTTTATCGTGCAGTGGTCAGCTATAACCTGGAGCCTGAAACCTTCCAGGGCTGGTGTCCTTGAGCCTGGGAGCTGATGAAGTCCCTGAGCAGAGGAAGGGCAGTCTGTGCTGGTGAAAGACACCCGAGCCCATGGCGTGCTGTCTGGCTTACACTGGTTCGCAAGAGCCGATTGTGTGCATTTCTTCCCAACTCCAGATTCATTATGTTGGTGGCATGAAATTGACCACCGTGGGAGTATGCACATCATGGAAATCAGCAAACATTAGAAATCAGGCATCTTTTTTCAGGAGAATCAGTTGTAAACATTTATCAGCACACCACTGCCCAGGTCCCTAGAGCTGTCCTGCTGCTCATTGCAGGAACTAAAGGATCAGTGAGTGGCGCACAGCCTGATGGCAGGATATGCACAGAAACTCCCAGAGTTTCCAACCCTTCTTTGAAATCTTGGACCCTCTAGGAACCCTGTGGAGGAATAACTGAAGCAGATTCCTGCAAGGAGTCACCATGCCCCTCTATCTTTAGAACAAAATTCTGACCCGGTCTTTATTAGTAAAACTGAATGGATGCCTCCCAAGAGGTCATCTGGCCAGCTGTTAGAATCCTACTTCCTTTAAAGACAGCAGTCCTGATTTTGAGGATCCTTGGTTCTAGTCTTCTTAAGGAATTGGTTCAATATCATATTATCCTTGCATTGCAAAGTTTTTTCTAATTAATATTTCCTTTGTGCTACAATTACTCCATACACCATGTTTGGTTTTCCTTTATACAGGGAAATTTGGCAAGTAATTTCTTCTCCAATAGGTTTTCTGTAGAAAGCGCCTCTTGTCCCTTGATACAGGCTGACTTTCTTATTCAGTCACCAAAAACCAACCATTCATGAAAGCTTCCTTTTTAGCAAGAAAGTGTTTTACATCTGAGCATTCAGCCTTAAAAATCTACCCATTCTCAGTATTGGCATGCCATGCTGAATTGCCTTGCACATACATCACTGCATCTGCATCGCATCTTAGGCATTTGCCTGGCACTCAAAGAATTCTCTGCCTTTCCGGAGACCCTACTTACATGCATGTTTTTAAACAAGATTGTCCTTAACAGTGATTGAGAAGACAGATAAGACCAATGCTACTTACTCTGGTTCCAAGGGATTTTGTCCACAATGTCCTTGTGTCTGGGCCTCTCAAGAGTTTTACGAATTCAAGGTTCAAGGTCCTGACCGAGTAGGAAGTCCTCAGCTTCCTGTGTGAAGATGGAGAATTGACTCTGGTTTCACAGTCTTTCAGAATGACAAGAGGAGGGCAGAGTTCTTCTTTTTGTGTGGTCAGATGCTCATGAATGGCCACGACACCTACCAGTGGCCGGTTCCTAGAGGCCAAGTTCACTGTGAGGCTGCACTTGAGTCTTTTCCTGGGAGCTTTGCCTTAAGGGAATTGAGTAGGGTGGGGTTGGGTGGAGTCGACTTGAGACAATGAGATGTTCCCAGAACTTGTGGAGCAACTGAAGGCTGTGGTGTGGGTGTGTGGGACGGGGGCAGGGCATAGAGTTCTTGTGGTCAGCGGGCAGCCTTTTTTTGTTTTTTTTCAAGATTGCAAATGGAAGGATTTAAACAGGAACCCTGAGTCCTGTTCCTCAACCAAGAGGTGGCAGCTTCTCTTTGGCGCCCCCTGCCTCCTCCACCTCTGACTGCTCACTGTCCCCCTGCACTCTCTTCCCCAGTTCCCCCCTTCACACCTGCTGAGTGGTTTCCCCCGAAAAGCCTCTGGCATGGAGAGACTACAGGTCCCACTACAGGGTGGGCTTTGGTGGGCTTGCTATTCTGATCCCCTACTCCTGTTCTATGCAGTAGTCAAACAGGGGCCAAATTCAAATCCCAGCTCTCTACCTGTGACATGGACAGCTCACTACACCTTTCTACGTCTGGGTTCCCACTCTGCTAAATGAGAACACTGAACACTTATGACCACAGGAGGAGCATGTGCTCAACTTGCACATGAAAAATGTCAGAGTGTCCGGCACAGTGAAAATGTCTGATGAATGATGCTTGGTGTGACTCTCCCCACAGCTCCTAACACCTACGCTACCACTGCTCTGTGCCTTATGAAAAATGAGAACACTCTTGACCTCCCCGACAGCCTTGCTGCAAAGTGCCATTTTGGAAATCATAAATGCGAAAATGCCACTTAACCCTTCATGGCTCAGTGTCTCATCCATAAAGTTTAGACAAGGTGGCCTCAGTCTGCAACTGATCATCACTCAGCTCCACCCTGTAGAAGTAAATAGGGGGTCTGCACGTGCCTGGCTATTTGTAGTACTTTGTTGGCAGATCAGTTTGCAAAGAGAACAGAGGCTTGTGAGGCCTTCCTCTTCCTTGGTCATGTCTAAGGTACCTCCTCCGATCCTTAACCAGCCTTGCAGCTCTGCCCCAGGTTTCCGGGTACCCATGCGACAGAGGGGACATACCTGGAAAATATGTTTGTTTGTTTGTTTGTTTGTTTATTTTGAGACAGAGTCTCACTCTGTTGCCCAAGCTAGAGTGCCGTGGTGTCAGCCTAGCTCACAGTAACTTCAAACTCCTGGGCTCAAGAGATCCTCCTGCCTCAGCCTCCCGAGTAGCTGGGACTACAGGCATGCGCCACCATGCCCGGCTAATTTTTTCTATATATTTTTAGTTGGCCAATTAATTTCTTTCTATTTTTAGTAGAGATGGGGTCTCACTCTTGCTCAGCTCAGTCGGTTTCGAACTCCTAACCTGAGCGATCCACCTGCCTCGGCCTCCCAGAGAGCTAGGATTACAGGCGTGAGCCACCGTGCCCAGCCTACTTGTTCATTTAAATAATATTTTTTAAGTACCCACCATGTGCCAGGCCCTGTTTTGGGTGCTAGGGATAAAGTGGTGACCAAAAGAGGTAGGCGTCATTCTTTAAGAGCTCACAGCTCTAGTGAGGATCACAGACAATTAAGCAAGTTATCACAATAAGGTAACTTTTTAAAAATTTCAATAGATTTAGGGGGTACAGGTGGTTTTTGTTACACGGATAAATTATATAGTGGTGAAATCAAGGCTTTTAATGTCCCCATTGCTTGAATAGTGAACATTGTATCTGATAGGTAATTTTTGATCCCTTCTTAGTTTCTAATGTCCATTATTCCACTTTATGTGACCATATATACCCATCATTTAGCTCTCACTTGTAAGTTAGAACATGCAGTATTTGTTTTTCTATTCCTGAGATACTTCACTTAGGATAATGGCTTCCACTTCCATCCAAGTTGCTGCAAGAGACATTATTTTATTCCTTTTTATGACTGAGTAGTACTCCATGGTATATATATCCTACATTTTCTTTATCCACTTATCCGTTGGTTGGTTCTTAGGTTGATTCCATATCTTTGCAATTGTGAATTGTGCTGCAATAAACATTCAGGTGCAGGTGTCTTTTTGATATAATGACTTCCTTTCTTTTGGGAAGATATGAAGTAGTGGGATTGCTGGATTGAATGGTAGGTCTACTTTTAGTTCTTTGAGGAATGTCCACTGTTTTCCATAGAGATTGTACTAATTTACATTTCCACCAACAGTGTGTAAGTGTTCCCTTTTCGCCTCATCCATGCAAACATCTGTTGGTTTTTGACTTTTTAAAAATGGCCCTTCTAACAAAGGTAAGGTGGTATGTCACTGTGGTTTTAATTTACATTTCCCTGATGATTAGTAATGTTGAGCATTTTTCATGTTTGTTTGCTATTCGTCTATCTTCTTTTGAAAAATATTATGTCTTTTGCCCACCTTTTAATGAGGTCATTTGTTTTTTCTTGCTGATTTGTTTGAGTTCCTTGTAGATTCTGGATATTAGCCCTTTGTTGGATGTATAGTTTGTCGATATTTTCTCCCATTCTGTAGGTTGTCTATTTGCTCTGTTGATTATTTCCTTTGCTAAATGTAAGACCTGATGCCATAAAAATTTTAGAAGAAAATATAGGACAAAAACTCTTCTGGTCATCAGCCTAAAGAAAGAATCAATGACTAAGACCCCTCCCCCCAACCTCAAAGCAAATACAGCAACAATGTGTTAGTAAAGAGGACTTAATTAAACTAAAAGAACAATTTTTAATGGCCTGAAAAGTACCCTGGGCTAAGGAAGGGTGCAGGTGGGGTGGGACTGGTGAGGGGGCCGTGCAGAGCAGCAGTTCTCAAAGTGTAGTCCCTGGCCCAGCAGCATCAGCATTCCTTGGGAACTTGCTAGCTATGCAAATTCTGAGGTCCTATTCCAGATCTACTGACTCAGCAATTCTGGGGGTGAGGCCCAGCAATCTGTGTGTTGACCAGACCTCCACACGGTGCTGATGCACACTTAAGTTTAGGAGCCATGGATCTAGATTTTCCCTGAGCCTTTGGCCCAAAGTCCCATGTGATCTTTTTCCAGGAAAGCTGGGTTGGACCAGATGTGAGCTGGGAAGACTTCTTGCTTGCTTTAGCTTGAGGCTGCTTAGTTGCCTGTTCTGTCTTCCCTTCCTGAACTCACACCCAGGTCTCCTATAGGGTGGGAGGCAAACCCCTTAGTGTGTACACGTGCATGTGCACACACACACCACACACACATACCATCTTACCACAGCATATGTGTACAATGGAGGGGAGTACAGAGACAAGAGAACCAGGGAAGAGGGACGTCCTTGCCCCATCCATTTTCCTTTGAGGTCCCTCCTCTCACTAAAAACTTTGTGTTCTCTCCAGGTTCCCATTCTGTTCTTCACTCCCATCAATCTTCCCTTTCCTTAGAGAGAAGGGGAAGGTGTGGCTGCTTCAATCACCCCAGCGAGGCTTCAATGGGAGCCCAACACAAGGCTGTGCCCTGTTCTGGGGCAGCCTTCCACCCCAGACCCGGCGCCAAGGCTGGGGAAGAGATGCAGTGGATCCTGCCAGAGGCCAACCTGGACGTCTGTTTCTTTAACACCCGCAGAGCCCCTTGGCCTTGGCTTTGATCAGGGTCAACCTCACGCTCACCTCAGCTGCTGGGCCTTGTCTTCTGGCCATGCCCTCTCCCCAAATCAGCGAGCTGAGAGTCTGTGGAGCCAGGGGTCATCGTGGAATAATTCCGGAGAAACAATCTCCAAGTTATCACATCTATAAGCGTGAGCAAGGTTTGAGGCTGAGAAGAAGTGGTCCCCAGAGTTGGAAGAAGGTAAGCTAAGCCAGTGCTGCTTCTGGCTGCATGTTAGAGTCACCTGGGGTGCTTGAAGAACTACTGACACTTGGGCCCCACCCCCAGCCATTCTGATTTACTTGGTCCTGGGTACAGCCTGGGCACTAGAATTTTGATATGCAAAAAATTTTAAGAACTAGAAGCACTGACCCAGAGCAGTGTGTTTCTTGATCTTGAACATGCATCATAATTTACAGAAGGCTTATTATTAATAAAACACAGATTTCTGGGCCCTAACTCCAGAGATCTGGATCAGTAGGTCTGGGGGTGGGGCCTGAGAATTTGCATTTCTAATAAATTTTAAGGACAATTAGTCTATAGGAATCCCCTGAAATCCAATTTGTTTCCTTTTTTTAAGCACAGAAAAGATAAGTGAAAAGTTAAGTTCACCTACGTCTGGCCCCCATGCACCTGCTTCCCTCCCTAGAAGGAACAATCGGTATCAGATTCTTGTGTCACTTTAAACATGGACCACACACACATTTTTTTTTTACACACGTGGGTACAGAAAATTCACATCATCTTCCCTATTTGTCACTAAACAACATACCCAGGAGATTCTTCTCCACCAGGAACAAGCCTTTAGGCTTGTTTAGTGGCTGCAGCTGCCTGATATGGTGAGAACAGAGAGAAGTGTCAGTAAGGTGCACCTGAACATTCTAACCTTGAGTTTGTCTAAGACTAGGATTCCTTAATTTGATACCCCCTCCTGTGTCAACCTCATGACCTGGCCTCTGGCCTTTCCTCCTTCATCTCACATACTTGCCTTTTGTGTCCTGCACACGTCACGCACATGACGGGATCATGACCCAGCCCTGTTTCTGCTTCTCCTTTTCTGACTCAACCCCAACATCCCAGAAACCTTATATTCTGATTTAACCAAGATGTGGCAGGGCCCTGGAGCCTGGCTGTCATTGAAGAGAACCTTTCAGGTCCAACTGCTACCTGAGTAGGTCATTGTGCAAGACAGGACACTGGTGCCATGGCCATGGAGAGCTCTCTGTTGCCTGGGCCCGGGGCACT
Source organism: Cheirogaleus medius (assembly GCA_008086735.1). Classification (NCBI taxonomy): domain Eukaryota; kingdom Metazoa; phylum Chordata; class Mammalia; order Primates; family Cheirogaleidae; genus Cheirogaleus; species Cheirogaleus medius. The sequence goes on along the minus strand of VBSM01002035.1, from coordinate 5,072,666 downwards.
CTATTTAGCTACATGGCAAAAGAGGTTGCTTCTGATCCCAGGCCACTGCCAGAACACCAAAGCCAGCTTGGCGAGTGTCTCACAGATGGACAGGAGAGGCTTTGGGAGACACAAGAGGATCTTAGGCTGTAGCCCAGCCCACTCCAAATTACCTCACTGCCCCCCAGCCTCCTACTCCATCCCTCTTACCTTGTCTAATTTCCCTTTCCAGCCTCTCTCTGCACCCACCCTGCTCACTCCACATTTCTTCTCTTCAGGTGGTCACTTTTCTTCTGGCATCTCTTCCTCTTGTTGTCTGCTTGGCCTCTGGCCTCTCCCAGGCCCTCTGTCCCCAGCACTCTACAAACTCCAACCTGCCAAACCCAGGGGCAAGTGGCCTACAGTCCTTTGCCTCCACCCTCTGTCCTGCTTGTCCGTTCCATTGGGCTGGGTCATGTCCCACAGTGAGAGACGCCACCAGGCACATTCCTGTCATATCCTTCTCATCCTCTGTGGATCACCCGAGATGCCACCTCCTCCCTGAAGCCTCCCTGTCCCGCACGGCAGGAAGTCATCAATGAGAGGCAGATGCTGCAGTGCTGAGGCTTTTAAGCTTTTCTGGGGTAGGGGGACAACTTCCTTGAGACCACAGTGTATAGGTTGAGCACTTTTGACAACAAATAACAAGCCAACTGACTCAAAATAGCTCAAAAAAGAAAAAAGAAAAGAAACCATTATTTTCTCACAAACTTGGGCATTAGCTCTGGTTTGGAATTACTCTCTCACATTCTCTTATAATAATTATTGATTATTTCACTGTTCATATATGTCTCTGTCTTTACAACCTCGAAACGTTGGAGCTTGAAATCACAAAGACATTATGTCTATGACTCTGTGGGTGATATGAGTGGTCTAAGGTGCTCTCGCCCCCATGTCTGGCGGTGGGGGTTGGCTGGATACTGAGGAGCCCCAGTTCGCCTCCACACGGCCGCTCATCCACCAATCGGCCAGACAGGCTTCCTTGCACGGCAGTCTTGGCCGGTGTTATGAGAGTACAAAGTGGAAGCTGCAAAGCATCTTAAGGCATAGCCTTGGAAGCCACAGAATGTCACTTCTGCAAGCAAGTCACAAAGCCAAGCCACGTTCAAGGAGTCAGGAAATAGAAACTACCTGTTTAGGAGGATCTGCAAAGTCACATTGTAAAAGGCTGTTTGTACCAGGATGAGGGGAATTTGAAGTCCTATTTTACTCTCTACCACAATGCACAGGTTTCCTCTAAGTCCCTAGCCAAGGAGTTTATTGTAGTCCTCTCCTTTAATGGCCTTGTTGTCCCCATACTCAGCCCCAGTCCCACATCACAGCTCCTGGATCTTACTTTCACCAGTATCTGTAGGTTTTCAGGCTCCCCACTCCCAGCATGCACCCTCTGACCACCACCTCCTACCTCCACTGCTCACGCCTCCAGCACCTCGATGCCAACCTTTCTTTGATCCCAGGGGACCTCCAGTCCACTGATATTTCAGTTTTCCACAGACCTTCAGCCTCCTCGTGCCTGCGCTCCCCATCACGTTAAACCCTATGGCCATCACTACGGTCCCTCCCTCACATACACTCGACTCCTTTGCTCTTTCTGAGCTTGTCATGTCCACTGGCAAAATCCTGTCCTCATTAGCTCCAGCTCCCCACCTGCACCCGTGAAGCTGACTACGGCTGGAGAAAATCACACAGCCACACTGCCGCGGGTCGCTCTAAATGAATGATAGCCACATTCAAAGGGTCCTTAATGCCCAACTCCGTCTCTCAGACGTTATTTCATACCTTATGCCTTTTCCTTAAACCTCCAACACCCCACCTCTGCCATCCTTATTCTTCGCTGATGACCTTGCTATTTCACTGAGAAGATGGAAGCCATTCGAAGACACTTTCTACAAGTGCCCACCTCCCCTGCTCCCAGTCCCCCTTTCCTGGGCCCTTCGACTTGGCCTTCCCTCCTGATCCACGGGTGGACGCTCCATGCTCCTGTTTAAATCCGTCCCCTCCACTGCGTGCATATCCCAATGCTCTCTCCTACTCAAGGATGTTGCCCTGGTAATTTTATCCTGTCTCATCAGTTTTTCCTGCTCTGCTGGATTATTCCTATCAGCATCCACCTCCCCCCTTACGTCTTCCATCTTCAACAAGCAAGCCAGCCAAAACACAAAGAAATCTCCCTTGATTCCACTTTTACCCCTAGGCACTGCCTCGTTTCTTCGCTCTTCTTTACAACAGAATGACTCAGAGGGGTTGCCTTTCCTTGTGTCCAATTTCACTCCTCCCATTCTTTCTGGAACCCACTCCTCTCAGGCTCTTGCCCCAACCACTGAGACTGCTTCTGTCAAGGTCAGCAGTGACCTTCATGTGTCTACATTCAGTGATCAATTCCCAGCCCTTGTTGGACTTGAAAACTCAGCACATTTGACATCACTATCACTCTATCTTCCCTGGTACCCTTTCTTCATATGTGCAGGACATCACTCTCCCCTGGTTTTTCTCTGACGTCCCTGGCAGCTCCTACTCAGATCCCACTGTTGGTGTCTGCTCCATGTCCCTCCTTTAAACTTGGCACGCTCCAGGGCACAGTCCTGGAATCTCTTGTCTTTCCCATCTGCTCTTACTCCTTTGGTGGCAACATTGTCTCTCATGGAGCCAATGTCATATTCATGCTGAAGACATCCAAATGTACATCTTCAACTCCACCCTCCGCCCTCCCATCCAGGCTCATATCCAACACTCTGCTCAACATCTCCACTTGGGTTTCTAAAACACATCTTCAAATCAAACTCCTGATCTTTCCCCAGAAATCTTTGCTGCCACCATCATTCTCATCTAGAGGTACATGGCAGCTCCATGCTTTCTACTGCTCCCACCAAAATCTTGCAGTCATACTTGACACAAGTCTTTCGAACCTAGCATGTAATTTGTTTGCAAAACTTATTGGTTCTGTTTTCAAAACATATAACAAATCCAATCCCTTCTCACTGTGTCCACTGCCTCCACTTTGGTCCAAGCCACCCAAGACCTGCACATCCAGGACCACAATCCATTTCCAATACAGCAGCCAAGTGATTCTTTGAGTTATTTCAGCCAGGCTACCCTCTGTCAAGCCCTTCTATTGGTCCACAAGGTGTGCTACACCACCTGGCACGTATTCCCTCTCTGATCTCACCTCTTATAACCCTCCCCTTTGCTCATTCTGCTCCAGCCAAAATGGCCTCCAGGCTGTCCTGGAACATGCTGGGTGCATTTCCACCCCAGGGCGTTTGCACTTGCTGTTCTCTGCCTAGATGCCCTTTCCCCCAGATGCCTGCAGAGCCTGCTCCCTCACATCCTTTATTTCTATATGGATAAGTTACTTTCTCAGGAGCATATCTCCTTCCTTGCTTTACTTATCACCACCCGACATATTATATATTTAACGTAGTTATGTGTCTACTGTTCTCCTCCAATGTAATGTCAGCTCCCCAAGGGCTGGAATGTTCCCTCTTCTGTTCACTGCTGTATCTCCACATCATAGGTGCTCAACAAGCATTTCTGAATGGATTAAAAACCACAAGAAGTTCAGAGGTGGGAAAGCCACAGGGTTGATTAATTTAGCAGCTACGCAGCTTCATCCAGGACCCAGGCTCTTCTCATCTTTCTGCTCTGCCATGCGCGTACCAGCTCTGCTCAGGGCCATGACATAGCTTGCTGGTGTCACACCCAGACATGATGACACCTAGCAGAAAAAGGGCTGCCTCTTCCTTCTGTCAATATGTAGGAATAAGGAAGCTCTGCCATTCTGTGAGAAAACAGCCACTTGCGAGGTGGATCCTCTCAGGTGACAGCACGACACAGCCCCTCCACCTTGCCTTCCTGGGCAGGCAGAAGGGAGGGGACCTGCGGGGCGGAGTCTGGATGACGTAAAGGAGAGGAAGCTCCTCCTCTCGGGGCTTCTGCACAGGGAGGTGCTTAGCAGGAAGCGGGCACAAGAGGGCAGGATTCGGGAGCCCAAGAGTGAAGCAGGAGAGCACATTGTCCCCTCCCAGCCTACGCCACTCCCAACCTACCCCCACCGCAGCCTGCCCCCACCGCAAAGGCACAGGTCTCTGGGCGGGTCCCCGCCGGCGGAGAGCCGGAGAGCCCGGCCCGGCCCGGGAGCCTACAGAGGCTGGGGCCGAGGGCTACCAACCAGACCTTTGGAGGTCCCCAAGCTAAGTGTCCGCAAGAACGGAGCAGTGGCTCGCGGTGGGGTTGAGCCTGGTGGGGAGGCAGGCAGGAATGAAGAGGCTGATCCTTTGTACCCCAAACCTAGGCTGCAGAGGGAACCGCGTGTGTCCCTGTCAGCTCTGACATCCAGTGTGAAAGCGCTAAGGGATGTAGCTGGCTGTCGCTGGCGTTCCTTCCCTTCTCCCTCACTCACTCCTTGCACATCTATTCAGCGTGCAAGCACCCGGCAGTTCAGGGGCCTCCGCGATGAATTAGGTAAGGGCTGGACCTACGATTGCTCCAGGGGAGCTTTGCGGACAGGTAGCATCAGCGTCACCTGGAAGCTTGTCGGATATAAAGATTCCTCAGACCGGCCAGGCAGGTGGCCCACACCTGTAATCTTGGCGCTCTGGGAGGCCGAAGTGGGCGGATGCTCAAGGTCAGGAGTTTGAGGCCAGCCTGAGCAAAAGTGAGACCCGAGCAAAAGTGAGGCCCTGTCTCTACTAAAAAATGGAAAGAAATCAACTGGCCAACTAAAAATATATAGAAAAAATTAGCCGGGCATGGTGGCGCATGCCTGTAGTCCCAGCTACTCGGGAGGCTGAGGCAGAAGGATTGCTTGAGCCCAGGAGTTTGAGGTTGCTGTGAGCTAGGCTGACGCCAGGACACTCTAGCCTGGGCAACAGAGAGAGACTCTGTCTCAAAAAAAAAAAAGATTCCTCAGGCCTATCAAATCAGAGTCCCAGAAGGGGGAGTTGGACCCAGGAATCCAACAGGTGCTCCTTACTTATGCTAGAGTGTGAGAGTCAGCGCTAGAGGACGCTGCTGTCAAAGTGAAGGCAACACCGGACAGCTTAGCAGCCATGCAGACTCTCCGGCCCCAGCAGGAGCATACTGAATGGAAATCTGCATTTGTACCAGATCCTCAAGGGATTTGTTTCCATTACAGTGTGAGACACCCTAGTCTAGCAGGCCATGGTCTAGTGGGATAGCAGTCTGCAGAGGGTTCAAGAGATGCAGAGGAAGGTGGGTGGGGTCACAAACACCTTGCAGAGACACTTAGGCAGGGGCTAGAGAGAGAAGTTGGAGTCTGCCAGAGGACCAAGGGGGCAGGCGATGGGTGAAGGATCCTGCGGAACAGCGCCTTTCAGAGTAGAGATGTTGAGTAAATATTTGTTGATGGCTTTTGAGATGTAGGGATCAGGTTCACTGGGCTGCCGGGATAGATGGCTACTTCCGAGACCCACCCTGAGGTTTAGTGGGGATGCCTGGGGTCCAGGAGTCAGACCCTTGACTTCTGGTCTGGTTCCAACACTGAGTTGGGGACGTTATGGAGGAAAAGGCTTGCTCTCCTGTTGCTGATGGGAGTGGAAATTGGGATCCCCTCAGTGGAGGGCTGTTTAGCTATTTGGTAATAAGTATAATACCAGAATTTGAAGCGTGTGTATCTTTTGCTCTGGCAATTCCGCTTCTAGGAATTTATCTTATGAATATTTACACATGTGGCAGAAGATAAGAGTTACCAGGATGTTTGATGTGTGACAGACGGGTTAAGTGCCTTGGAAGGTAACGTTATATGTGATATAAAATGCCACCAGGCTGGAGTGCCAGGTGAGCGAGCAAAGGCAGCATTGTGTGAGCATGCTGCATGCTGAGTGAGCTGTGGAGGTGCCCACCGTGAAGCCACCTGTGTCTCTGGAAGGTGGCACAATGAACCACTAATATTTGTGGTCTCTGGTGAGGAGAACTGGATAGCTGGGAAGAGAGCGACAAAGACTTATTTTTCACTGTATGTTATTTTGTACCATTTGACTTTTGTACCAGATGCAACTATCATCTACCTAGCAGTTCTCAAAATGTGGTTCAGGCATCCCTGGGGGTTCCCCAAACCCATTCAGGGGGTCCCTGCCATCTTCCCTGTTCCAACTGTGTATCTGTGTGAGGCTGGCTTTCATTCATAGACTTCATCCAAGGCAACATAACACACGAGGCTGGATGCAGAAGCAGCTTGGAGAATTCAGCTGACTCTTATTAAGCCAGGTGCAAGGGAGGTTTGCAAAAACGGAAAACGATGCCACTTTTGTCACTAAAATTTTTCATTTTGAAAATATAATTATTGGCCGGGCGCGGTGGCTCACGCCTGTAATCCTAGCACTCTGGGAG
>VBSM01002035.1:5030645-5054865 GCA_008086735.1 Cheirogaleus medius | reverse complement strand
AAAACATGGGATGGCAAGAGCATCCCTGCTAGTCACCCAGGCTGATGTGGGGACCCCTGTCCAAATGAGGTGACAGCCCAGGAAGCAGATGCGAAGGTGCTGTGCTGTGTGAACGTGCTAACTACTCATCGACCAGCGTCTCCCAGAGTGCTCCTGAGCAATCTCATCTTGAGGGATGTTAATATAGTTGCTACTGGAAAATAAATGTTTTTTCTAAGTTAAAAATAGGTTTGGAAACTGCTGGGTTAGCAAAGTTGTAAACAGGTTCATCATTACAGGACTTTAATGTCCTCTGACTCTCCCAACAGCGCACGCTTGGATCACCTGAGACAGCAAACACGTTGGGATGGATTAGTTGGTTTAATCAGTGGGTAGATTATGAGGAGCTACAACCTGAAAGGCACAAGGCTCTTGATACCCAAGATGGCCCAGGAGAAATCCCCAACATCTGTGAAGGATCCATCCGGGATCCCCCCAGTCACCACAGAACCTTCCAGAGTCCACTCAGCTCCTGATGTCGTCCTGAGCCACGTTTCTGTCCAGAGTCACAGGAGGTTGTGCTTACCCTCACACAGGATAAGCCTCAGTTTGACTTTCTCTCAAGCTCCATCCCTCAGTTGACGACCATCTAGTGTCCGCAGCGCCCCACAGAACACTCCCACGATTTTCCTTGCTTCGTGTGGAGCGCACAGTCGTCACTTCCGTGAAGATCTGAGTCGCTGCGGAATTCAACGTCGCCCCTGCTAACTCGTCACGAGCTCATGCTTTCTGCCCACAGCCGTCCCCTCGGCACACCTCTTCGTTTGGACTTTCCTTCCACCACTTCCACCAGCACTTAGCTTCTTTCATGAGAAACAAAGTCCTTTGACTGTTTAAATCACTTCCGGAGAATTCTAAGCGTGCAGCGAGTGTTGGCCAGGTCCACTCACCAGATGGGGGCTCGCTCCCCACCTCTCACCCCTGCTCCTCACCCCTCCTCCTGAAGGGAGCTCAAGGTACCCACACCTGCCTTCTCTCCAGCCCATTGCCAGAGGGGGGCGACGTTCCCAGAAGAGCTGGGAAGGCTTGGCTCAGCTCTGCTCTTCCTCTTGCAAGTCAGCTGCCTGCAGGTCTTGGTGGCCCGCCTCTGCCTCAGCAGATAAACGTGTCCAGTTCCGTGGTTTAGTTAACGAGGCTCATTTTTACTCCCCCTTCCCGATTTCTTAACTTGCTCAGAACCCAGGCAGAAGAGGGGGCAGGAGAGAGGAGTCGGGCTTGTTTCTCTTGCAATGAATGGTGTGCAGCTCTGGAAGACTAAGTAGGACATAAAAGCCATAGGAGTATAGCAGGGGAGGTGAGTACCAAGGCTTGCTGCGTTAGAGGTACCAACTAATTGTGGTGAGCGTTGCGGGAGCATTTCCTACGATGTGAGCCGGGCACTGCGTGAAGCACGTTGCTTGGGTGAGCAGCCCCCTAGTCTACGCTGGTGCCCTCGTGATCTCCGTCGATGACGAGGATGCTGGCACTGCCACGCTGCAGGTAACTGACGGGAACAGGGGTCCAGCCTGTCTAAGCAGAAAGGGGTCTCCTCTTGGGGAGACTGCACCTGGGCTGCAGGCTGGACTCAGAGCAGGGCAGAGAGAGAAGGAAGGACACTAAGTGAGCAAACGTGAGATGCTGGCACTGCCCGAGGCATGTCTGAGGACCAGTGAGTATCCTGTAAGGCTTGAGGGGGGGATTCATGGCAGAGAGAGAGTTTCCAGATATGCAACTGGAAATCCTGGAGTTGGGTGAGGCCTCTGGAGTTTTCTAATCCAAGCTCTTGCCCATGGAGAAAGTTTTCTTTATTCCTAAATTAACATTTTATTACAAAAATTATGCTCCTTACTTCATTGTTTCACTTACTGGACAAGTGTTTACCTGGTGCCAGTGGTGTGCAGTCATGGGGCCAGCAGTGAGCAGCCCAGGCCTGGCCTTGGTGCCAGGAGCCACCCTCCCATGGTGGCGCCTGGCAGGTAGAAGGCCACAGTGGTCCTGCTCCGCCTCCAGGCCTGTTGATGGGCTCCCAGGAGGGCTCCCCTTCCAGCAAACCATGTTCTTGTTCACTGGGGGAGAAATCTGCCTCCTGGTAACCTCTGCCCCCTGTGCTGCCTTTGCCCACAGGAAATGCCAGGACTTCTCTCTTTCAGACCAGAAGCTCCCAGTTCCTGTGACTCTTCTTTGGCAGGGGTTCTGGGGGCCCTCCTGGGACTGAATGCTGCCCAGCTCCCTCACTCTGTGGCCCCAGGTGCCATGACCCTGCCAGCAGCATGGGAGGGAGGCCGTGCACAGTGGGATTCTAGTAGGAAGGGCGGTGGCAGGATCAGAAGAGTTCAAAACCTCATAGCCAGGAGTCTGGACCTCATCTAGGACCCAACAGCTCGTGGCTGGGGGTTGTTCAGGAGGGAGGGGGGCGATGTGGGGCCAGGGGTCCTGGGAAGTTGTTCTACAGACAGCCAGCAGGGGAGCCCCCAGGAGAGAGAGAAGGGAGGCTGCTGCCTCTTCAGGATTCAAATCACTTCACTGCACATTGCTCAAGGATATGTCTGCGGAGAGTAAGCCACTGTGTTAAGTCACTCAAGTTCTGCCCACCAGGTGCCTGATTCTCAGATTTCATCACTTGGGCTTTGGACCATAATAACTAGTAATAATAGTAGCCCATGCCCATGGCTCTTTACTGTGCGTTGCCTACTGTGCAAAGCATTTGACTTGCATTAGCTCTTTTACTCATCACAACCCTTTGACGGATAAGGCAACTAAGGCACAGAGAGGATAGATCACTTAGAGGGTCTCACAGCTAGGAAGAGGCAGAAACAGGATTCAAACCCAGGCAAGCTGACTGTAGAGCCTCTACTCCTCACCACAGGCTACGCTGCCTTGAAGGAGTGAATCACCGGTCTCCTCTCTGTGTTTGGCTGGCAGAGAGAAGAAGTAGCATATTGAAGAGGGACATGCATATAGAGTACCTATCAGTGGTAGCATTTGTATTTTTTAATGGATAAATTAAAATTGTATATATTTAAGGTGTACAATATGATGTTTTAATATATGTAAACATGGTGCAATGGCTAAATCCAGCTAATTAACATATGCATTACCTCACATACTTACTTTTTGGTGGTGAAAACCCTCAAAATCTACTCTTTGAGTAATTTTCAAGTATATAGTTATTAACTATAGTCATCATGATGTACAATAGATCTTTTGAATTTATTCTTCCAGTTCAGCTGAAATTGTGTATTCTCTGATCACATCTCCCGAACCTCCACCCCTGTGCTGCACCCCTCCACCTGGGTAACCCCATTCTACTCTCTGCTTCTGTGAGTTGGACTTTTTTAGATTCCACGTACAAGTGGGTCCATGTGGTGTCTGCCTTTCTGTGACTGGTTTATTTCACTTGACAAAATGTCCTCAAGGTTCATCCATGTTGTGGCAAATACCAAGATTTGCTCTTTGTTAAAGCTGAATAGTATTCCATTGTGTACATACGCCACATTTCTTTAGCCATTCTTTCACTGACGAGCACGTAGGTTGATTCCACGGGCTATTGTGAATGGTGCCGCAGTGAACAGGAGAGTGCAGGTATCTCTTCCACATATTGATTTCCTGTCCTCTGGCTGTGTACCAGTAGTGGGATTGAATTGGAGCCCAGATGGTGATGAAAATTGACCTTAGGTTACCCTCCCTGCTCATTATTTCCTTATGCATTACAATGTAATAACAATAGAAAGAAAGTGCACAATAAATGTAATGCACTTAAATCATCCCTAAATCATCCCCCTATCCCATCCCCTGCTTCAGGGAAATATTATCTTCCATGAAACTGGTCCCTGATGCCCAAAAGATTGAGGACCACTGCTTTAAAAAACATAAATGAGTCACTTTTAATTATGGCACATTTTATAAGAAACTGTCTTATTTTCAGAGTGGCTGTACCAGTTTGCATTCCCACTAGCCACATATGAGAGTTTTAGTGACTCTGTGTTCTTATCAGTACTTGATATTGTCGGTTTTTTAAAAAATTGTCATTCTAGTGAGTGTATAGTGGTATCTCATTGTGGTTTTAATCTGCATTTTCCTAGCGACTAATGATGTTGAAACTCTTCTAATGTGCTTACTTTCCATTTATATGTCTTTTTTTGATGGAGTGTCTATTCAGATCTTTTTTATTAGGCTGGTTGACTTGTCTACTTGAGTGCAAAGTATTTATTAGGGAAACCCACTTACAAAGTGCTGAAGCAGTCCTCACAGCAGACAACGAGAGAAAGAGGTGTTCTGTCCAGGTATGTCTGCCACAATGGTCGGAGTATAGACTTTATGAGAGGGTTTCAGGAACCTCGCTGAGGGATGGGGCTAGTTTCTTTTAGTTTCTAGACATCTTTATTACTGCCTGGGAATGTTCAAGGCTCCAGCGTGGGTTCCAGCCTGCAGGGGAAAACATGAGGCTGGCCAGGTTCCAGAGTGGCCAGGCACTCTGCATTTCTCAGTCGGGACCACAAAAAAATGTAGGGGAAACTGGGGGGCCCTAAGTCCACTGATACATGGAATGACACATATGAATCTCAAATGCATTATGCTGAGAAAAAGCTGGACACAAAAGAATAGATACTGTATGATTCTATTTATATGAAATTCTAGAAGAAGCAATATTAGTCTAGAGCAACATATAGCAGATGGTTGGTTGCTGGGACAGGGAATGTGGGGGTCATTGACTGCAATGGGGCATGAGGTATTTTGGGGGTGCTGAAAATGTCCTGTATTTGATTATGATGGTGGTTCACAGGGGTATGCAACTGTTGAATTTATTGAACTGTACACTTAAAATGGGTATAGGAAAATGATACTTCAATACATTAACTGAAAACCTAATAATGGAAATCACAGAAATTCATACAAAACCCTGTTTTGTTTCCAAATGCCAGAAAATGCTCTCCCGTCACCAGTTTCATTTTTCTCCAAGGTCTAGAAATGGAAGTGAATGGATTTTTTAAATCTCTTATGAATGAGCTGTTAAAAACCTTAGGCATCTAGCTTCTTTACAGAAATCTCCGAATGTTTTATAAATCGTCATGACTTTCTAGGAGATATTATAACTTGTTGATTTCAGTTGAAGAATGCTGGAAGTTGGCCACCCTCCCACGCAAACAGGTGCCAAGGCAGGATCGTCGCAAGGGATGTGGAAATAAGAAATAAAGAAATGATATATTATAGATGGAGAAATGATTGAGACGGAGACGAATAGCAGTTCAAAAGATGGGGGAGTCAGGGGTTCTTGGCTTTCCGCCAACTGAGACCCTGAGTGAATTCCCGCATCAGTATTTATTGGTACAGCAAATAGTTGTCTTTGTTAGAGAATTACGTATGCAGTTCATTTTTTGAGGTTTCCAGGGGAACCTTACCTAATTGAGTGTACAAGAATTGATGTTTACACAATTTTTCAAAGATAAGCATATTAAGCTCTAAGTTAGAAACAGACCTAGCTGAGCATATGATGTATAAAATGAGAACACTGAGTCTGTGCACTACTCTGATCTACTTTTTCTAAACACCGAGACATGTAGTCAGGAGTGAAGCAGGAATAGCCTTGAAGTCTAGGATAGTTCCAGCTTCACGTTATCTGCTGGGCAGGCATTTTAATCAGCTTCTTCGCCAAGGGCCTAGACCGACCTTCTGCTTTGCAAAAAGCTCAAGGCGATGACCAGCAGCAAGAGAAGAAACAGTACTTTGCAAACGTCCTGTGACAATGCCCCCCTTGTTGGAAGCAGCTTCTATTTTGTGAACTGACATGTCCACAGATTCCTTCAAGGCAAAAACCTGCAAAGCCCCTGAAACTTCTTGCATCTCTTAGTCTATTTCCCAACAGAAGAATGCTTTTTTGTAGATTTTCTTCCCTGCAGAGATGTCATTTGGCACTTAGGATTATTATTTATGAAGCCCTTATCATGGTAGCTATAATGTCCACTGTAGGTACTGAAATTAGGACTCAGAATGGCTAAATAACTCTTCCACATGACCTGTAAACGGGTGAGGTGGGATTTGAGTCTGGGTCTATCTAGTGCTCCATCCTAGGTGCATCTTTCTTGACTACTGGTGAGAACACAGAGTGAACTGAGCAGACTGCAGCTGGAATTGCCACTCCACCATGTGGTCATGCGTGACCTTGGACAGGCCGCTTGACCTCAGTCCCCTTATCTGCGGGTTAGGTGACCACCAGGCCTCACTTCTCGTTGTGGTCTACTGCACAGTCCTGGGGCAGCTGTCTGCACACACGGCAGTGTGAGTGGTGCCCCATGGAGGCGGCTCTGGCATGGCAATTCCCCTAGTGAGGCACAAGGTTGTTGTGGGGTTTCCACCCAGAAAATGTGCGTGGAAATGCTCTGAAAACTCTCAAGCACCGATCTCAGATAAAATGGGACCAGTGCTCTTCCTCAAAAACCTTTAATATCTCCCTAATGCCTATGGAATCTACTCTAAACTCCTCAACTCTCTATGATCTAGCCAAGACCACCGATCAGTCTTATCTCCCTCCAGTATTTGCTCCATGCCCTCAACCTCTGCCAGGCTCATGCCTTCCCTGTTGTTAGATGCCATCGTGTGATCTAGGTATAAAATTCCCTGGATGAAGGGAGAGGAGTGGGAGCCAGTTGAATCACCAACAATGGTCCTATAAAACTCCTCCCTCTGCTGAAGACCTGCTGGTGGTTCTGAATTCTGTGGGGCTAGTGCTTCTGAATGTGAATCACGTTCAGAATCAATAATAATGGCATCATTACTTCTAGTTTACAGATGGGAAAGCTGAGGACCAGCAAGTTTAGGTGATCAGCCTAAGGTCATGCAGCTGTGGATGCCACAGCTGAAACTCAAACCCAAGTCTTCTTGAATTGTCTAAACCTTACCTGCTACAACTCACCCCATCCACGCCTCCCATTGGACCCTGCAGAGCAAATGGGTTCTCCCCTAGTTGCCATCCTTCATTTAAAGGGAAATTTCAAATTCATTCTTCATTCTCCCCAGGGGCCAAAGCAATGCTTATTTGAATATTATAACGCCCTCCACATGAAAAATGAGCAGCGCCAAGGCAGTGAAGAGACTCTTTAAAATTCCTGCTGGACAGCAGCAGCCTCATCACTAGGATTACTCAATTAAGTGTTCAGTACATGGTGTCAATAATAAAAAGAAGAACTGCACCGAATTCGATATCTTTTTGAAAACTTACAAAACCTGAGAAGCTAGCCTGTTTAAAACAGGAAGCTGTGTTGTTTACTCCCTTACTACAGCCTGTCATCAGATGGTATCTCCTTTGCCCCAGTGAGACATGAGCTACCACCGGCTGCATAAAGGAATTCACTAAATTAGCAGCCACCACTGGTCTTTCTGTTTTCATCTGGGCAAGGACTTACTGAAATGCAACAGAAGTTGTTCGTTTAGAAGAGATTTCCAGGTAAGTGTCAGTTTTCTAAGAAAAGGGAGACGGATTGAGGGCTGCACGTGGGTGGAGGTCATACCTTCTGGGACCTAGGAGGGAATATCTCCACTTTCTTCTTGCTGTCTCTCGTGTGCCCTTTCTTTTTTCCACCCGTACCATGATAAGCTGGTCTGTTGCACTGGTCCACACTTAGCCCGAGATAATCAGCATTGTCTGTGCCCGTGTTACCTTCCCTGTGCTTTCACAAATTCTCCATTACTGACAATACCACCACTCCTAAAGGATCCCCCTTAGTAGTTTGCGTGTATTGATATTGACTTGTAAGAAAGTCAGTGAAAATATAATTCATATTTATACATGTGAGTGTGTTACACGTACACAGTGCTCCCTTGGTATCCATGGGGATTCATTCCAGGGCTTCTTCTTTTATGAAACTCCATATATGTTGAAGTATCTTACATAAAATGTTAGAGTATTTGTATATAACTTGCTAACATCCTCCAGTATACTTTAAATCATCTCTAGATTACTTACCATACCTAATACCATGCCTATACATCCATTTGTTTTGGTGGATTCAACATAGTACTTGCCACATGGCAAGTTCAAGTCTTGCTTTTTCAAACTTTGTGGAATTTTTTTCCCCCTAATATTTTCAATTCTCTGTTGGTTGAATCCACAGATGTGGAAGCCATGGGTACAGAGGGCTGACTGTATATATATATATGTCTGTGTGTGTGCATGCACATTAAGTATGTATGCGTGAAAATAAGGTTTCATTGAATATCCACTCTAAGTCAAGCTATTAGAGGAATCGGTTGGTGGTTGATTTGGTGTCTTTTGATCTGGGTGGACAAGGTCGCCTGGTGCCTTTCCTAGACCTGCATTAGAGGGTAGAGATAGAAAGCCTTACCTAGCCTTCCAGAAACCCCTGGATTGGCCAAGGGTGAATACCTGCAGCTGGGAACAAGATTGATTTCATTTCTGATTTCAGCTTTGAGAGCTTCTTCTTGTTTATTTCCAGGGAGGGAGCTTACTGTTCCCACACCGTTCTCACAGAGTTCTTCCTCATGCGTAGCTGGACCTAGTTTCCTCTAATACCAAATTCTGCTGATCGTCTACTCCCTTTTCCACAGGAAAAGCTGCCATATCATAGACTATTCTTTCTTACATGGACATAAAACGTCACCTAAATCCAGTCCTTTAGCTAAAAAAGAAAGAAAAAACCTAAAGATTAGAAAACTTTAGTCTAGCCCAAAGACATACAAGAACTGGCAAAAAAAAAAAAAAAAAAAAAAAAAAAAAAAAGGAACTAATATGAATTCAGGGACTATTATTTTTCATACAAAATATTCCAAGTTCTCCCAGGTATGGCTGATGTTTCTGGGTCTTTATCATCCTAACCTGCTGTGGACTCCAAGTTGATACTAACTCTCTTAAAATTTGGTGCCTGAAATAGAACATTTCAGATGTGTAGTCTGAACAGTGCAAAGCAGAATAAAAATTACTCTGCTCCATTCTTTTATCCACTTAAGAGCACTTATTAAGCAGCTATTACTTGTCGGGTATCATGCTGGTCACTAGTCCCACGATGTCCAATATGGTGGCTACTTGCTCATGTGGCTATTTAAATTTAAATTAATTAAATAAAATGAAAAGTTTGGTTTCTAAATTGCACTGGCCACAATTTCAGTGATCAACAGCCATGAGGCTAGTGGCTGCCTTTTCGGACAGCACAGATACATATTCCCATCCTTGCAGAAAAGTTCTATTGCACCGTGCTACACTAGAGGATCATTTTTTCTTGCTACTCAAGGTTGCCTATGGAAAGAAATGAAGGAGGGAAGGAGGGAGACAGAGAGACAGAAAGGGAGGGATGGAGGGAGGAGGACACTAGCTTAATTGTACAGATGGGAGCAAGTTGAGGAGCTAGATGAATGGGTTGGTAGTTGGATGCATAAATGAAGGGATATCTGGTGGAGAGGTGGATACAGACTCAGGTGTGTAGACTTCATTTGTTCTGGATTGCCTATTCATGTAGCCTAAGATGAAACTGGCTCTGTGTTTGCCATGCCATGGTGTTAGCTTCTAAGAACTTGCAACTAAGGATATTCTTCATTCTACCCCTACGTTTTCCCTTTTCTTTTCACTGTACTTGAAAGAGATTGGAGGGTTATGTGACTCAAGGATAAAAAATGGGTTCATAACATTCAGGAGGAACTTCATGTCACGTAGTCCAGGTTGTAGACCTTGGCTGCACACAGGGGAGCTTTAAGAACGAGTCAGGGCTGCACCCAACCTGTTCCGACTGTTCAGGGCTGTGGCCTGGGCACTGGGGTTTGCAAGAGCTCCCCGGTGAATCCCATGTGCACCCAGGGCTGAGCAGCTCTGCACTGGTCACCCTCCCTCTCTCTGGGCGAATCCTTCCTACCATGTCCCTGACAGGTAGTCACCAGCCTCTGCTTGCATTTGTCCAGTCGCAGCCTGCTTAGGGCCTCACAGGATCCACATTTCATCGCGTCACATGATCCTACTCTAGGTCTTTCTTGTGTGATGGTGGAATTTGCCTCTTTGAACTACCTCCTGCTGGTTCTGGGGCCACTGCTGGGAGTCACACATAGTTCTCCTTCTCATCTGCACAGCCGGTATCTTGCTGTCTGTCCTCCCCTAAGTGTCTCTTCTCCAGGGTGGATTCTCCTGGCTCCTTCAACTCATCTTTATTGGGTAAGGTTTCCTCTCAACTGCATTTTACTTGGTCCATGTTTGCATTAAATGTGCTCTGGACACATTTGGACCACTTTAGGGTGACATGAAATGCTAACTTCCCGTAATCTGCATAAAATACTTCTATTAATTCAGATTGAATTTAGATTAAATTAATTAGCTTAAATTTAATTAAGTTTACATGCAGGAAGTTTCTTTATTAACCCCATCACATGCTAACCTTCTGAGCAACTAGAATGACAAGATTTTATTTTTTAGAGTATCAGTGCTCAGTGTGGGTAACCTCTTAATAAAATATGGTTTAAATCCACACAGAGGAATGCTATCTAGCTATTAAAAAGAATGAGGCAATTCTACAAGTATTGTTGTAGAAATATTTCCAAGATGTAAAGTTTAAAAAGTCACAGAAAAATATCAGAGTATTTCCTACTCTGATTTACATATATACGCACCCATATATTATTATGTGTAATTATGTGTATGAATACATAAACTAATATCTAGAAGGAGGAACAACAAAATTCCCTCTAGGGAGGGGAAGAAACTGAGGGGGAGAGAGTAAAAGAGACTTTACATTTGTCAAAAATAAAATTAGATAAAATTTTAAGTTGTAGTTTATTGTGGATATAAAAGAGCAGTTTGAGAACCAGGAGACACTGAACTAAAGTGGTAAGACTCCCACTTCCAGCAGTTACAGCACAGTTTGTAAAACATAAAAGAGGAAGTACTTAGACCTTTTTCATTAACCTTCTTTTTGAGGCAAGTAGAGCAAGTAGAGCTGTTTTTCTATAGCCGACTCCTTTAATTTCACTGAATCAGGCTGATAAGGACATAAAACTTGTGTTTTCTGTTTCGTATGTGATTAGAACTGGAGTTTCAGGAAAATCAGGATGACCTCAGCTTTGTCTATGAGGCTTCGGGCAGTTGGCCTTGTGGGGTTTGGACCATAATCCCCAAAGAGACAATCCCAGATGAACATAATCCCAAACGTTGAAATCTTGAAAGATCAAAATACTTAAAATCTAAACTTCAAATGTTACAAACTCAAAAGTTTAAAATTGTGAAAATATTATTCTGGAAAAAATAATGTAAAAAAATTTTAAAGACATTTATTTACATTTCTAAAAGTAGCTTTGCTTAAGAAACACATAAAAACACAACAGCATAGGCCACTTTAAACAATAAATAGGCAATCATAATATACATAGTTTTGCAAGCATAAACACTCAGGTATGCTATTGGTTAACGGGAAAAAATCCGAAGCTCTGTAAAATAATTTAAAGAGGTTTATTCTGAGCCAAATGTGTGTGACTGATGGCCTAGAGCACATGGCCTCAAGAGGTCCTGAGAAAATGTGCCCAAGCTGGCCAGGTTACAGTTTGGTTTTATACATTCTTGGAGACAGGGATTACATGTCAAATCACAAACCAATACATGGAAGGCATACATTCTTTCGGCCAAAAAAGGAGAGACATCTCCGAGTGGAGGCTTACAGACTATGGCTGGGTTTAAAGATTCTTTGATTAGCAATTGGTTAAAGAAATGAAGCTCTATCTAAAGCCTTGGAATGTTTTAAGTGAAGATAAGCAAGTTTGTTAATCAGAGACAAGCCAAAGGACATATACCAAGACTCGAGTGATTTGTTAAGTAATTTGATGGCCTGCAGGTGTGGCTGAACCTTTGTCTTGCGGTGACTTAGGTCCTGTTAATGACTTCGTAGCTTACTGTGACAAGGAGCAGCTCCAATAGGGAGAGGACATAAGACTGCGTGTCTGACCTCCCTTCTCATGCCTGCCCTCAGCTGTAAGGTTTTCCTGGCGTCCCCTTAGCCAAGAGGGGATCCCTTCAGTTGACTGGAGGGGTAAAGATTTTATTTTATTTCACACTAACAACAGTCACAGAAGCGTAACAGTTATGAACAAACTGTTTTCATGAAGAAATATGTCAAAAAGTGAAAGGTACAAGTGCATATCACTATGGCTGGTAATTGTGTGTACTCAGCTTTCTAACTGAGGTCATGTGAAATATTGTGATGGACAGTCTAAGTCTTTTGAGGAGATCGACCAGAAGCCTCTGCATAACCCAGTAGCCCGAAAAGTCAAGATCTCAAGAAATTTTATCTTTCACAAATGCAGATGTACAAAAAGGATGACATCTTTTTATTTATTGAGGAAGTTTCAATATTTTTATGTATGTACACAATCTTACACACAAAGTTGTGGTGGTAATGCACTTTCATTGGGTCAAATTTGCAAAAAATTCATAAAACAAATCAGAGCCATCTAAGAGTCTTTACACAGTTTATATTTACCATCTTGGAAAGGACACAAAGATTAAATACATAGTGTAGCAAATTGTGCTATGTGCAAAGGGACAGAAGTCATACACAGTTGAATAATTTGGCAGGGGAGGTTTCTTGTATTTTTTTTCTGCTGAGGTTGTCACTTCCATGAAACACTCGCTGCACTTGTATTTGGAGCCTGTAGTTTACAAATTCTGTAAGTATATGCTGTACCCTTGAAAGTCTGAGTATTAATCGATCTTCTGCTTTTGCAGCACCAATTATCATTAGGTTTTCAACTTTTCTCTTTCACCATTAGGTAGCCTGTACACTTAATTTATCACAGCCCTTTTGCAAAGAAACAATTTCACATAACTCTTCCTTTGAGAGTAATGGGAAAGTCGTGGAATATTTTTATGCTCATTGGATATCCAAGATGAAATTCTGAGTAGGAGTTTGAGTATGTAAATTTGGAGTTCGCGTGAGAGGTCTAGGCATAAGAAGTCAATTTGAGAGTCTTTAACATATAGATAGTATTTAAAACTGTAATGAAACATCATTCCAGTAAGAAGAAATATTTGACTTCCCCAATACCAAATCTGTGTTAGTCAGAGTTCTCCGGGGAGACAGGAGCAATAGGATATGTATATAGATATATGAAAGGGGATTTATTGGGGAATTTGGTGACATAATTATGGTGGCTGAGAAGTCCCACAACAGGCCATCTGCAAGCTGGAGACCTGGGATGCCGGTAGCATGGCTCAGTGCAGGTCTGAAGACCTCAGAACCAGGGAAGCTGATCCTGTTGCCATGAGTGTGAGGCTGAAAGCCCCGGGACCCAGGGGCTGCTCGTGTTACGTCCTGTGTTCCAAAGGCCAAAGAGCCTGGAGTTCTCATGTCCAAGACAGCTAAAGAAAAGTTTATTCCAGCTCTCAGAGATGGACTAACTAATTTGCCTTCCATGTTTACTCTCTCCGGGCCCGTGGCCAGTCGTGTGGTGCTTGCCAACACTGAGGGCAGGTCTTCCCCACCTGGTCCCCTCAGACTCACACACCAGTATCCCTGGAAACGCCCTCACAGACACAACCGAAATAATGTTTTACCAGATTTCCAGGTATTCCTTAATGGAGTCAAGTTGCCAGCTAAAAATTAAGTCCACAAATCCACCCCTAGTCAACTTGGCACCCATAAACGTCTCCTTAAACCATACTTCATTTCTGAATAAAGACAATAACAGGGTAAAGGTTCCGCCTAACATAGTGCGACCATCCTGCACATAACCTCAATTGCGCTGATCCCTTACCTAGAAATTGGCTTTCAGTATTACAACATTTGGGATTTAAATCTTTTGGGATTGTGATTTTCGGAATTTCAGTGTTAGGGATTTTAGGCCTCAGGGATTTTTGGTCCTTAGGGATTTTGATCTTTAGGGATTTCAACATTTGAGATTATGGCATTTGGGATTGTGTTTTTCAAGATTATGATCAGCTCTGAGTCTTGGAGCATATCTAAACTCTGGCCTCCCTTTTAATTTTTCTTTAACAATTCTATTTTGGTCATTCTCTCACTTACACTGAGAGTGTGAACAAAGTATTTAGTGTTACTCTCGGGCACCACGCATTGTTTTTCATCTCTGTAGGAATTTATAATTCTCAATCTAGAATCTCAGTAGTTCCTTTCAATGATTCTTGTTCAGGCAGTTTTTGCTGACAAGCATTGAAGATCCTCAAAGAATACAATGCATGAGGGATTTTATCAATAGGACTAATAGGAGGATAATGCTAAAAGTTTGAAAACTACCCCCAAAACAGCATCCCCCAGAGCCAAGATTTAACCAACAACATACATCAAGTGATTGTGTTTCCTTGATCTGGTGGTTACGGGAACCTGATCCCTTAAGATCTCTAAGATTTGGGAATGCAATTCCTGACTTACTGACACAGAGACAGCGTTTAAAAAATATATATATGGCTGTTTCAGTCTAATGGCATCTTTCTGTAAATGAATAGATCAACTGGTGTGTTTTACAAAGGGTGATCGTGCTTAATTGTGGAATTGGTTTTTTCTTCTTTTATCACAGTATAAGGAAAATGACAAGCTCAATAGATGACGCTGATGTCTTCTGGACCACGCCCTATGACTACGAGCAGGCACTGCCATGTGAAAAAGCCAGTATCAAGGAGCTGGGCGCCCAGTTTCTGCCCCCGCTGTACTCCCTGGTGTTCATCGTGGGCCTGCTGGGCAATGTCGTGGTGATAGTGATCCTCACAAAATACAGGAGGCTCAGGATTCTGAGCAACATCTACCTGCTCAACTTGGCAATTGCTGACTTGCTCTTCGTCTTCACTCTGCCATTCTGGATTCACTCTGCTGGGTGGAATGAGTGGGTCTTTGGCCACGGCATGTGCAAGCTCCTCTCGGGGCTTTATCAAATGAGCTTGAACAGCGAGATCTTTTTCATCATGCTGATGACAATTGATAGGTACTTGGCCATCGTCCACGCTGTGTTTGCCCTTCGAGCCCGGACAGTCACTTTTGGTGTCATCACCAGTATTGTCACCTGGGGCCTGGCAGGGCTAGCAGCCCTCCCTGAATTTCTCTTCCATGAGTTCCAAGATGTGACTCAAGAGCCAGTGTGTGGCCCTGCATACCCAGAGGATGGAGAAGATAGCTGGAAGCGTTTCAGCGCTCTGAGAATGAACATCATGGGTCTCGCCCTCCCCCTGCTCGTTATGGCTGTCTGCTACTCAGGAATCATCAAAACATTGTGGAGATGCCCCAATAAAAAAAAGGACAAGGCCATCCGGCTCATCTTTGTCATCATGATGGTCTTTTTTATGTTTTGGACACCCTACAACCTGGTTCTCCTTCTCTCTGCTTTTGAAGTGATCTTCTTTGGGAGGAGCTGTGAGACCAACAGACACCTGGACCTGGCCAGGGATGTGACGGAGGTGATCGCCAACACACACTGCTGCATCAACCCAGTGATCTACGCCTTCGTCGGTGAGAGGTTCCGCAAGTACCTGCGCCACTTTTTCCACAGGCACGTGGCCATGCACCTGGGCAGATACATCCCGTTCCTTCCCAGTGAGAAATTGGAAAGAGCTAGCTCTATCTCCCCATCCACAGGGGAGCCGGAACTCTCTGTTGTGTTTTAGGCGTGCTGCAGAAAATTGCCTAAAGAGCACAGGTTGGGCAGAGGAAGCAAACACATTAAGTCAACCACCTTTACCTCTGCACCTTTACCTTGGAACTACCAGAGCAACACTGAAATACACAGAGGACGGTGGCGGTACATGGGTGCACCTCAGGGCATCACCAGAGGCCAAGGGCTGGGCAGTTTACTCACCGCTGACCTTGAAAAGCAAAGCTTTGCTTCATTCTCTGAAGAGTTACATAATAAATGTTAATGTTCCTGAATGTTACTTACTATATGCAGGTATAACTGGTAAAACTTTAGATTTCAAGTCTTAACTCCAGCGGCCATTGACATAAATGAAGCATTTCACAAAATACAATACATTGAAATCAAGATGTCAGCTGGGCAAAAAGAATATAATAAGTCAATTACTTTATTTGCTAATGTGACTAACTCTCTCCTTGCTTGATGAAAGCCTTGTATTTTTAAATTTTTTGGATATGAATAAATAATCTCAAGAAACATAGTGGCATGCCATACCTGTTCTAAATATTCTTGTTTGGTTTTTATTTTTATTTTTTTGTCTTTTTTTTTCTTTCTTATTTTTAAAATGCTCTTAATAAAGTCAATTGATTTCCTGTTTGCACCAAATGACCAAATTTCCCACGAGTGACTCATGGAGCCCTGAAAAGTGCAGTCCCCTAAATGGGACCCTCTTAAATGCCAATCTCATATTGCAGAGTAGGCCAGGGGCCTCCTGTACATAAGAAGTAGCTCAGGTGTGGCTCTCAAACCTGTCGTCAGAAGCACCTGGAGGGCGTGCCAACACATGGATGGCCGGGTCCCACCCCAAAGTCTCTGATTCAGAGGGTCTGGAGTGAGACCCAAGAATTCGCATCCCTGGCAAATTCCCAGATGCTGCTGCTGACGCTTGTCCCAGGACCTCACTTTTAGAACAACTGCTCAAGCTGAAGGGCTCCTAGAGACACTCCAGAGTTATTCTTGAAACCAAGGATTTCACAGTTGGCAGAGGGAAATGCAAATGGCCTTTGTGATCTAGCCTCTGCTAAGGACAGTTGCCATCCTGGAGAATCTATAAATGATGTCAGTCCATCCTAAACCAATTAGTTTAGTGGGAATTTCTCTTTCACCGTAGTTATTCAGTTGAGCTTTTCTTGAGTGCTTGTATTTAATACCCTGCACTAGAAGCTGTGGGAGGTACAAAGATGAACGAGACTGTGTGAGCTACATCCTAAGGAGAAAAATGCGCAACGTGTAAAAGTATCCAGAAAAAAGTAGAAATGGCCCAGGTCCTCATTCTCTTTGCCACCCCCTATTTGTGGCTTCTTGGGGAAGGAAGTTCTAAGTTTCTGCATAACCTGTGCCTGTCAGTACAGACAATTCGTGACAGTGTCATGTGAGCCCCGCCAACTGTTCATCCAGCAGCTGTCTGTGAGCGATGTGGACAGGATGCACACAGGCTGGCTGAGTGAAAGATGCAAAAACGTACGAGACAAACATAATCCCTGCCCCCATGAAACTTCAGGTTAGTAGGAAGTATAAGCTAGAAAGGAACAACTCCAGTGCAAAGAGGTAGAAACTCAATGCTGTGCCTGGGCCAGGAAGGGAAAAATCATTTCTTGCTGGCATCTGAGAGAAACAAGACTTCCATGGAGGAAGTGGCTTTTGAGCAGGTCTCTGAAGGAAGGATTAGGAAAGGGGGAGGATTTGGGTGGAGGGACTTTAAGGCAAAGGAATGCCAGATCCAAGGATGAGAGGGGAGGGCATGCACATCTGTGGCCAGTAGGGTAGGGGGGCTAGGTTGGGATGGGCGTGGATTTCAGGCAAAGGATCTTGGGCTTTCTTAGGACGGCAAGGGGAGCTGCTGAAGGGTTGGAGCAGGGAGTGAAACAACACACATGGTGGCGTAGGAAGACAAATCTGGTAACACAGAGAACGTGGCACGGAGGCCCCAGAACCATGCAGGGAGTGAGTTAGGAGGGGAGTGTAAGCGTGGAAGCAAGGAATGTTTAGTGGCTGTTGGTAAAAGAGATGCCAGGAACACCCAGAGAACTTGACCAAGAGGCAGCATGAAGGAAGAGCCAAAGCACTAGCAGTGATATGCGGTTGATTATAAAAATCAAAGGGCAAAACAGAGTGTATCATATGTTTAAAGAAAGAACACACAGACACATACACACAGACATACACATTTTTTACTATACTTAGATGCACTGATCATCTCCCTAAGGATACAGAAGAAATCAGTACCCAAGATTGTGTATGGGACGGCATAGGGATGTCTGGGGAAAAGGAGGCGTGTGACCTTTTGTGTCTTTTGGATTTTGAACCACAGGCACAAGTTATCCATGTAACACATGTAACATGTTACCCATGTAACATGTTATCCATGTTAAATTTATCTTGGGGAAAACCTCAGAACTGGTCTATTTGGTGTCCTGGAACCTCTTACTGCGTTCAATACACGATTAGTAATCAACTTTTTGTATACTTGTTTTCAGTTTTCATTTCGACAAACAAGCACTGTAATTATAGCTATTAGAATAAAATCTCTTCACTATTTAAAAAGAAAAAACATGTTACCCATGTAACATGTTACCCATGTACGACATGTTATTTTTTGAAAAAAATAAATAAAACTTTACAATTATATTCTAAAAAAACAAAAGGCTAGGCTACTATTCAGGTGTTCAGATGTAGGTATCCATCCCACCAGTCATATGGCATTAGTTGTTTCCTGCCATGAATTAACCCTGCAACCTAACACATGTGGCCTCTTTTGTCTCCAGTTTCCTCATCCATCTAATAAGGAGGTTGGATTACATCATCTCCAAGCTCCCTGGTGGACCAAGTAGACTCTGATCTTGCTACAGTGTTAGAGCTGGAGCCTCTAAAATCGATTATAAAAAGGACGGGGCAGAGGAGGGGCGGACAGTCCCATAGCGCTACCCCCACCAGTCTCGAGGCCAGGTGTACTGCCCGCTGCTCCCTAAGGGGACTCGGGTTTCACTCGCTGGTTCATTCATCTGGGCGCTTGTCATTCATTTATTCATTCAGCAAACATATGCTGAGCACCTACCATATTCTCAGCTATGTCCTGAGGAGACAAACCACCAGCAGATTGCATGGAGCACCATTCCTTCTGCCACTGCCAGAGTTCATAGCCACGTCTTATAAAGCAATTGGCGATGATTAAATTCAACCCAAATGAGAGGAACTTCCACATGAGACCAAAATCTTTTTTGACTTCCCAGTCAAATGGTTACAGCAGGGCCTGCATGATCATGGCCACCCCTCCATCCATCCTCAGCCTCTCGCGAGTGAGTGGCCTGGACTTTTCTTACCATCACACCTGTCTGAAAGCTCCATGGGCAACACAGGGTGTGAACTTTGGAACCCTCTAAACCACGCAACACGATGCTCTATTTGGCTAGGAAACTTTGAAGTGCTTTTTTTCTTTTTTGTGGTTCAGCCAAAATGTAAATAAAACCATCCCTCTCTGAACCCTGCGCCTTTATTAAATCACAGGAGTGACATCACATATTCCCAGGGATGTCTCCACTGACTCTACAAAAGCAGCCCATGGCAGAAAGGATCAACTTTTAAACATCTGCCAGCCCCAGAAAGGGTGATGTCATCTTATGGCAGGGCCAGTCAAACAAAAACGTCTCTAACCCCAACCTTCCTTCCCTGCCCAGCCCCACCCAGCAGGAGGATTAGAATCCATTCTGGGCAAGCTGGGGAGGGAGTAGAAACACCAGGCAGGGAGAGAGAGAGGCAGAATCATGCCTGCATTCTTCTCTCCAGCAAGTAGCCATTCCTCAGCCAGCTTGGGGGCAAGCAGGGAAGGTTGATATGTCAAATCAAACTGAGTTTTGATTATCATAGGGGAATCAACTCTTTAATTTCTGAGTTGAAACTCTGTCCTTCTGTGACCTCAAATGATCATGGGACATTTTTATACCTGGGTATGATGACAAAAGCCATGGGACTGCCTGGGTTTTCATTCAGGGATAGAAGAACTTCAGGCTCTGATTCAATGTAAAGGGATAGTGAGGCACAAAAGTCAAGTTTACACCCCATGAGTTCTGTTGGTTTAATCAAAGCCCCCAAATTTCAGCTGTCTGATGTCTACATAGAGCTCACATGAATTTACAGGACTGAATCGTGGGACTTAAATGAATGTCAGAGACCCAGATCCTGGCTGAGAAACAGGACAAAGAAAAAAAGCTGTGATATTAAAGATACGCACACAGATAGATAGATAGACATGGATGTGGATATAGTATGGGCTTGAATATAGAAATAACTAATAATGCTTTTAAAATCCTATATACCTAGATTTGCCTATTTCCAGGTTAACCTTTCCTGGCTAAGCAAGAGCTCGTCTACTGGCCGCAGCCCAGTGCCCATCGGAAGAGCTGCCTCTTGCAGTCAGGGCTTTCTTGAACTCAAGAAAGCCTCTCGATTTTCAGATAGGACAAGAATGTCCCTGGCTCCGTTCAAGGTCCCAACCGAATCTGCCCCAGGCTTCAGATGGTGTCCCCCCACTTGGCAGCACCAGTTCCGTTACCCTTGCAGTGGGGAACACGAACGCCAGGGGGCGCTGGCCGGTGCCACGGAGGCAGCCAGCCCTGCACACACCCAGAGCCCCTCAGTCAGCAAGTGTGTCCCTGTGTGCTAGGCGGGAGGTGAGGTTCCCGGATATCCCAGCAAGAAACCCAGGAATGCCTAAATCTGATCTTGTCCAACTGTGCTGCAAAACTCAGGAGATGCCATTTGTATCCCCAGGAATTGTGCAAGCAAGGCACGACCACAGGAGGGCGCAACAGAATATAGAAAACGCGGTCTACTTTATTATCTGGGCTAAGTCCTACTTCGCTCTGATGAGGGGTTTTGGTAAAACTGGTTAGAGCTCGAGGCCTACCTATTCTACTACCTTCCCATAAACCGAAATTCAAATGGTATTCTGAAGGGCCACGTCCAAACCCAAAGCAATGGGCATGCTGAAAACAGGTGTGAATGGAAGAGAACAGCAACAACCAAACAAAAGAAGAAAAAAAAAAGAGCAAGAAAGCGTGACCTGCCTCTGTGAGACACACCCTGATTCAACCTACTGCTGCTTGGGGTGAGTGGGGAGCCGGGAACGGACTAGACTCACCTGTGCGTGCGTGGGACCTTCTAACACACAGAGGCCCAGCCTAGTAAACGCGGCCCCACCCACACCCTGAAATCTGACAATCAGGACAGCCACTCCTCTGACCCTGGATACGTGAGAATGGATGGAGAGGCAGACATTGTCCCCATCCCGTGTTGTCCCATCAGGATGCTGTGCATGTGTCAACCCCCAGCTGGCCGTGTCTGCTAAGCAAGCAGTTTTTCCCACCCCCTCCTCTTCAGACCCTGGACTGGAAACAAATCCCTGCTGTTACTCACCTCTGCTCTCCCTTCACCCTGCTGGCTCCTTCGTACATGGGTATTTCATTATACTCTCCTCAAATTGCCCAATCTGAGTGTGTCAGCTGTTTCCTGCTGGGACTCTGAGTGACTCAAGGAGACAACATATAGCACAGGGAAAGAAACTGCTCATAAAATACACATATACGGTCAGTGTCAAGTAAGCGTTCGTGGAGGAGAGGCTAGGCTGGGTCTTAGAGACTGGAAGCTGCACCTCTCAGGAGAGCCTGGGAGGGGTTAAGCAAAGGCAGAGCTGGGGATGGACAGAGAGTGCTCAGAGAGATTGGGCAGGTTGGGAGAGAGAGGTCTGGAAGCAAAGGCACTTTGATGCCTGAATTACAAACCTTAAATGCCAAGAGTTTGAACTTACCCTGTCAGCGACAGGCAGTGACACTGCTATATAGACACAAACCGGGTAGTCTGCCCGGCTCACGATGATTCCTGCAGTGGCGATCACCAGGCGTCTCCCGGGTCTTTTGACTTAGGTCCTGGGGTGATTGATCCCAGCCTGAGCTAAGCTGGGCCAGCTGGAATTTGAGAACTCAAATGAAGACACATAGACCCGGGTGGAAAGGACCGACCTTACGTCTGTGGCCTAAACAGAGGCTACATGAGCTTCCAGGGTGGAGGTTCCTGTCCCTCCTGAGGTCCAGAGGGATTCTGTGAGTCACCCAAACCCTGCGTATACTGTCATTCTTGGTCGAAGTTGGGGTTGTTTATAAATCAAGAAGATTAACTGATACAGAGGTGAGTTCTAGAGAGCAGATTGCATACATCAAACTTCCAAGGAAGTGATGAGCGTTAGCATTAGCAGGAAGTAAGAATCCCTTCCCGACTCTAGGAGGGGAAAATGGCAGCCACGTGACAGAGTGGTAAAACAGCTCGCCACGTTATCACTTCAGACCGTGTGCCCACTGAGGACAGGGCCTGGCCAGGGCTGGGGGCAGAAGGAGGGTGCTGCCTCCACCAATCTAAAGAAGATGAGTGGCTGGGCGTGGTGGCTCACACCTGTAATCCCAGCACTCTGGGAAGCCAAGGAGGGAGGATTGCTCAAGGTCAGGAGGTCAAGACCAGCCTCGCAAGAGCGAGTCTTTGGGTATCAATGGATGCCAGCTTTAAATTACAGTAATTCTAAAAGCCCCACGAAACCACTGAGTTCAGCCTCAGAGTGGGTGCTCATGAGAGCCAGAGGATGGAGTTTTGATGTGACTTTGTATTGTTGTAAACTGCATTTGGCCCTGAAACAGCCCTGGGAGTTTTTCACCAGTCCCCAGGTAGGGTGTTGGAATGGGTGTACTCAGCAAAGGGCAGGATTCCCACGCTGGCTTTTGCAGAATGACTGTGAGAGGAAGGCCCAGTGGAAAGTGAAAAACGGTGCCCTATCCTATGAGAAAACGAGCAGAGATGAGTGTCTCATCCCAGATAAGGAAGACACAGATATGCTGATTCCTGTCATTCATCCTTTTAATTCTCTACTAACAATAAAAAGAAATTAGCTGGACAATTAAAATTATATAGAAAAAATTAGCTGGACATGGTGGCACATGCCTGTAGTCCCAGCTACTCGGGAGGCTGAGGCAGGAGGATTGCTTGAGCCCAGGAGTTTGAGGTTGCTGTGAGCTAGGCTGATGCCACGGCACTCTATAGCCCAGGCAACAGAGCGAGACTCTGTCTCCAAAAAATAAAATTAAAAAATAATAATAATAATAAAAACAAAGAAGATGAGGAAGGCCAGAACCAGAGGATAGGATGGCTGCTTCTGAAGGCACTGAGCAACTTAAAGCAAGACCTCTCAAATACTGAAACTTTCATCTTCAGATTAGAGTGAAACTTAGAGCCTTTCTGTGGCCATGTTAAAAAAAACAAAAAATCTCTTATTATGTAAAGCTGCCAGACTATTGGAAATGAATTCAGAGCACAAATCAGCAGGTTTCTTAATTACCATAGAAGTTGAATTCACAAATTTACAGAATAGTCTGTATGAATATTAAAGTATTGATGAGACAGACAGACGCCCCGTGGGAATGGGGATATCTGGGAGGATGCAGAGGACCTGGGGAACCCTGGTCTCCCCGCTGCCCTCTGTCACACTGTCATCTGTGTCTTCCCTAAGGAAGTCATTGTCCCTTAGCACGAGAGCGTTAACAGTTCACTGCATGTCCCGTTCTTCATTGTCGCTCACCTGATAAACAGGATTTGAATTCATCACGGCCCAGAGGGTAAAATGCAGAATCAGAATAGGGAAGGAAACTCCATAAAGAATTATAGAAATTGGTCGATATACATTATCAAAATTCTGAATTTGGATTTTAAGAGTGCTTAATAAAAGTGGCAGAATAGAATTGGCCTGAATTTGGATTGGGCTGAATTTGGATTGGGCTGAATTTATGGACATGGTCAGTCATCAAAAATATTGCACTCCATGGCTGAGATTCTAAGAGTTTCTGATTGGGCTAATGCAAACCCGGACCAGATGTTGGTCTGTGTTAGGTGAGCATGGAAGGCCAGGATCCCTTAATAATACCCTAGAGGAAGACAGGGATGTCATATTACCTCTTGCATGTGGGTTCTGGCCAGTCTCCCTGTTACACTCTTTCTCTCGTCATGAAGACAAGCGTGGAGAGGGAAGGTTGTCTGGGACGATGGGGGGAGGGGCTGCAATGGAAACGTGGTCCTTGGCCTCAGTGGGGCAGGGAGTTGTTAAGTGTGGACTTTTTAACTTGGAGAAACAACATAGGTGTGGCCATGATAAAAGCCAACAGAGAAAGGGTGGTGATGGGGCTCAGGGAGTGGTCTGACACCCTGCCTATGTTTATTCATCACGGGGATCCCAATAATTGAATCAAGAAAATGTCAGGTCTGGCAAAAAACAGATCTGTCTTAAGTTGCATTGAAAGAATGTGGCCTCTTTCCAAATTCTCGGAAGTGAGTCATTTCATAAAACCAGGGCACTGGATGATAAGGAAACCACACTCCTTAGAGGAGCTCTGTGATACTGCCGCACTTGAGAACCTTCACCCTCACCTCTCCCAAATGCACCCACAGCCGATTTTTCCCGAATAATATGCACTGGGAAAAAGAAGCCTCCACAGTCTTTGGATATCAATGGATGCCAGCTTTAAATTACAGTAATTCTAAAAGCCCCACGAAACCA
>VBSM01002035.1:5001579-5020231 GCA_008086735.1 Cheirogaleus medius | reverse complement strand
ACTCACATCCGTGCATACAGCAGCCACATCCATACATAGAGCACCCACATCCATGCATAGAGCAGCCACATCCATACATAGAGCACCCACATCCATACATAGAGCACCCACATCCATACATAGAGCACCCACATCCATACATATTGCACTTACATCCGTACATAGAGCTTTCTTGGCCTTTGTGTATGACACAGAATATACAGTTTTTTGCATCTTACTTTTTAATCTTGTAAGACCTTGTGAAAATTCTTCCAAATCTGCTGGTATAAGTCTAATTCCTTCTTTTTAGTGGCATAATAGTATTCTAGGGTGTGGATGAGTCTTAATTTATTGAACTTTTCTAGTATTTTGGATTCATCTCTTTCCAGGGCTTTTTTTTCCCCCTCCACTTAAATATTCTTAGACACCTATCACTGGTTCTTTTATTTCCATGGCATAGATTCCACGGAGTAGGATTGGATGGTCACAAGATATGTATTTTAAATTTAAAAGATTCTGCCAGATTATTTTCTGAAACAATTTACAATAATTTCCTTCCTATTTCCACAGGCAGCATATGAGGAAACCTCTCACTTCTCCCTGCCCCACCCACAAGTCACTGTCTTCCTGATGTGGTTACTATGATGAATACAATGTGCTATTTCACCTTAAATGTAAGTCATGTGTTTGAGAGTGTTTGTGTGTTTGTTAGCTGTTGGATTTGCTTTCTCTGAACTGCGGATTTGGGATGAGAAGGAGACAGGGACATACAGAAGGGATGAACAAATTATAGATAAATTCTACGTCTAGCTGTTTGTTGATACATTTGAAAACCTCAAGGAAATGAGAAATCTCCTAGAAAAATTTAAATGATCAAAATTAACCCAAGTAGAAACAGAAAATATGAATAAGCCAATTAACATAGAAAAATTGGAAAAGTAAACGAAAATCTACCTTTTAAAGCAGATTTTTAAAAATTACCATAATCAGATATTTTCACAACTAAGTTCTACCTATGCTTTAAGGGATAGATAATTTTCATCATATTTACATTATTCTAGCTTATAGAAAAAGATGGAACCTTCCCATTTAATTTTATGAAGGCAGCCTATTTTAAAGACAGAATGCAAAAAGGCAACCATATTTTAATCTCACATGTAAATCCATAAGTAATAGTCAAAATTATTTGTGAATAAAATTCAGCAATATATCAAAAGGATAATATATTAATACTATGGTCAATTGATGTTATCCAAACTTGAAAAGGTGGTTCAAATTAGGAACTCTATTCTCTTAATGCATTTGATCAACCAATTAAAGAACAAAACTCCAAATGATTGCACTGAAAGATACTAAAAAATGATTAATGAAAACCAGTGATTAATCCCAATAATAACTCTAAATAAATTAGGAGAAATAACGGGACTATTTGTGACAAAGTCAGTTATAAAAATCCTGAAAAAATATCACCACAAGTGGTGAAATATTAAAACTAAGCCAATCAAGTCCAAGAACCATACATAAATGTCTTCCATCACCATTACAATTTAATATTATCTTAAAGGGTTTAACAAATACAATGAGAAAACAAGAAAAATGTTAAAACTTGGCATACTCATATACCTCAAAAACCTAAGAGTCCATCTGGGAAAAAAAAATGTTCTGGAACATACAAAAATCAATAATTTTCCTTACACTAGCAATAATTGATTCAGAAGTCCAGAAGCTATCAAAGAAAAGATAAACATCTTTGCTTATATAAATTTTTCAACATTTTGTGGAATAAAATAGAACACAGCAAAGTCAATATAAAAATAATAGTATTTTTGCAAAAAAATTATTGCAACAAAGATGATCAATAAAGTATTGATATTTACAATATACAGGTTTCTCACAAATTTGCAAGAAAAAGACAAACAACCCAATAGAAATGTGTTGAAAGTCACACCTCAATGAGATAATACCACAGATAGCAGGTTTCCCCTCAAAATGGTTACTTCTAGCAAAGCAAACTGTGCTAGATTAACAATCAGATTTTAACTCGGCTTTCAGCACACTTTAAATAATAATAATATGAAGGGAAAGCATATGTACTTCCTTTCAAAGCCCCAGTACCACCTACAATAACATGCCATCAAATTCTAGTCTTATACCTCGTCAGGACATCTTCGTTGTGGAGGAAACAGAAACTCTGACATCCTTTAAATCCTGGCCCAGTGATTCCTGACCCTGGCTTGACAGCACCTCCAGTGAGCTCTAGTTTGGCTACATGGGGCCCTGAAATCCTGCCTAGCTGTGAAGTATCCTGTCCCGTTGCCATGGATGTCCTCTGCAGCGTGGCCCTAAAGCAGAGATCACCTGGATTTTGGATGCAGATTTAGATGGTGTGTGTACTTTTGCCACCAGGTCCCACCCACAGGGCCAACCTGCCCCCAAGGAATCAGGAATCTGGATTGCCACTCCCCATTGGCCCCTGTGTCAGACGCTCCAGGTGACAGTTACTCCTTCAGGTGCGACTCAGCGGTCCGGCCATTTCCTCTGCCCCTGGTCCAGCCCAGCCCCCACTTCCTCCTGGTACCCACTGATCCACATGTCCGTCATGACCACTTGAACACTGCCCAGTGACCTCTCGCGAGGTGAGCAACAGCGCAATAATGCGTCCCTCAGTTTCTGAGCTGCATCTCAGGCGCTCCACGTTTATAGCCTCGGTGACCCGCCAAGATCCCCTTCCTCCTGCAGGGTGTGGGCCTTCTCCAGAAAGCACCGCCACAGCCAGCCACGGCCACAGCAGTATGTGGAAACGACTGAGAAGGGGTTAATGAGGTGTGGATGGGGGCGGCATCCACAGTGTCTCTGCCCCAGAGAGAGGGTTGATATGACACAGCAAGGGGAAAGTCTCTCAGGGACACTGGCAGAGCAGCTGTGACACATCCCAGAGGTGAGTGGGTGGGTTGCGCGCTGGGGGTGGGGAAGATGCAGACTCTCTGAAGGCAGGGAAGGAGATGAGTCATGTAGATAGTTCAACCCCTGTAAGAAGGAAATTACTCTAAGCACTTAAACTTGAAGGTTATTAGTTTCAATCCTTCTATAGCAGCCGAGACAGAAAGGTGAGAGAACAGGTGAGAAGAAGGGGATTTCAGCACAGGAATCGAAAGGGAGGCAGCCTGGGGCTGAGAGGGGCCAGGGTGTTTTCTTCTCTCTAATTGCCTGTGGTCCTAGCTCTAGGCATGGAACCTTGAAGGGACAGGGTGGTTTTTGTGACTTCCTGATAGTTCCCGTGTTGCGCACCAAACACTTAGAAAGCAGCGTCCATGACACAGTTCTGAGTTAAGCACGATGGGAGGTACAGGGGACACGCAGGCCCTGGTCTCTGCATGTAACAATTGGAAGGCACAAGCAGCGGTGCCCGCTGGCCTGAGGTAGGGCTTCCTCACTCAAAGCGAGGGCCCTGGACCAACAGCAACCACATCACCTTCGAGTTTATTGGAAAGGCCACATCTCAAGCCCCACCCCAGACCTACTGAATCAGAATCTGCACTTTTAGCAAGATCCCCAGCTGATCTGTAGGCAGGTTAAAGTTTGAAAGATGCTGAGATGGGCAATAAGGCTGGGCTGCTACAGAAAGCGTCATGGACAAGTTGGGTGTGGAACCACACCTGGGCCTTTCTTTCTCTTACTCATGTGACCTTCCTATTGGGGACAATGTGTGTTTAGTTACAAGTAACACACTTCCTCTCCAGTAAGGTGTCCAGGGATGTTGTGTCTGCTTTCAGGAAACCCCTAAAAGGAAAATTTGAACTCCCATCATCAGGAAAGGAATGGCTCATACACTAAGAATGGCCTTAATCTCTCAGCAAGGAACTGCTCTTGGGTCCAGAAAGGGGAGCTTCCTGTGCGTACATTTGTTGAGTGCTTATGGGAGCCGGACACCTCCCTACTGCCCACTCCCCACCGCAGCTGCCGCTCACTGAACCGTGCTGCCGCTCGTCACCATCAGCCTACATCGAGGAGTGAGGAGTGTTTTGTTTTAAAATTGCCCCGTGACGTGCACTGCTGAATTTACCCCACGGATCGTGCTGAGCATGCTTGTCACATCACACCCGTGGGTGCCACCGTGTGCTCCAGGGCAAGCTACTGACTAGCTGCTGCAGAGAAACAGGAACAAGTGGAAGAAGAAGTCAAAGACACTCTTCTGCGCTCCAGAAGCTCTGGAAGCCGGCTGCTTTGCTGCCAGACTGGCAGAGCCTTGACTATTCTCATCCGGGACTCTCCAGTAAGGCCATCTAACAGAAGGGGCTTTCCAAACTTATTTAACCCCTTTTCTTAAGACGGTCTCATGTGAAAACCTTAGGACAGGCCTTATCATGTCCATGTCTTCTTGAAGAAAACCCACAGAAGACATTTTCTGCTTGAATCCAGTACCAAGAATGGCCGTGTATCCCTTGGGGAACCACCTTGCCCAATTTTGTGAGTCCCGAGAATCCAAAACTGAATGTGTCCTGCCATTTGCACTGGCTGCGGGAAAGCTGAGAGCCGAATTGTTGAAAGGCGTCCAGCAAGGGTCCCAAACCTTGGGGCACACCCTCTGTGGCCCAACTCACTGGTGTCCGCTTGTTTTCGTCCATCCACTTCCCATCTCTTTATTTTAAATGCTTTTCTTGGCATGTCTCTATTTGTAAGTCACATTAAATCTTTTTCCAAATGAAAGCTCAGAGAGGCTAAGTGGCTTTGCCCAAGGTCACACAGCTTATCAGTGAGGAGTGTAAGATTCAGACTCAGTTCTGTTAGTCTTGAAGACCCAAGCTGTCCCATGCCACCTCCCGAGTCCTGTATGGGGCCCGTGAAAGACCCGGGTGCATGGGTGACGTGGATTGGTAGGAAATGGTCACTACCGAACAGCTACGATTCGACTTCATCACCCTTCTTCCTATGCTTGTTTCGTGCTATCTCGCCTCCCACACACCTACCCTGCAGAGCCCCTTCCTTACTTTCCAAATCTCTCGGTCACCTCCCCAAGTCCAAGACCCAAAATCTATGGCTTGCGGCTCCAGCCCGTGTACTTCTAGACAACCAGGTATGCCAGAACAAAACACCCACGGCAGTAACAACTGGGTGTCCGTTCCTGGGGAAATGCACCTGCGCGTCTGCCCCGCCGGCGTGCACAGAGTCCCGACATAGGAACGCCACCGAACTTGGCCTTGCCACGCACACAGACACCCCGGCCGCTGCGCCCACCTCTCTGTAGTGAAGCTCTCTGCCCCGCTGTTGCCACGTGCAGCAGTGGCTGGACCACTGCCAGCTTCTTATTTGTATTCCAAGCAGGAAGAAAAAAGAAGAAATTAAAAAGAAGAAATACACTAGGAGGAGGAAGGGGCAGCAACAGTATCAGAAAAGAATTATTTCCCGGGAATCCCCAGCAGACTTCCACGTAGGTCTCACGGGCCAGGACTGTGCGGCACGGCCCTGCCAGCTGCAAGGGAGGCCGTCTTGAGCAGGACCACGGATAGAAAGGGAGGAGGAGAGACGGGGTGATGGGGTTTGGGTGCCTGCACACCACAGAGGCCACCCCTGAATGTGTGGGTTGAGTTCTAGGTGCAGGAAACAGGCAGCAGGAACTGTAAGGAGAGCAGCAAGGTCAAATGGATGGGGATGGGGGTGGGCGTTCAAAGGGAGGCAGTGTCCACTCTGTGGCACCCCTAGATGCCCCTTTGGCACTGGACGGCAGCCCTCCCCCTAGAGCTGGGAGTGCTCCTGGCACCCCCTCAACTGTCAGCCTTCTCTTAGAATCACATTACCCAGAGTGGTGCCCTGTTCCAGGGGCAGCGCCAATCCATTGCGCCATCTCTGCAGGGCTCTGCAGGGCTCATCCTGGCTCCCGAGCATCCTCCCCTGTGGGACTGATCTTTCCGGGCCACAGCCCCCACCAGGAAACAAATCCTTCTTTCTTCTTCTAGTTCAACCTCACAGGCATCTGCCAAACGCCTGGTGTGTGAGAGGCACTGAGCCAGGAGTAGAAGGGGTGGTGAATCCAACATAACCAGCAGTCCCCATTTTCAAGGAGCTCACAGTCTAGCATGATGGAGCTAGGAAAACACGTGGCTAGGAGACTAGACAAGAGACAGTAAGACACATGCAAAGTGCGACGGCTGCTCAAAGAGTGAAGACGTTATAAACAGTCTGGGCAGGGAGCAGGAAGAGATTAGGAGGTCTGGAGGCGTCCACTGGAGAGGGAGACTTTGGCATGGCCTCCGAAGGGTGGCTGGGCAGAGCCCATGGCAGAGAAGCACTCCAGGCAGGACCAGTGTGAGCAGAGGCACAGGGGCTGGGGTGTGGGCCACGTCCAGAGGGCGGCAACAGAGCCAGTTTGACCAGGATGGGAAGTGAAATAGAGGATGAGTTAGGAACATGGGCTTCCAAGTCAGACAGGCCTGGACTCAACTCCCAGCTCTGCGCTCTCCAAGGGAGGAATGTCAAGCATGGAACTTAACCTGTCACAACCATGGTTTTCTCATCTTAGAGCCGGAATTGCAATGTCCTCTGCCCCAAGGGGTTGCTGTGGGCCCTGAATAGTTAAAATATGCAAACCACCACACAGACACCTGGGAGAGCAGGAGGCTCAATGGATACTCTAGTTTTCATTATATAAGCAGCAATATGGAAGAGACCACTTTGACATGCTTAAGGGCCCAACGGTTCTCGGTGTCAGATCCCTGCCAAGGGCATGCCATTAACTGGGAATACCTTAGGAATGCAGATTCTCAGGCCTCAAACCAGACCTACTGAATCAGAAATCTGAGAGTGACAGCCAGCAATATATTTTAACAAGCACTCCAGGGGATGCTGAGGTGCGTTAGAACTTGAAAACCACTGGAGTAAGTCAACAGAGGAATTTATTTTAAGGGTGCAAGGGCTTTTCATGGAATCCAAGACAGAGGTACAGCAGGGCCTCAAAAATGAGTGGCCAACAGCGGTGGGAGACTGGGGAAGCAGGAGTCTCTCTGTCCTTCTGTCATCTCTGCTACTCTCTTACTGGCTGCCCCTCTCTCCCAGTGGCTGCAAACAGGCTTTCTTTGCCTCCACAAGCCAAGGGTTTCTGCCACAGAGAGTCGCCACACCAAGAGGCTGAAATCTCTTAGGCTCCACTCCAGGTTAGCCTGGAAGTGGCTCATTGGCCCAGCTAGCGTCTGGCTGCCCACACCTGCACTGAGATTAATGTGTTTTGGGGGCTGAGACGCTTAGCCTGAGCAGAGGTCCCCTTCCGGGAACCAAGTGGATGGAAGTGAGGTACTGATGCAATGGGTTTTCCTACACTTGGAATGCCAGCCAGGTGTTTGGAAAAGAGGTCAAGCTGAGACTATGAAATTTAGGAGTTACTAGCTTTGCATCTAGTCCTATAGAGCAGTGGTTCTCCAAGTGTGATCCCCAGACCAGTGGTATCAGCAACATGTTGTCAGAAAGGGCCCCACCCACCCCAGACCTACTGAACCAGAACCTCTCTGGGTGGCCTTGTCAATGGTGCTCCAACAAGGACAAGTTAGAGAACCTCTGTCAGGGAGGGCTCAGAAAGAGGTCAAGAATCGACTTGAGTAGAGAGACAAATCATTTCTGTAACCTCATCCATCTTTCACTCCATTTCCCTAGAGTCATAGTGAAATAGGTGAAAGATACATCAGAAGAAGAAACATCCAGGGTGGTGGCTTCCCTTTGCTTTTATTTCTTTAATGCACCATGCACATAGTAAGAGACAACTTCCCAAATTCCAAAGACTGTTAGCGCTGGGATAGAGCTTGATCTTCCCTCTTTACTTTTGGGGAAACTGAGGTTCCAAAGAGTAGCATACCAGAACCAATGTCTCATTCTTGGCAGAGACAAGACTGAAGCTCAAGCAATCATGATAAAAAAAGTAGAACTTTTTTAGGTCAAAGAGAAAAGTAACTGAGAAAGTAGATCAAAATAAAGTCATATTACCTGCATGAAAAATTTAAGAGCAACTCAGACCCAGCCAGTGGAGTTAGGCAGCGGAAGGGTTACATCTGCAGTGTCACTTTGTGGACTCCCAAACCAAAATTATCAACTGCATGGTCAAGCCTCAAATTCCATCATTATGATTATTAAGAGTTTTTTCACTCACCACAAACCAGGTGAACCTAAACCCACTGCTACCTCAAAATTAGAATGTTCACAGCTTTACCAAGAAAGCAAAGGAGAAGAGAGGAAGGAGACATTTTATAGAACCACAACAAAAGAAAAATACAGCTCACAAATTCTTACATTTAGGTAGATCTTTGAAGTATCAAACAGGGGGAAATCGCTAAAACACTGCACAGAGAGTTACGAAAATTATCTACTTTGAAGTCTGAACTTTGTAAAACTGCCAAACACACACACACACACACACACACACACACACAAAGACATTCTTGGCAGTTAACGTGTCAGACTTAATAAAAGGAAGTGGCGAGTCCAGCTTGCATCGGGGTGGATCAGCACGGCCTGTGTGGGACGCAGAAAGAGGTCAGCAGACAACAAAGAAAAACTAACAAGGATCAAAAAGAGGAACCAGATTGAAGGAAAGCGAAGAGATCTTTGTTTGCTCTTAGCTCGGAGTTTTACTAAGATGTGGATTAGGAGGGGTGGGCAAAGACAGCTTGTTTAGTGGCCTAAACAAGCAGGCAATCCCTGGCGATGGGGCAGGTGCCGCTGAAATCCATCTGGTGCTCTGCTCAGCCAACCACACTCAGACCAGCCCAGGGGGGTGAACACCCCTGCCCACACTAGGCAAGCGACAGCTTAGAGTTAGTTATAAATGACAGAATCCCACTGCTGGGTTGCCCTTTGATTTTTGTTCTTTAGTGTAGGTATGTTCAAATTAACTGTTGGCAACCTATACATTTCAAAAAACAGCTTAAGTCTTTTCAAACAATTTTCTTATTTTCTTCATAAACTCCCCAACTCAGGAGTTCCAACCAACCATTTAGAGTCGATGGCTTGGTACCCAGAGCAAAGTGAGAAGCTCCCTTATAGAATGACAGGAGCGAATGGGAGCCAGAATCGAACTCACCCTTATTTAGTTTTACTTTAAATTTTATCGTTTGTTTCTGAAACTACTTTTCTCAAGATCCTTAGAGATTTGGAGGGTATGTTTGGGATTTGCTATCTGCTGCATGAGATCTCCGTGCTTGGTGTGACTAGGAACGGCCAGGCCCCTTTACTTTTAGAAGTCCTTCCCAAACATGCACTCTTTAAATGATGAAAATTAAACAGACAGAAATAGGTGTGGCCTCCTTGCTTTAACAAGGAACAGGAAAGAGGTGCTGGCCTGAGAAGGAGAAGCTGGTTTCCAACAAATGCACACTAGCGGAGATGACTTGTTTGCTTGTTTGAAAATCTGGAACCCACCCAGCTGGACCATGTGTGGCAGTGAGGCTAGTGCCACACATGTGCTCAGCAGCAGTAGTGTGGCCCGGGGCTATGTCCACAACTCACCACCCATCTCCACTACGACTGCCACTGTCCCTGCCAGAGCCAGCGTGGTGGGTGGGGCCTGTTGCCAGCTTGCTTCCCTCCTCTGCCCTTACCTTAACATGCTATGCTCAATGCTGCGGCCAGAGTGATCCTGTTGAAACGTCTGTCCCTCCACTACCCGGAGTCCTCTAATAGCTCCCCAGCTGGTGCCCAGGAGAGGGCAAAGCCCTTTCTGTGGCCTGCCAGGCTCCCAACCCCCTCTCTGCTTTGGGTGCCACTACGCTCCTCCTCACTCCTTCCACTCCAGCCACTCTGGCCTCCTTGCTGTTTCTTTGTGCACACGTGTTAAAATTTCTCTAGGCCAGATATATACCTAAAAACGGAAGTGCTGTATCAGGGTGTCTCTACATTTTCTAGATATTGCCAGTTTTCTACAAGTGGGTTTTCCAATTTAAATTCTTACCCACATTGTGGGAGAGGGTGGGTTCTTCCACATCTTCTCTAAAACTTGGTATTGTCAGATTTCTTGATTTTTACTAATCAAAGGGGTGGGAAATGTTAGCCAATACTGTTTCAACTTACATTTTCTTGATTGTGATGGAAGTTTAGCATATTTTCATGTGTATTGGGTCATTTGTATTTCCTGTTCTGGAAATCTGCTGGGGAGAGAAGAAATTGAGATAATTCAGTTTCTTGAAAAGTTTATTCAATTTTTCTGTTTTTCATGAGTCAGTTTTGGCAATGTATAATCTTCTAGAAAATTATTCATTTCACTCAAATTTTCAAATGTATTGACATAAAGTTGTCTCTTTGGTTGTTATGGTTGCTAATATTATTTGTGCTTTTTCTCATTTATTTCTTCATCAGTCTTGCTAGAGGTGGGATAGCTAAGATTGTGAATAGCCTCAGATCAGACTATTCACTGAGTATGAAAAGTGACTGAATTTTGAAAGAAAAGTTCCATTTTTCAGAGTCTTTTAGATTTCAGAATTGTGGATGGATCCTTTCATTTTCATTCTGTTGTAAAATTTTGCAGTTTTTGTTCTGCTTTCATTTCTAACTCATAAGACATTTAGAAATTTATTATTAGCTTCTAAAACCATGTTATTTTGTGTTGTATGTGAAGATGATTTTTAACTGAATAAACTGCGGACAGAAAATATGGTCTGTATGATACCTTTTCTTTCAGATTTGCTAATAGGTCTATTGTAAGTTTGTACACGATCAGCTTTTGCAAAAGTTCCACAAACATCCTCTGTTTCAGAACTTCTTGGCTGGCAGGCCATGGATGGGCTGTGGGTGTGTTGTAGCGTTGATGTCTTCAGCCTCACCCCGGGACGGCTGGGTTGTGCCTTTTCCAGAGCACCCTCCTCTGGGGCTCTTCAGAGCGCAGCCCCTGGCTCAGGAAGCTCACCTGCTCCCCACTCCCCTGCCCCGCGCACAGCAAGCCCAGGAGCGCATCCAGCTCTTGCTGCTCTAGGGTCATGTGCTAAGCCCAAGAGCAACATCCACGTCACCTGCCAGATGCAGAGTCCTTGGCCAAGACAAGGGGTGTGCAGAATTGCAGGAGGAATTCATTCATGTTCCAGGTGCCCAGGAACATGGCACAGCAAGGCCTCTGGGTGACTTGGGGGCCAGGGAGGCTCAGGCAGGGCTCCTGGCAGATACAGCTCCAGGCAGCCGCACCCACTCTCTGCTTTACATATTTAGGTCACTTCCATCTATTTGTGGCTGATGTGCCTTTTTAGTGGCATCCAAACCAGCTGCAGGGTGACTGTTCTAACAATATGTGCATGATTTGAAAGTAGAGCTGTGTAAAAACATCTGATACCTTTGATAGTCATTTGTATTTCAATATTA
The DNA here is from genome assembly GCA_008086735.1 of Cheirogaleus medius. Taxonomy (NCBI): domain Eukaryota; kingdom Metazoa; phylum Chordata; class Mammalia; order Primates; family Cheirogaleidae; genus Cheirogaleus; species Cheirogaleus medius. Next base: position 5,008,927 of record VBSM01002035.1, on the reverse strand, counting down.
CAAGAAATTTCAACATGTGTTAATGAAAGAGAAAGAACTAGTAGATTCTTCAAATACAATTTCAGATGTTGCAAAATTTTGAATGGTTATAAATGTTTTGCTTTCATTTTTATCAACTGCTTATGTGAGTAAGGCTTCTCATTGATTGTAATTATCAAGAATTTGAAATTACCATCAGCAAAAATCTTGATCTGGAATGTGCATAGCAATTTCAAGCGTAAAATATGATAAAGGCTTATGAAACCTCATTTCTCATTTAAAAATTGGAAAATATTTTACTTGTAAAATTTGTAAAAAGTCAATGTTTAATATTTTACAATATTGTAAATTTTTTTTATCTCTTATAACTATATTAACAAAATGAAAATTACTTTCTTAATACATTGTTTCTTTGATGTTATGTAGTTTTCCTCTTTGTCCTATTAAGGCTTTTGCCTTAAATTCTATTTTGATATTCTCAGCATTCTTTCAGTGAATTTTTTTAGAATAACTCTTCCATCCCTTTATTTTCAATCTTTCTATGTGGTTTTGATATAGGAGTTCTTGTATAAGCAACATGTGAAACTCTATGTCTTCTAACAAATGTTGGTAATCCATTTGCTACTTATCTTCTTTCATGATTATTGATATTAATATAATTAGACTTAACTTTTGCCCTCTTATTTTGTTTTCTGTTTACCCACTTTTTTCCTTTATTTCTTTCTTAAATCTCTTTCCCTGTCTTTAGTCTTCTTTTCCCCTTCTGCTATTTTGGAAACTATAAATTATAGTCAATTATCTTTGTAGTTACTCTTGTTTTTTTGAATATGCATATTTAATGACAGATTTTTCTAACAGATTCTAGAGTTATTCAGTATTTGCATTTTCCTTTTAAACACAAGATGAATTTTTGCACACTTTGTTCGCTGAACATCATCACTTCCCTACCATCTAGTCCTTGCTGCCCTGAGGCTTTGGGGTTTTGTTTGTTTTACATTTCTAAGCAACAACAAAAGTTTTCTTCCATCAGCAGTTAAATTTACCAATATATTTTGATCAGTTTCTGTCCTTAACAACTGTCTTTTGTATGCCACGATTTTTTTCTAGGTTCACTTTTCTTCTTGGTGAAGCACATTTTTTAAAAAGTTATTAAATGTCTATAGACAGTAAAATCTCTTAATCCTTGTATGTCTTAAGAAGTCTTTCATTTGTCTTCACTCTTGAATTATAAATTAGCAAGGTATAAAATTCTATGTTGGCAGTCATTTTCCTTAAACACCTTGTCATCTGGCATAAAATCAATCTCTTCTCTCTGACATCTTTTAAAAGATGCTCTACATGACTGATGTGCTACCATTTCATAATAATATGTCTAGGAATATTTTGAATAGAGCATTCACGTCTTTCTCTAAATCTGGAATAATTATTTACTATTATTGTAGTTTTTCAGATGTTAGTTTTCACTCATACCCTTCTTTCTCATTTTCTGAAACTCCTCACAAATGTCAGAGTCTCTCAATCTATCCTCTATGTCTCTTATTAGCTCTCTCACATTTTAAAATATCTTTGCTCTTTTGAGCTATGTCCTGGGTCAGTTTCTCCATACTATTTTCCAATTCATCGATTCTCTCTTTGTGTGTAGTTTGAAGAACATTTTTTTCCCATTTTGAAAATAATCTTAATTTCTAAGATCTTACTGTTTTTGATTTGTTATTTTTCATACATTGTTGTTTTTTGTTTCATTTCTGCCCATAATCTTTTATAATCAAGGTTCTGTTTTAGTAGGAGTAATTCTTTCATTTTGTTATTTGAATTATCTTTATGGTTTAGCATTTTGTCTGCCCTCCACAGCTGCAGAGAGGTGGAGTTTGGAGGTTGGGGGAGATGGGAAAAGGGAGAGAGAGTCTCTTCCTTCTGATTTTTATTAGACAATTTTCACGAGGATTGATAACTAAAAGTACCTAAATTCTCAAGGTTAAGCACAGGAATTTCTTAAATTTTTGAGCAAATGGTTTTTATGTATATAAAAATAGGGCTTTACATGAAAACCCGTCATATTTTACCATTATTCCAGGCTGTCACATGGTGTTGAATTCTGATCCTGCCTTTTAAATCATCAGCTATCACTCGCGATCACTTTGTGTCAATTGCTATATGTAAAGCACATATCTTTACTTTCATAGCCTCAACCACATATTGTAATTATAATCACCCACTTATTTGTGTGTGCTTTTAATTAACATTTTTGTTTTGAGATAATCGTAGATTCACATACAGTCGTGAGAAATAATACCGAGAGATCTTATGTATCCCTTTACCCAGTTTCCTTCCTGGCAACATCTTGAAAAAAATATACACTATCACACCCAGGATATTGACGTGGATAGAATCAAGATACACAACAATTCCATCTGCACAGGGACCCCAGTGTTGCTCTTTTACAGCCGAACACACTTCCCTCCTGGCGCCCGCCCTCATCCATACTCCTTATTCCTGGCAACTGCTTATTTAGTTTCCATTTCTAAAATGTTGTAGTTTCAAGAATGTTACGTAAATGGAATCATACAGCATATTTTTTGTCTGCACCTGTCACCATTTCCAGATTCCTGGCTTCTTCAGCACTCAGTCTGGGATACATGAGACACAAAGAAAATTCAGTGAACTCATCACTGTGTTGTTCCTTGGTCTCAAGGTCTCTAGCTAGTCTGCCTACTTCTCTCTACCTTTCAAAGTCTTTTTTTTCATATATAATATATATGACGTTCAGGGATTTTAATCATACTTAGTGGGAGAAATATGGAAAAGTACTTCTATTTTATCTTCCTGGAAGTTCCTGTTTGTTTACTTTTTATGTCTTTTCCCCCCAGCTAGACTGTAAAAGACTTGCGAAACACATACTTACTCATTCTGATAAACTCAATGTCCAAAGTTTGTGAACTTCTCAAATATCACTTTGTCATTCCCACCCCCAACCCCTGACTTAAATCTCCCTGCAGTTCATCTACAATGATGGTAAGCTTCTGGTTTAGCCCCTTGTCTTGCATGCTTAGGCAACAACTTCTCAGTTTCACTCCACTTGCCCACCCCTAGTTTTGTCGTTGCTTAATCCCTGGGCTCAGTGCCACCTCACTTCTCTGGAACAGCAGCCAACTGTTTTTTTTTTTCAGAGTATTACAGAGATACAAATGCTTTGGTTATATAAATTGCCTTTGCACCACCTGACAAACATGCCCATCACCCAGATAGTGCACACCATATTCATTAGGCGTGGATTTACCCATTCTCTTCTTCCCCCTCCTACCTGTCCAACACCCTATGAATGTTGCTTCCCATATGTGCACGTTAGTGTTGATTAATTAGCACCAATTTAGTGGTGAGTACATGTGGTGCTTGTTTTTCCGTTCTTGTGATACTTGACTTAGAAGAATGGGCTTATCCTCCACCCAGGATAAGATAATAGGTAGTTTGTCATTTTTTATGACTGAGTAGTACTCCATGGCATATACATACCACATTTTGTTAATCCACTTATGTATTGATCGGCACTTGGGTTGTTTCCACATCTTTGCAATCATGAATTGTGCTGCTATAAACATTTGAGTGCAGGTGTCTTTTCTATAGAATGTCTTATTTTCCTTTGGATAGATACCCAGTAGTGAGATTGCTGGATCAAATGGTAGTTCTACTTTTAGTTCTTTGAAGTATCTCCATATTCCTTTCCACAGAGGTTGTACTAGTTTGCAGTCCCACCAGCAGTGTATGAGTGTTCTTATCTCTCTGCATCCACGCCAACATTTGTTGTTTTGGGACTTTTTGATAAAAGCCGCTCTGATTGGAGATAAGTGATATCTCATTGTGGTTTTGATTTGCATTTCCCTGATGATTAGAGATGTTGAGCATTTTTTTTCATGTTTCTTGGCCATTAGTCTATTTCTTTTGAAAAGTTTCTGTTCATGTCCTTTGCCTACTTTTTAATGGGGTCGTTTGATTTTTTCTTGCTGATTTTCCTGAGTTTTATGCAGACTAGTTATTAGCCCTTTATTGGATGTATAGCATGCAAATATTTTCTTCCATTCTGTAAGTTGTCTATTTGCTCTAGTGATAGTTTCTTGGGCTGTGCAGAAGCTTTTTAATTTGATCAGGTCCCATTTATTTATTTTTGTCAATGCTGTGATGCTTCTTCATAAATTCTTTGCCTAGGCTGATGTCTATAGGAGCTTTTCCAATGTTTTCTTCCAGAATTCTTATGGTTTCATGCCTTAGGCTTAAGTCTATTATCCATCATGGGCTAATTTTTGTGAGAGGTGAGAGATGCAGATCCATACCTTTCACAATAACAAGAAAGGAAATAAAATAGGAATATATTTAACTAAGAAGGCGAAAGACCTCTATAGGGAGAACTATGAAACACCGAGGAAGGAAATAGCCGAGTGGAAAGTGCGGGTCCTGTGTCAGTCTTTCTTTTGAGTTGATTATCCTCAGAGATGAGAAGTGCACATTTGTGAGACAGGTGAAAAGTGCGGATCCTGTTTCAGTCTAACAGGATTCTCACTTTTCACCCTCATCTTCAGAATGATTTGATGCATCAGCTTGGAATGGAAAACAGTTCTGGCAGACAAATCTATATTCAGGCCCAGGCACCTGGGTTTTTTCAAGGAGTAGGTAGCAGAAGATTTGAAATAATCATTATTTTAAGAGTTATTTCACCATTATTTCACCATCTTTAAAGGACTGCAACACTTTTACCAGCATTTTTAGATGATTGATTTCATGCGCTCAGAGCCTAAGATGATTCTGGCAGACAAACCTATGTTAGGGTCCAGCTAACTGGATATTTCCAAGAAGTCAGTCCTAGAGCCTTTAAAATAACCATTCTTTAAAGAGTTATATCACCATCAATTCACCATTATTTCAAGAACGGTAGCCCTTTTCACCATTCTTTCAAGAATTATTTGTTGAAGCTGGCTTTTGTGAGAGGTTGAAAGTGTGGGTCCTGTGTCAGTCTTTCTTTCAAGTTGATTATCCTCAGAGATAAGAATTGTGCATTACGAGACAGGTGAAAAATGTGGATCCTGTTTAAAAAGATGGAAAACCATACCATGCTCATGGATCAGCAGAATCAACATTGTTAAAGTGTCTCTGCTATCCAAAGTGATCTACAGATTCAATGCAATCCCTATTAAAATGCCAACATCATTTTTTGCAGATCTAGAAAAAATAATTCTATGCTTTGTACAAAACCAGAGAAGACCCCATATAGCTAAAGCAATCTTAAGCAAAAAGAACAAATTAGGAGGCCAATTTACCATACTTCAAGCTATACTACTGACGGGGAAAACCGTCGGGCGCTGGGACACTGCTGCTCGCCGCCTCCCCGCGGCTCCCCATCCCCGTGGGCCGCCGGTGCTGCGCGGGGCCGGCTGGAGGCCACGGCAGGTGGGTGCGCGCTGCTGGGGCCGGGTCTTGTGTGCCCGTCCGGGGCCGCGCTCAATGCTCGGCCGCCTGCTCCTGTCCTCCGGCCACGCTGCTCGGGTGATCCTGACTGGGTACTTTTTGAATCCCATTGTTGCTGATTGGATGCTAAAGCTTGTTGCTGATTGGATGTTATAGCTTGTTCCTGATTGGATATTATAGCTTGTTGCTGATTGGATGTTAAAGCTTGTTGCTGATTGGATGTTAAAGCTTGTTGCTGATTGGATGCTTTTTGAGTCCTACCAAGGGTATAAAAACTGGAGGAGAACAAGGGAGGGGGGGTCAGAAGATCAGAAGTTGGCTGAGCCTGCTGGCCAAATAAAGTCTGTTCTCCGATTCTCCACGTGCCAGTCTGTTATTTCCCGGGACAAGAGCTGTTACAAGAGCTGTTAACACTTGCAGAGAAGAGCTGTTACACTTGCTGTTAACACTTGCCGGAACACTACAAGGCTATGATAACTAAAACAGCATTATACTTGCACAAGAACAGAGACATAGACCAATGAAACAGAACAGAGAACCCAGCTACAAAACCATCTTCATATAGCCATCTAATCTTTGACAAAGCAGACAACAACATACACTGGGGAAAAGAAGCCTATTCAATAAATGGTGTTGGGAAAAATTGGATAGCCACATGTAGAAGACTGAAACAAGGATCCGCACCTCTTACCTCTCATAACTTTTAAAGTATAGGACAACATATATCCACTAAAAGCAACTCAAACCATACCAACCATATTTTCCTTTCTTTAACAAATTTACTAAACTAATAAGTCCAGGAATGCCTCATAAAGCTCACTGACAACAAGATATTTGGCAGACTCTCTGCAGCCTAACATATATCTTAGCATTTGGAGCTCATGTAATAAGAGATCAATTGGATTGGACTGGATTGAATAGAGATCTGTGGGATGGCTAAGTTAAAGAATTGAAGACTGGTTTGACAGTAGTATCCAACAATAGTTGATTCACAGGTTAATATCACCTTCAAAGAAGGTCTTTAGTGGTAAACTAAAATGCATCATATCAAACTATTTTCCAGTCAGTGACTTTTCAGTTACTTGACTGAAGATACTAAACACATGCCTTATTGAAATGGCAATTAGCACAAAGTTGGGAATGAGAGCTAATGAGTTAAGTAACAGAATCACATAAACCAGGACCTAAATAAATATAGCACACTACCATCCTGGATAGAGAGATTGCTATCGTAAAGATGTCCTTTCACCTCAAGTAAAACTATAAATTCAATGCAATTCAATGATTTTTTAATAAATGGACAAATTGAGCCCAAGTTTACATGGAAAGTAAGATATGAGATACTAAACAATAATATTTGGAACAGAATGAAAATAAAATCTTATCCTTCCAGCTATCAAAACATATTATAAAGCAATAGTAATTAAAATGAGGGGCACTGGTAAGGAAATAGGCAAACCAATGAGTGAAATAAGATAGATAGTCAAAACAATCCCTTATGTTTTATAGGGGCTTAGTATATAATAAAGGTGACACTTCAAATCAGTTGGAAAAAGATGGGTTATTCAATAAATGGTATTGGGGGGAAATTGGTTGTATATTGGAAAGAAATAAAGTGAAACTCCTACTTTGTATCATATGAAAAACTAAATTCCAGATGGATGAAATATTTAAATTGAAAGAAATAAAACTCTAAAAGTACTGGAAAAAATATAGAAGAGTATTTTTTATTACTTTGGGATAGAAAAGTTCTTACTAAGCAAAACACAAAATCTTAAGTAATAAATGAAGATAATCAAATATGATGAAACAAGTTAAAAAGATAGGCAATAGACTAGAATAAAATACAACATTTAACAGGTCAAAGATTATTATCCAGACTTATTTGATAGGAATACTTCAATGTAAAGATCCC
>VBSM01002035.1:4990082-5001569 GCA_008086735.1 Cheirogaleus medius | reverse complement strand
TTGTCTTACAAGGCTCCAGCCTTATGAGCCAGCCAACTATTTCATCCTGAACTAAACTAAAAACAAAACAAAAAAACCCACAAAAACAAATTTTAAAAACCCAAATAATCTTTCCCAACAGTCAAGAGAATCATTGGCAAACGAGCCACAGGATGCCACCAGGTAAATTATGAAGCGGTGCTCTTTCTAAGAAACCACAGTTGGCGTTCAGCTTGGTGACCAAAGGTTTGGCTATACCCCAGTCCCAGTCCCCAGTAGCACCCCAACCACATAACCATTCTCAAAGGTCCTGAATGACTGTGTTGTACTTGCCGGCACATGGTCCACCTCCCATGTTTGTCCTAAGGATTTTCTAGGGTAATATATTTTTGCATTTGTTTTGTTTTTACTTTACTCCAGATTCCAGTTTATTTGTGGGATACAGCTAAAGCAATGCTTATAGGAAAATTGACAGCACCAAACTCCTATAAAATAAAATAAATTAAGAAAGATCTCAAATCAATGACTTCATCTTTCATCTGAAAAAACTAAAAAAAGAAAAAGAAAACTAGAAAAAGTAGGATAAACTAAAACCAAAGTAAACACAGGAAAGGAAATAGTAAAGATAAGAGTAGAGACCAATGAAATAGAAAACAAAATAAAGCAAAAACAAAGGATAAAAATCAATAAAACCAAAAGCTGATTCTTTGAGATTAATGAAATTGATAAAACTCTAGCCAGACTGATCAAGTAAAAAAGAAAGAAGACACAAATTACCAGCGTTAAGAATGAAAGGCAATATCACTACAGACACTACAATATAAAAAGTATAATAAAGGAATTTTTTTTTGACAGAGTCTTGCTCTGTCACCCTGGCGGGAGTTCAGTGCATCATCATAGCTCACAGCAACCTCAAACTCTTGAGCTCAAGCGATCCTCCTATCTCAGTCTCCCAAGTAGTTGGGACTACAGGCGTGCACCACCATGCCCAGGTAACTTTTCTATTTTTTGTAGAGTTGGGGTCTCGCTCTTGCTCTGGCTGTTCTCAAACTCCTGAGCTCAAGCAATCCTCCCCCTTTTGCCTCCCAGAGTGCTAGGATTACAGTTGTGAGCCACCATGCCTGGCCAAGGAATATTATGAACAATTTTGTAACAATAAATTAGACAAGATAGACAAATCTTTTCAATTAGACAAATTAGATAAGCCAATTGTTCAAAAGACAAAAACAACCAAAGCTTCCTTAAAAAGAAAGAAAGAAGCTGAATAGCCCTATAATTATAAAAGAAATTGAAATTGTAATTAAAAACCCTCCCACAAAGCAAACTCTAGACCCAAATGTCTTCACTGATAAATTCTACTAGACATTGAAATGGAAAACAATACTAGTTCTTCACCAGGGAATACTTCCCTACTCAGTCTGTTAGACTAGAATTACCCCCATACCAAAAATCATACAAAGATAGTATAAGAAGACAAACAACAGATCAATATCATTCATGAACATAAATGAAATACAATGTAACCTAATGCATAAATCAGGACTTAATTGTTCTACAAAATAAGGTGACCTAGGACTGTTGCTTGCCCCTCTGGGTCTGTTAAATCCACCTCTGTCATTGGAAGGCACCTTTCTCAAAGACAGGGAGCTGCAACATCCCTCTGCTCAGGGCACCTCCCTCAGCCCCCAGCACTTGCTGACCCATCACTATGACAGACACAACATTGAGTCATTTCATGAATTATTTTACAGGAAAAGCAAGAAGAGAAATGGATTTTCGTATGAGAAAAGAAGAAGGAAATTCTTGTGGGTTTTGTATAAAACAGGGCTGAGAGAAAGTCACAGATATGAAAAGAGTATTAAAACAGTATCCTTGGCACTCACAAATACAATGATTTCATTCTTTTTTAAAAATAAAAATGACAAATGTCCACTGCTTGCTGGTGATGCTTTATCGAATATGTAATATACACTGCTTCCTCATTCCTGAGGTTGGAGATAGCTTCCTCTTTTGATCTGATTATGTTTGCCGAAACCAAAGGATGAGAGTCAAACACATTCTACTTCGGGGGGATGACAGTACTACTAGGCTCCTCACAAAAGCAGTTACAGTGGAAGACCCCAGACTCCCACCAGCAAAACTTCTCTCAAAACTCTGAGTTTGGCCACATATTTGGGGGCCTTAACGTCAACACAGAGGGAGGTTACAGGAGTGAATCTTTCCTGCTCAGAGCGAGTTGCAGGCTTCTAATGAGGAAAGGCAGAGGGATACCCCCTTCTCTGGTGTGTAAAATCTGTAATTTAGGAGTTAGGACCCATATGAAATATTACGGCATTGGAGCCAGAGTGGTTGGGGACAGCACTGGCAGAGACAGGCCTAGGACTGTCAAGAGTGTCTTATTCTTTGAGAGTGCACACTCTGGTACTGGTTACGTTATTCCCATTATCAATTTAGTATCTGTCTTCACCACCAAACTGTGGAATGCTTAAGGGAAGAATCCATGACTGATTTATCTCTGTACAACCATGCCACCAGTATTCAAAACCATACCTGGCACATAGTAAGCAATCAGTACATGTTTGTTGAATGACCGAATGAATGAACAAAAACAAGCCTACTTGTTTCTCGCCAGTGAATGAGTTGCTTTGCTGTGATCCTGCAGCCTAGAGCTCATCCTCTGGGGCATCTGAAGTTACCAGTTAGTGCAATGGTTCTCAAACTTTGGTTTGTATCAAAATCATCTGGAAGCCCGGGCTCTTTGAAGTAGAATAGGACCTGAGCCTTCATAATTTTATGAAGTTCACCAGGTGATTCTGATACCCACCAAAATTGAAGAACCAATTGTTTTAGTGACCTGCTTCTCAACTTTTTATGTCACACCATCATAGAAAATGATACTTATTGTGCATATTGGGGTGAACAAGATGAAGCTACTTGTAGGAGACTCAACCTCTCGGCCCACTTAAACCCCTTCCATTCATGGGGAACACCCATGGGAAAGCTCTGATAAAACTTGATAGCGCTCCCCAGAACTAGCAGCTTCACCGTTGACCAAGAACTTGGTAAAAATGCAAATCTCCCTCCCTAAACCCACTGAAGCATAATCAGCTTTCCAACAAGATGCCCAGGAGATTCCTACGTACATTAAAGAGTGAGAAGCACTGGTTTTAACAATCTTAACCTTGAAACCTCAGCTCCTCTCTGACCTAAACGAAATGTATGTGCGTCCACGAAAAGCATATGACTCCTCCCTTGCTGCAGTTGACTCAGAGAAGCAGGGGAAGTGGGGCTGGAATCTGCTGAGCTCAGCTACAACCACTATTTACGCTTGAGGTCGAGCGCGTGTGTGTGCATGTGTGTGTCTTGGTCCTCCCAGAGTAGCCTGGAGCCAAAGGGTGTAAGGAGCACAGTCTTAGAAGTTAAGAAAAGCCAAAGTTCTAAAAGAAGCCGAAAAAATTTTGCACTGCCCTTTGAGCTCACCACGCACGGTTGGGATTAACATCCAGGGCAAAGGTTTCTGCTCCATTCCTGCTTGAGCATCTGTTTTGTACCAGGCACCATCCCTGGCACCAGAAACACAGAGATGAAGCAACACTTCAGCTCCTCACTCTTTTCTCTGTGCACAGCCCGACAGCCTCTCAGTTCACATGGCACATTGCCGCCACACTGAACTCCTTAAAATGCATGTCTCATTGTCACTCCTCTGCATCAGACAACCCCCATGCTGCCAACCATCCTACGTTCTGGCTTATCTCCCAGCATTTTCCTATATAAACCTGCCGATCCCTGAAGTTCGCCATTCACTGTCCCCCAAATGTGCCAGATGCTTTGCAGCTGGGATCTGGTTCAGCAGGTCTAGAGAGAGGCCCCAGCTCTGTGCTTTGTTCCTTGACTGGGGCTGGTGCACAGCTGTGATTGAGGATCATTTGTAAACAAGATCAGAGATTTAACCCGTGTCCTCTGGACACCCACTGCCCAGCAATGTGGGGTGAAAATGCAGTAGCGGGGTAAGGTGGCAGGTGTGTTATTCATACGGTGTTGATATCAGTATGGACGGGTGCATCCTGGATGGGGCATCCAGGAGGCTGCCTGGAGGAAACAACACCTGAAATGATGTGGGCAAATGAGAGTGGGAAAGATACTCAGGACCTACGGCATATATTAACACAAATGCTTGATGTGGGAAGCAACAGGGTGCCTTCCGGGAACCAGACAGAGTGAGTTCAGTGTGGCTGGAGTACAGGCACATGTGGGAGGCGGCAGGAGGCAAGCAGCACAGCAGAAGGCCAGAGGGTCTGCTACGCCACGCCAGGGAATCCTATCTTAATCCCGTGATGGGGGCGGAGGGCCGGCAGGGAAGGTTGTAATCAGGGGAGCACAGATCTGATCTCTGTGCCCACAAGAGCAGTCTGGAGGTTTTACAGAGGATGTGTGACGTGTAGACGTAGGTGGGCTCGGGTAGAGGAGTCAGATGCAAGAAGGCTAGTGGGAGAAACCACACAGGAGTTTAGTGCGGTGTAACAGAAAATTGTCACGGCTTGGCTCTGCCACTAATGGCTACGCCGCCTCCATCTAGTCATGCCATTTCTCAGGAACTCGCTCAGTCCCTTTGACTGTAACAGGGTGGTTTGTACCGCATGACCAGAAAGACCCCTTCCAGCTCGTCACTCCCACACTACGGTGAAATTTGATCTGACTTTTTTATTGTAGTACAATATACGCGACATAAAATCTACCATTTTAACCATTTTTAAGTGTGCGGTTCTGCGGCATAAAGAACATTCACATTGTTGTGCAACCATCATCTCCAGAACTCTTCATCTTGCAAAACTGAAACTCTGTACCCATTAAACACAGACTCCGCGGGCCCCCTCCTCCCAGGCCCCGGCAAACACCACTCTACTTTCTGTCTCTATGAATTTGCCTACTCTAGAAACCTCATATAAATGGAATAATACAGTATTTGTGCTATTGTGACTGGCTTATTTCACTCAGCACAATGTCCACAAGGTTCACCCATGTTGTAGCATGTGTCAGAATTTCCTTCCTTTTTAAGGCTGAATAATATTCCATTGTATGTGTATATACCTCATCTTTATTTGTTCCTCCATTAGTGGGCAGCTGCGATGTTTCCACCTTTTAGCTATGGTGAATAATGCTGCTATGGACATGGGTGTACAAACATCTGTTTGAGTATTGCTTTCAGTTCATTGTTCATGTGGATCGTATGGTAATTATATGTTCAATTTTTTGAGGAACCAGTATACTGTTTTCCACAGCAGCTACATCATTTTATACAATTTCTCCACATCCTTGTCAACATTTGTTATTTTCTACTTTTTTTGATAATAGCCATCCTAGTGGGTGCAAAGTAGTCTCTCATTGTGGTTTTGATTTGCATTTCCTTAACGATGAGTGGCGTTTAGCATCTTGTCATGTGCTTATTGGCCATTTTCTTCTTTGGAGAAATGTGTATTCAAATCCCTTGCTTATTTTTTAATCAGGTTGTTTTTGGTTGTTCTTTTTGAGTTTAGGGGTTCTTTATAAGTTTTGGATATTAATCCATTATCAGAATATGATTTACAAATACTCTTTTTCCATTTTGTGGGTTGCCTTTCACTCTGTTGATTGTGTTCTTTGGTGCAAAAGAATTTTCGATTTGGGTAAAATCTAATTTATTTTTTCTTTTGTTGCCTGTGCTTTTTGTGTCATGTCTAAAAAATCATTGGCAAAGCCAATGTCATAAAATTTTTCCCTGTGCTTTCTTCCAAGAGGTCTATAAATACAGCTCTAGTGTTTAGGTCTTTGACCATTTTGAGTTAATTTTTGTATGTGGTGTAAGGTAAGGATCCAAATTCATTTTTTTAAAATGTGGATATCCAGTTTGCCCAACACCATTTATTGAAAAAACTGTTCCTTCCTTAGTAAATGGTCTTGACACCCTTGTCAAAAATCATTTGGCCATATATGTGAGGGTTTATTTCTTGGGTCTCTATTCTATTCCATTCATACATGTGTCTTTCTTTATGCTAGTACCACTGTTTTCATGATCATAGCTTTGCAGTAAATTTTGAAATCAGCAATTGTGAGACCTCTCACTTTGTTCTTTTTTTTTTTGTTTTTTTCCCCAAGATTATTTTAGCTATTCTAAGTCCCTTGAGATTCCATATGAATTTCTGAATGGGTTTTTCTATCTCTGCAAAAATCATCATTGAGATTTTTATACGGATTGCATTGAATCTGTAGATTGCTTTGGATGGTATTGACATCTTAATATTAATTCTTCCAATCCACAAACACAGGATCTTTCCACTCATTTGCGTCTTCTTTCATTTCTTTCAGCAACTCTTATAGTTTTCAGTGTACAAGTCTTTTGCTTCCATGGTTAAGTTTATTCCTAAATATTTTACCTTTTTGATGCTATCGTAAGTGAATTTGTTTTCTTAATTTCATTTTTGGACTGTTTATTGTTATTAATAATATATAGAAACACAACTCCTTTTTGTGTGTTGATTTTGTATCTTGCACCTTTGCCAAATTCATTTATTAGTTCTAACAGATTTATTTTGTGACTTCTTTAGGGTTTTCTACATAAAAGAGCCTGTCACCTGCTAACAGATAATTTTACTTCTTCCTTTCCAGTTTCAATGTCTTTTATTTCTTTTCCTTGCCTAATTGCTCTGGTTAGGACTTCCAGTACTATGTTGAATAGAAGCAGTGAAAGTGGGCATCCAAAGCTTGCTCCTGATCTTAGAGGAAAAGCTTTCAGTCTTTCATGGTTTTAATATATTCTCAAGGATAAAGAACTTCAGAAGTTTTCTAAGTAAGAGACCATTTTATTAACCTAATTGGCAACAATGCTGAGAGATCAGAGAGAGAGGGGATAAGAAGTATACAGTAGGTATAACATATTGAGCGTGCTGCATGTACTTTTCATTTTCCATAGGTGTTAAAAATGGCAAAAGAAAAAATGAAAAATAAAGCAAAGTACTAGAAGAGGCAAAAAGCCTTAAGCAAAAGTAACTGAACATCACTGGATGAAATAGCTTTCCTTTACTCCAATGAATGACTTCCCAGGAAGACTCCATCCTTGATTTTAGCTGAACCAATAAAACAGCAACTAAAACCAGAAGACTTGAAAGGATGAAGAAGGAATTTGGGGCCCACTTTGTGTCTCTTCCCAGAAGCAATCTCCCTATGGGGTCCTGGTCCCTAAAGAGCTTTGCAAAAAGTATGCTTGCCACATCTGTTGAAAGATAGAAAGTTGCTCTAAAAATATGTGAGAGGGAACCGAAACATTTCAGAGAAGGCAGGGCTCCGGAGTAAGAAACCAAAAGAGGAAGATAAAATTCTAGTTAGAAAAAAAGAGGAATGGAAATTGAATTTGTCTTACAAAGAAAGTCCAGAAGCTGCCCCCTCTTCCCTGACTACTCCATCAAAAAAGGGGAAAAAATAGTCAATGGGAAACAACTCTGAGAAAAATAACTCTCTGCATTTTTTCAGTTGAGAGTTCAAGCAACTTGAGCTAAAGAGCTGGATCATTTCTTGAGTAAAGGTGTGTTAGAACTGAAAGAGCTTTTCTTAAAAATGACCATGTCTGTCCCTCCCATCTCCAAGGGACAATGCAGCTGAGAGAGAGACTTCCAAAGCTCCTCCAGGGTGACTGAGCTAAGTAGGGTCAGAGACAAGACTAGACAAGTCATTTTCTGACACCAGTGCTGTGCTCTTTCCTCTGGGCCCCCATACCAATATGATGTATCCGTGACACTGGATTGGAAACACGCCCTTGAGCTTCCCTCTGCACCAGGTTTACATCTAAGTGTGTGGCGCTCAGAATAGCTACCTGGTCATTACCTGGGTGCTCATCAGAAGAGCACATTCAGGGACCCACCACAGACCTAGGGAATCAGAAACTCTGGAATTGTGGGCCAGTCTCAACAAGCCCACTAGGAGGTTCTGAGGCTCTAAGGTTGGAGAAACACTGGTCCAAAAAATAATATCTCTTATATTCATTATAATAGCATGAATAATAATTAGCATGTATTTCATAAATTATAAAAGAGCTTTTATGCTTTTATTCTTTTTATTTTTTCTGATTTGCAGGGAGAGTCCTCTCAAAAGCTCTGTGAGGATAGAAAGTCGGGTATCAATATAGCGATTTTATGGGTTCAAAGACGAGGCTCAAGGAGCGTAACTGATTGCTGGGGTGGCAGGTCTAGAGAGAGAAGGGCCAAAACCACAACTGAACACCAGCACAGCTACCCCAAGACACACCACTTCTGGATAAAACTTCTGCCTGTCCTTTCAGAACATTCCTGGAAGCGTAGAATGCTAGGTCAATTGCGTAATTGTACAGATGAGGAAATAATAATACTAACAGCCTCCATTTTCCAAGTCCTTATATATTATATGATCTTGTCAGGTAGGACTCAGAGAGACAAAGTTGCCCGCCCAGGGTCACCACCCGGGCCTGGCAGAGCTGGGCTCAGAATGTGGGCTGTCTGGCTCCGGGACCTGCCCGCTCAGGGAGGCTAAGTGGATTGTACTTGGTCATCCAGGTCATCAGGGGGCAGCACTAGCCCCCTACACAATGCTCCTGATGATACGTCTAGCGTCCTTTCTCCTACAGAAAGCCCCTTCTCTCTAGACTGATGGTTTCCAAGTCAGAGTGCATCAGAACCACCTGGAAAGCTTGTTGAAACACGGATTACCCCCCACCCCAAGAGTTTCTGATTCTTTAGGCTAGGGTGGGGCCCATGAATTTTCATTTCCCGCAAGGTTCCAGGTGATGTTGATGCCACTAGTCTATGGGCCAAGCTTTGAATGGCGACGCTGTAAACACCCTGATTTGGAAACTGATGTGGCAAATGAATAAGAACCAAAATTCTGAGTCTAATATCTTAACTGTCACTTCCTAATCAATAGCATACACACTGTCTCATCCATTTTCCTTTTAGCTTCTCATCTACATCTTTCCCTCCTTTCCCTCCCACTGCCTCTCTCTAGTTACCTCAAACCAGGTAACTTTTACAAGTCTCCTAACTTGTCTGCCCAGTTGGTTTCTTTGGCTTGATCTATACTGCCTACTTCCACCAGATTTGCCTTAACAAAGCACCAGTTCCTTAAAGCAGGTTTAGGATTAAAACTCTTCTGTTTTTCCCCATTGCCTAAAGCTCCTAAACTTATCATTCAAGTTCTTCCATGACCTCCATGGACCAACCTAACCTTTTCCTCCTTGTCCGCAATGACATGCCTTCACCTCATACTTCATGCCATTACTCTTTCTCTCTTCATGCTTTTTGTTCATGCCATTTTCTCTACCTGGAATGTCCTTCCTCATCATCTCCCTCAATTTAAATCCTTCAGGGTTCATCTCAAATGCCTTTTCTTCCATGAAGTCTTTCATGAAAACCCCCCCATTAAGAGATTCTCCCTCCTCTGTGTTCTCTAAAGCACAGAGATCTACATTTGTGGACATTATCTTATGTGGCTTTCTATTAAAATTTCTCCAGTTTGCCATGTTGTCATCTTCTTAACACCTTTCGTACCGCATAGAAATCTCTAAGACATACACCAGGGACTGCACGTTTTGGGCAAACTGTACGTTATTGAAATCATCTTAACTACAGTGAAAAACGAGAAAACTCGTGAGCAGTCCTTAACAGATGATGCGCGAAACAGGAGAAAACTCGTGAGTGGTCCTTAAGGTGTTAAGTACAGGCATCTTATCATGTCTTACGCAAATTTGTATTTCATTAGCAGAGTTCCCTAAACTCTTTAGGCTCTCAATCTGCATTTGATGGATGAATAAATATATTCTGTTTTTAGTCATATTTGTTTATATTTTAAGTGAACTGTTAGCTTCCACTGATATTGACCCAAAGATTAAGAAATGAAGGTCAGTGCAAAGCCATTAACAAACATAAAGGACAATTTAATGAAGACGTTTAAGGGCTGGTCATTATACACTGCAACACTCATCCACCTGACTTCAAAGCCAGCTAAATCTTGGGCCAAGTTAATGAATCAAAGAGGAAAGATGGTAAAATATAATGAAAATCCCCCAGCTAGTCCCACATCCCTCAGAGCCCCAGGTAATAAAATGAGTACCTATAATAATACTTTATGAACAGTAAAATTCCTGGTTTTCTTGACAGTGAAGCAAGAACTGAGAGAGAAGTCTGAGATGTCCTGTGTCTGGCTGCCACAATCTTCTAAGAATAATGGCCTTTCTTCCCTTCTGACTTCCAAATCATAGGCAAGTTCTTCTCATTGGTGACCTCTAATCATACAGAGAAGAGAAATCAAATAAAATCCATACAAGGAGAGGGATTTTGGGAAATGTAGTTTCTTGATTCCGTTCTATGTGCTCCTGCTCAAAAGCCTTTATGATTTTATGTTTTATTTAAATTCTTTTAAGCAAGACTTTATACAGCCTGATTCCTTCCAACTCCACACTCCACCAGGTCAATTGTGATCTGGGCACATTTGCCTTCTTCTTTTTTTTTTTTTTTTGAAAACATTCATTTCTGGTCAAGATGACTCAGTAACTTCATTCTTTGGTGTGCTGTTGTGAAGCTACAGCAGTGGAGGACTTACACTTGTTGAATTCAAAGCATGTTACAAAGCTACAGTAATTAAGATTGTGTTACTGACATAAAGATAGATATATTGGCCAATATAGAAAATAGATCAATGAAACAGAATTGAGAATCTAGAAATAAAACCTTCATTTATTGTCAATTTATTTCAACAAGGGTGCCAAGACTATTCAATCAGGGAAAGAATAGTCTTTTTAACAAATGCTGCTGGGACAACTAGATACCCACATGCAAAAGAATGAGTTTGAATGCCTATGTTCTATCATATACAAAAATTAAGTCAAATGAATCATAGAGCTAAACATAGAGCTAAAAATACAAAACCTTAGAAGAAAACATAGAAGTAAATCTTGATGAATTTGGAGGAGGCAATTGTTTCTTATATATAACATCAAAAGCACCAAGGACAAAACAAAAAAAATGGATAAATTGAATTTCATCGAAATTAAGATAATTTTTGTTCTGCACACTATGCTATCGAGGAAGTGAAAGGACAACCTATAGCATAGGAGAAAATGTTTGCACATAATATATTTAATATTAGACTTATATCCAGAATATATAAAGAACACATACAACTGAATACCAAGAAGAAACACCAATAAATGGCACTATCCAATATATTGGCGAATATATTCAAGTCTGATAATACCCGGTACTGAGTTGGTGTAACAGGAAATTCTCATGCCACAGTTTGTCATCACTTTGGAGAGAATTTGTCAGTATTAATTAAAAGTTGGTGATATACCTACTGTCTAGTCTTTTTTGTACTTCTATACCCGAATATCCCAAACTTAGTGTTGGGGACCATCCCTGGGTCAGATTGGCCGAGACCCAAAGTCAGCATAACGGTAGCACATTGCTTGTTCCCAAATTTAGCAGGATGTGACTTGTTGATCAGTGTAAG
>VBSM01002035.1:4971681-4989982 GCA_008086735.1 Cheirogaleus medius | reverse complement strand
GGATGCTCGCCAACCTTAACAGTATAAAAATAAAATGACTGGTGCTTAAAGCACTGCAGTCTTGTGCCATCTCTTGTGTCTGTGTGTTTCTTTCTGGGGCTGCAGTCTTGTCTCTTGTGTTTGTGTGTGTTTTTGTCTGTGTCTTTCTGTGTTCATCCCCCGTCCTGCAATCGGGCCACAGCACTTAGTAATTTATAAAGAATAGACATTTATTTCTCATGGTTCTGGAGGCTGGGAAGTCCAAGACCAAGGGGCCAGCATCCTCTGAGAGCTTTCTTGTTGCATCATCCCATAGCAGAAGGGCAAAGAGAGGGCAAGAGAGAGTAAAATCAGCATTAATATATTTTATCATCAGCATTAATCCATTCATGAGGGCAGATCCCTCATGGCAGAATTACCTCTTAAAGGTCCCACCTCTTTGTACTGTAGCATTGGGAATTAAGTTTCTAATGTATGCTTTTTGGGAGACACATTCAAACCATAGCACCTACCCTATGGCTTAACAATTCTACTCCCAGGCGTATACCCTTGAGAAATTCTGCATAAATATCTAATGAGGGTTCAGTGTTGTACTGTTAAATAGTGAAAATCTGGAATCAATATGTCCACCAGCAGAAGATATTTTTTAATTGTGTTTTATTTGTGTCATGGAATGTTGCATAAAGTAACTTGTGTTCCAACTCACAAAATTAAAAAGACATTTTGCACCAGGGCTATTCCAAAAGTGATCTAATCACTGGGTCTTTCTATTATGTACAAAAATTTAAAGTGAAGATATTCTTTGACCTAGTATTCCTACTTTTAGGAATTTGCCCAAAAGGGACAATTATACTAGTAAGATAAATCTTAAAATAATAAAGTAAGATGCAGATGATATAAACAGTATGTCTTTTTTAATTTTAAAGCATATAAAACAATATTACATATATAGTAAAAATAAATAAAGCATGAGAATGACAAAAACCCAATTCAGAACAATGTTGACACTGGGGAGGGAAAAAAGGAAAGAAAAGAAAGAAAGAAAGAGAGAAAGAGAAAAGAAAGAAAGAAAGAGAGAAAGAGAAAAGAAAAGAAAAAGAAAGAAAGAGAAGAAGGAAGGAAGAAAAGAAGGAAGGAAGGAAGGAAGAAAGAAAAGAAAGAGAAGAGAAAGAAAGAAAAATGGGAATTGAGGAAGGGTGCACAGGGGAAATTTCAGTTGTAGCTCCAAATTTTTACTTTTTAAAAAATGAAGTGAATATGGCAAAATAAGATTTTGCAATAAGTACACAAGCATTCTATTACTATTCTTTGACTATTTCTGTAGATTCAAATAGTCCATTTAAAAAAATAAAACACACTCATAATTTTTTTTTACTAGCTCTTTTCTGTTTCCTGGCCTTCACTGTTCCCTTTGCCTGGAATTCTTTATGCAATAATTAAGAGTGGTGGTGAAGAGCCAGACTGCCTGGGCTTGGGTCCCAGCACTGAGCTGACTTAGGGAGAGTTACCTAATCTCTTAATGCTCAGTTTCTCCACCCTGTCCTGACATAAGCTGCTGTTGAGACTGAGATGTGAGTGAACCACACTGCCTACATTGCCTGCCTGGGAGGCACCCTGCCCTATCTGATAGCAGGTCCAAGGTGTCATTTTGGGAGCTTACCATTGAGCTGCAACCCACCCTTGGGCCAAGTTCAGGCTGATGCAGCCGTAGTCATTGCCCAGCAAGGGAGGGAAGGGAAACCATCCTCTTCTACATATACCTAGGGTAACACCCACTACCCTGAAATAGGCTTCTTTAAGACCCACTTGAGCAGACCATACTTCTCACAGTTTCTTGTCCATGCTGATCACCTGAGAGTGACTTTATCCTCTCTGCTCACAGGCCCACAGCTGGCATGCTTTTGAGAGTCTGACATTGGGCTGCACCCTTTCCTTGGGCCAAGTTTGAGGCAACATGACTGTAGCCACCACCCGACTGCGGAGAGACAGGGGAGACAAAGCTCTACTAAGAACACTAAAGACAATACCAACCACCCTGCTATGGGCAGCTGTAATACTAGAGACTAACCTGCCCGACCCATTGCAGGTGCCACACACCACTTTTGTCCCAGTGGTTGCTCCACCACCACTACTGCCATCAACCATATCACACCAGCTACCCAGGGACCTGAGAATCTTTCCACATACCTGGCCCACTGCTCCTACTACCAACTTCTGAGAAAGCCACCTGAAGGCCCAAGAATTGGCTCTCCAGGACCCACTAACACAGTGTAAAATGCTCTGGGACCTCAAAAAAAAGCACATTCAACCCACTGTTGGCACCACTGGGGCTCAAAGTCTGTCTCTGTTGGCATCCAAGTGCCCAGCAAAACTTCACCACAGCCTCAACTAATAAGCATATCCTAAGCCACTGAGGAAATCACAGATACCACTGACCCTGTGCACTGCCTAAGAAATCATACAAAGATCACACTACCCCAGGCACACAAAATCAAAGCCAAAGTGTCTTACTCAACCAATACCATATATACATCTTTAGGAAAAAATTCTTCCCTTTGAAAACAATTTCAAAAAATTGAAAGAAGTGACTGCTACACCAGATGCACAGATATCAATAGAAGGACACAGTAAACATGAAAAAACAAGGAAATATGACACCACCAAAGGACTGCAACAATTGTCCAGCAACAGATCCCAATCAAAAAGAACTCCTTGAAATGCCAAAGGATTTGAAATAGTGATTTTAAAGACTCTCAATGAAATGCAAGACAAATCTAAAAACCAATACAAAGAAATTAGAAAATCAATTCAGGATATAATTTGGAAATTTACCAAGAAGTTAGATATATTTAAAAAAAATTCTGGGAACTGAAAAGTCATTTAAGGGAACTACAAAATACATTTGAAAGTTTTAATAGAAGACTAGACTAAGTAGAAGAAAGAATCTCAGAATTTGAAGACGGGTCTTTTGAAATAATCCAGCCACATAAAAATAAGGGAAAAAATATTTTAAAAGAATGAGCAAAACTTTCAAGACATCTGGGAATACATAAAGAGATCAAACTTACAAATTACTCGTATTCCCAAGGGAGACGAGAGATCAAAAAGTTTAGAAAACCCATTTATGAAACAATTAATGAAAACTTCCCAAGTCTACAAAGAGAATTAGACAACCAGACACAGGAGGCCCAGAGATCACCAGAAAAATACATTGCCAAAATGACTTCACCACAGCATATTATATTCAGAATGTCTAAAAGTCAAAGTGAAAGAAAGAATTTTAAAATTAGCAACAGAAAAGCATCAAGTCACCTATAAACAAAACCTGACTGGACTATCAGCAGACTTCTCAGTAGAAATCTTACAGGCCAGAAGAGAATGGGATGGCATTTTCAAAGTGCTGAAAGAAAAATATCTGTCTGCCAAGAATTTTATATCCTGCCAGAATAAGCTTCAAAAATGAGGGACAAATAAAGTCATTTCCAGATAAGCAAACACTGAGGGAATTCATCACCACTAGACCAGACCTATAGGAAATGCTTAAAGGGGCCTTAAACATGGAAATGAAAGGTCAATATTCACCCTCACAAAAGCACACAAAACTATAACTCACAGGTCTTATAAAACAATCACACAAAGAAGAAGAGAAAGGAGTCAAATGACAACATCACAGAATTTCACCAAACCACAAAGGCAAAAAGAAATAAACAATGTATAAAACAACTAAACAACAACAAACATGACAGGAACAAAGCCCCACATATCAATATTAACCTTGAACGCAAATGGATTAAATGCTCCACTCAAAAAATATAGATAGGCAGAATGAATTTTTTAAAAAAGTGATCCATTTATATGCTACTTCCAAGAAACTCACCTCACTCATAAAGACAAACAGACTGAAAGTGAGGGGGTGGAAAAAGATATTCCACACAAACAGAAACCAAAAGTAAGCATTAGTATCTATACTTACATCAGATAAAACAGACTTTAAATGAAAAACAGTAAAAAAAGACAAAGAAGGTCATTGTATAATGATAAAGGGATCAATGCAGCAAAAGGATATAACAATCATATATATATATATATATATATCCCAGCATCAGAGCACCCAGATTCACAAAACAAATATTAATAGACCTAAAGAAAGAGATAGATAGCAATTCAATAATAGTGGGGGACTTCACCACCTCACTCACAGATTAGACAGATCATCAAGACAGAAAATCAACAAAGAAACATTGAACTTAAATTGAACTTTAGACCAAATAGACTTAGCAGACATTTACAAAACATTCTACCCAACAACTGCATGCTTTTCATTAGCACATAGAACATTCTCCAAGATAGACCACATGTTAGGCCACAAAACAAGGCTTAACACTTTTTTAAGAATTGAAATTATATCAAGTATCTTCTCAGACCACAGTGGAATAAAGCTTAAAATCAATACTAAGGGGAACTTCAGAAACTATACACATACATGTAAATTAAACAACATGCTCCTGAATGATCACTGGGTTAATGAAGAAATTAAGATGGAAATTTAAAAATGTTTTGAAACAAAGGAAAATGAAAATACAACATACCAAAACCTGTGGCACACAACAAAAGTAGTGCTAAGAGACAAGTTTATGGTATGAAATGCCTACATCAAAAAAGTAGAAAAATCACAAATTAACAATCTAATGTCACACCTAAAGGAACTATAAAAACAAGAACAAACCGAACCCAAAGTTAGCAGAAAAAAGAAATAACAAAGATCAGAGTAGAACTAAATGAAATAGGGACTAAAAAAATATACAAAGTCAATAAAATGAAAAGTTGGCTCTTTGAAAAGATAAACAAAATTGATAAACCACTAATTAGACTAACCAAGAAAAGAAGAAAAAATATTCAAATAAATAAAATCAGAAATCAAAAAGGAGACATTACAACTGATACCACAGAAATACAAAAGATCATCAGAGACTATTATGAACTAGTGTGTGTTCACAAACTAGAAAGCCTCAAGGAAATGGACAAATTTCTGGAAAAATACAATCTCCTGATATTGAACCAGGAAGAAACAGAACACCTGGGCAGACCAATGATGAGTACCAAGATTGAATCAGTAATTTTAAAAAATATCCCCAAAACAACCCCAATGACCACAAAGCCCAGGACCAGATGGATTTATAGCCAAATTCTATCAAACATACAAAGAATATTAATACCAATCCTCCTGAAGCTCTTCCAAAAATATGAGGAAGATGGAATTCTCCCTAACTGATTGTAGAAGGCTGGTATCACCCTGATATCAAAACCAGACAAGGGCACAAAAAAGAAAGAAAACTACTAACAACATCCCTGATGAACATACATATAAAAATCCTCAACAAAATACTAGCAAATTGAATCCAACAGCACAATCAAAAAGATAATATACCATGATCAAGCGGGTTTTATACCAAGGATGCAAGGATGGCTCAACATACACAAATCAATAAATATGATACATCATATAAACAGAATTAAAGACAAAAACCATATGATCATCTCAATAGATGCAGCAAAAGCATTTGATAAAATTCAGTATCCCTTCATGATACAAATCCTCAACAAACTAGACATAGAAAGAACATACCTCAAAAATAATAAAGCCTATATATGACAAACCCACAGTTAACATCATACTTAATGGGGAAAATTTGAAAGCATTCCTCCTAAGAACTGGAACAAGACAAGGATGCCCACTTTCATCACTCTTATTCAAGATAGTTCTGGAAGTCCTCACCAGAACAGTCAGACAAGAGAAGAATAAATAAATAAAAGGCATCCAAACTGGAAAAGAGGAAGTCAAATTATCCTTCTTCACTGTTTACATGATCTATGTCAAGGAAACCCTAGAGACTCCACCAAAAATCTCTCCGATTTGATAGATGAATTCAGTTACGTTTCAAGATACAAAACCAATGTACAAAAATCAGTAGCATTTCTATACACCAATAGCAATTTAGTTGAGAACTGAATACAATCCTATTTATAATAGCTATAAAAAATGCCTAGGAATATATTTAACCAAGAAGGTAAAAGATCTCTACAAGGAAAACTACAAAACACTGAAGAAAGAAATTGTAGATGACATAATCAAATGGAAAAACATCCCATGCTCATGGATCAGAAAAATGAATATTGTTAAAATGACTATATTGTTCAAAGCAACCTAAAAGATCAATGAAATCTGTATCAAAATATCAATGTCATTCTCCACAGGAAGAAAATAATTCTAAAGTTCATATGGAACCAAAAAACATCCTGATAGCCAAAGCAATCTCAAGTGAGAAGTACAAAGCTGGAGGCATCACACTGCCTGACTTCAAATTATACTACAAAGCTATAGTAACCAATATAGCTTGGTTGTGATATAAAAGTAAATACATAGATCAATGGAAAAGAATTGAGAATCCAGAAATAAAGCCACATATTTACAACCAACTTACCTTTGACAAAGTTGACAAGAACATACACTGGGGAAAGAACACTCTTTTCAATAAATAATGCTGAAGAAATTGAATTGCCATATGCAGAAGAATAAAATTGGACCCCTATCTCTTACCATATACAAAAATAAACTCAAGATGGATTTAAATATAAAACTTAAATATAAGACCTCAAACTATAAAAATACTAAAAGAAAACCTTGGGAAAACTCTTCTAGACAAAGAAAACTCTTCTAAGCAAAGAATTCATAACTAAGACCTCAAAAGGAGAAGCAACAAAAATAGACAAATGGGACTTGATTAAACTAACATAGTTTCTGCACAGCAAAAGAAATAATCAAAACAGCGAACAGACAATTTGCACAGTGGGAGAAAATATTTGCAAACTATACACTGGCATGGGACTAATATCCAGAATTTACAAGGAACTCAAACAACTCAACAAAAAGCAAGCAAACAAATAACTCCATTAAAAAGTAGGCTAAGGACATGAATAAACATTTTTCAAAAGAAGACAAACAAATGGCCAAGAAGCATATGAAAAAATGTTCAACATCACTAGTCATCAGAGAAATGCAAATTAAAACCACAATGAATATCTTCCTACACCAATCAGAATGGTTATTACTAAAAAGACAAAAAATAACAGATGTTGGCAAGGATGCAGAGAAGAGGGAACTCTTATACACTGTTGGTGAGAATGTAAATTAGTGCAATTTCTATGAAAAACAGCATGGAAATTTCTCAAAGAATTAAAAATAAAACTACAATATAATCCTGCAATACCACTATTGAATATCTACCCAAAGGAAAAGAAATCAACATATAAAAAAGATACCTGCACTCATATGTTTATTGCAACACTATTCACAATAGCAAAGCAATGTAATCAACTTAAGTGTCTATCAACAGAGGATTGGATAAGAAAATGTGGTGTATATACACAGTGGAATACTATTTAGCCATAAAAAGAATGAAATCGTGTCTTTTGCAGTGTGTTAGTCTGTCTTGCATTGCTATAAAGGAAATACCTGAGGCTCAGCAATTTATAAAGAAAAGAGGTTTATTTGGCTCATGTTTGTGCAGGCTGCACAAGAAGCATGGTACCAGCATCTGCTTCTGGTGAGGGCTTCAGGGAGTTTCCAATCAAAGTGGAAGACAAAGTGGGAGCAGCATCTCACATGGTGAGAGAAGGAGCAAGAAAGAGAGGAGGAGGTGACAGGCCCTTCTAAACAACCAGCTCTTGCGTGAGAACGCATGTCCTTGGAGAGGGCACCAAGCTATTCATGAGGGATTGCCCTCATGACTCAAACACCTCCCACTTGGCCCCACATCCAACATTGGAAATTGAATTTCGACATGAGATTTGGAGCGAACAAGTATCCAAACCATATCATCCAGCAACATGGAGGAAACTGGAAGCCATTATCTTAAATGAAACAACTGACACAGAAAGACAAATACGGCAGGTTCTCACTTCTAAGTGGGAACTAAATAAATGTGTATGTACACATGGAAGCAGAGTGTGGAATGATGGACAATGGAGACTCGGTAGGTGGGGACGAGGTGGAGAAGATGGGAAGTTGCTCAGTGGGTACAGTGTGCATTGCTCCCATGATGGATGCACTGAAGGCCCTGATTTCACCACAATGCAACATATCAATGTAGCAAAACAGCACTTGTATCCCATAAATATATACAAATAAATTTCTTTCAGCAGTGTTCTATGGTTTTAGTGTACAAGTCTTTCACCTCTTTGGTTAAATTTATTCCTAGGTATTTTATTATTTTTGATGCTATTATGAATGGGATTGTTTTCTTAATTTTCTTGTCAGATATTCATAACTGGTGTATAGGAACCCAATTTATTCTTTGTTCTGATCTTGTATGCTGCAACTTCGCTAAATTTGCTATTAACTTCAATAGATTTTGTGGATTATTTGGGATTTTCTATGTATAGGATCATGACATCTGTAAATAGAGATAGTTTTACTTCTTCCTTTTCTAGTTGGATGCCTTTTATTTCCTTTTCTTGCCTATTTGCTCCAGCTAGAACTTCCAGTAGAATGTTGAATAACCGTGGTGAAAATGGACATCCTCAACTTGTTCCTGATCTTGGAGAGAAAACTTTCAGTCTTTTACCATTGAGTACGATGCCAACTGTAGGATTTTTACAAATGTCTTTTACCATGTTGAGGAAGTTCCTTCCTACTCTTACTTTTTTGAGTGTTTTTGTCATGAAGAGTATTGAATTTGTTAAATGCTTTTTCTGTGTCAATTGGGATGACCATGTGAAATTTTTTTTTCTTTCATTCTATTAATGTGGTATTGGTTAATATTGGTTAATATTTTTATGTTGAACCACATTTACATTCTTTGGATAAATCCCACTTGGTTATGGTATAGAATCCTTATAATATGTTTTTGGCTTCAGTTTGCTAGTATTTTGTAGAGAGTTTCTGCATCTATATTCGTAAGGGATATTGATCTGTAGTTTTTGTGTAGTGTCTATGTCTTGCTTTGTTATAATGGTAAAGATGGCTTCATAGAATGAATGAGGAAATGTTTCCTCTTCTTCCATTCTTGGGAAGCGTTTGAGAAGGATTGATGTTAATTTTTCTTTAGCTGATTAATAGAACTCACCAGTAAAGTCATCTAGTTATGAACTTTTTTATTTGGGAAATTTTTGATTACTGATTCAATCTCTTTTTTTTCAGATTTTCTATTTCTTCTTGAGTCAGTTTTTGGCAATTTATGT
The DNA here is from genome assembly GCA_008086735.1 of Cheirogaleus medius. NCBI lineage: Eukaryota > Metazoa > Chordata > Mammalia > Primates > Cheirogaleidae > Cheirogaleus > Cheirogaleus medius. The sequence continues at coordinate 4,980,763 of VBSM01002035.1, read as the reverse complement.
ATTTCTAGGAATTTATTCATTTCATCTAGGTTATCTAATGTGTTGGTGTTCACAGTAGTTTCTTATAATCTTTTTTATTTATTTAAAGTTGATAGTAATGTCCCCACCTTTATCTGATTTTAGTTATTTGTGTCTTCTCTCTTATTTTTTTTAATTTTTATTTTTAGGAAACCCATCTGACCTAGGATCTCATTTTTTCCTTAACGTAGCTAAAGGTTTGTCAACTTTCTTGATCTTTTAAAGGGTCAACTTTTGCTTTCAGCATGCATTACTTTTTAAATAAAAATATATATGCCTGAGTTGCATTACAAATGAGTTGTCCTCCCCACACTTGTCGTTTCCCCACCACCAAGCGTTTATGGTTTTCCTGCAAAGCCAACACTAGCTAGGCACATCCTTGACCAGCCAGGCTTGGCCAGACTCTGTCTCCCTCTGACCATCACTCACTGCCCACCCAGGGTGAGTCCAGCCATGTCCACCAATCAGAATCTCTGCCACATCCCGCTCTGTGGGTTTCCTCTCATGCCATCTGTGCCTACAAAGAGCACAATCTGGGTTTCCTGATGTTTGCTATAGCATTGTACCCCCTCCCTGGGACACCTCAGAAGCCACAGTGTTATAAATGAAACTTCATCCTGCCCCTTCTACTCACTAAGCCTTGGTGAGATGGTGCAGGATTGGGGGGGGGGTGCTAGTGTGAATGTGAAACTAACTTCTAACTCCCCAGAACCAGCCCCCAATCTACTGTTGTCAAGTCCTGGGGACATCTATAAATGCCTTCTAAGTACTCTGTCCTGGCCTATCCCCAGCCAAGCCTTCCTCCCTAGAGCAGTCTACCTCTGAGGCAGCTATACTGAGATCTTAATCACAGAGTGGTTTAAAACATCTGGGCTACAGAAGAACACAGTATTCTCTCCCTGCTACAGGGTTCAAACGAATCTTTTCAAGTCACATAAGAGACCTTTTTAGCAAGTAACTGTATTAAAGATCCTGACTGCACTTCTTTTTCCCCAAAGTATATTTTTGGCCTAAAGGTATGAATACATCTTATCTATAACCTTTACACTCTAAGCTAATAAAAATTTAAATTACTATTTTCTTGACCTTTTCATTTCTATTTTTAATTACACATTCCTGTTCTTGGTTCACCTGGAGACAATAGTAAACTTAGAAGATGGGAGAGAAATTCACATCTGACCTCTGCCACTTGACGTTTCCTTTCCAAGAATCATTTGCAGTTGCTGGGCTTTCTCGCTGGGATTCTGTGCCCTGTTGTGCCACTTTTTTACTTAGGACAAAAGCAGTGGAGATACTTTGCGTTACTTTTATTATGAAGACATGAACCAGAACAAATAGGAACATAATAACTGCTTTTTCTGTGGGTATCATATTAGTCCAGACCATGTTCAACCCAAACTGAAGATGTGAAATCCTAGAACTCAGTAATCTATTTTAGCAGGTCGCAGGAAGTACGCAAACCGTAGAAACCACAATGAACCAAAACCATCTGTGCTGGCAAGAAGCAAGAATTTCTCCATCTTCTAAAGGTACCAATGGAACAAATCCATCATAGGTGAGTGAGGAAGTTACAAGGGGCGTCAGCAAAGGCCCTGCAGGCTGTTGATACACCTTTTCTGTCTTTTCACCCCACCAGCAATTCTCTCCAGCCATGCTTTTCCAAAATTTTCGCTTGGTTTAGTCATGCAAGCCATGGAGTGGCAGAGAGGTTCTGAGAACAAACCTAACTTCCAGCTTCCATGGTCTAACCCCCAATTCAGCTGCTGACCGCCAGAGTGTCAGTCTGGTCACAGCCAGTGTCAGTCTGGGTCTTCTGTTGACATTCAGGGAGCACGAACTATTTTCATCTCACCAGTTTGCAGAAGAATTGAGCTTCTCCTCATCCCTGCCACAGGTCAACCTTCAGGTGACCACATCCCGCCTTCTGTGTACTCCTGGTTGGTTGCAGACACACCAGAGCTGGGTGGCTGCCAACATGCTTTCCCTCAAGTCTACTCGGAGGGAGTAGTCTTGCAGACTGGGAATCTTGGAAATCACAAACCCAGTGTCACCAGGAAGATATGGAATTCTTAAACTCATGGAAAGGCATCCCTCCTAACTTTCCCCATGTGCACAAAGAATTCCAAGAGATACTTATTGAGATTCCCAATGTTCTGACTATCTATTATAGTTGGACCAGGTGAGAAGAAAGTGGCAAGAAAAAATTCTGTTTGACTTGATGATTGTGTGTTATTTGCCATTCTCCCCCAGCTCCACTCTGAGCCCCAAGAAGCCAACACGTATGAGTTGCATCAGCTGGGGCCCACTGCTCTCTGTGCCCACTGAGTTCAGCCACCGGGAGGCACCGGCAGGAGGTTCTGGGGGCTGGGAGGAAGAGCAAGAGGTGAGGGCACTTTCTGCCCCTGCTGTCCTGCTGCTTTGCTGAAGTTCTAGCAGCAGCTGCATCCCTCACCCTGAAGCTCTCCACTCCAGCTCACAATAGGGCTCAGAAATAATTGTTTAATTTTTTGACCCTTCAGGCTGTAGAGAAAGAAAAAAAATTTTTTCCTCAACTCTCATAAGTTCTTTGTTGGAATGGACCCCTGTAACACAAGAAACAGATTATTAATAAGGTGAAAAAAAAGAAGTTTGTTAGCATGCATATTTCATATATCGATAGAAGATACACAGGGAATGAATAATTCTCAGAGCTGGTTTGAACTCCAGCTTATATAGAATCTTCAACAAAGAATAGTAAATTCTTAGAGAAGTAACAAAACAAAGGAAAAGGACTTTGAGTCTCTAGGGACAGCAACTTGTGGGGAGGCAAACAACTGGCAGATAAAGGCTAGATAGTAAAGCTTGTTCACGTAGATTCTCCAGAAACATCTCTAGGTCGATAAGGATTTAGAGTTTCTTCAGTGGTTAACCTTGTTCTTCCTGGTGGAAGGGGGTGGAGGGACAGCTTTTGTCTTTATGAAATCTATGTCCCATTTTTAGACAAACACAGGAAGGGGACAAGATCTTTCCTGCATCTGCTTCTTCTTAACTGCCTTTAGCTCAACTATCCTTATGCAAAAGAGGCATATTTTGGGGTAGCAAATTCTGGTCTCCCACAAAGCATGGGGTTGACAGCTCCCACTGTCACTAGTCTCTGGGCACCTCACCATCCTGTCGCTTCTCTTAACCCTGCTCACCCCTCCATAAATACGCTCATGCTATACAGTCTCTTCAAAATCTCAGCCGAGTGTACCATCCACCCCTGTGGCCGGATAAGCGAAAGACTTGAATCCTGGCTCCACTACTACCTACCTCTGTGCCCTCCTTGATTATCAAGTTGCAGGTGCTGGAGTCAATGATCTCCAGGGTGAGGAAAGAAATGTAAAGTGGTCATAGTCAGTGAGAGCAAAACTCTTGGGTCTTGGTCTTCCCCATCCCGGGTTGAATCAAAGGAACTGAGGGCGAGAGGCCAGCGTCAGGAGATTCAAAAGTGGCAGTGGGCTCAGTGTCACTGGGGTGACAGGATGACCTGTCATGTTATGGAAATCTCAGAGAAACCCTTCCAATCCCTGTCCAGAGACACATTAGGGGACAATTGGGGGACTTGCCCTGTTCCTAAGCAAGCAAGGAGCTGTCTTCCAAGGAAAAACCTGAGGCCCTTCTTACTTCGCACAAAAACCAGGTCTGGTGTAGGACACGTGGTTCCAACTTACGGAAATGTAGAAAGCACGCGTGGACTACACGGGACGCTGGATTGTTGCTCGTGTTAGCTCTAGCAGTGGCTGCCTCCTTCAGCCATCAGCTCTCAGCAGGGCTCAGGTGATACTGCTTGTCACCTGTCTAGTGTCTGCTACATGCCAGACACTGCACTAGCTGCTTTGTGTCCATTTATCCCGCACAGACCCCAGATCTTATTATTCATATGTTACAGTTGGGGAAATGGAAGTTTAGAAAGCTGCCAAGGCCACGGCATGAGCTCTTCACACCAGGGTCTGCTGAATTCCAGAAAGTGTCAGTGGCCAACTTCTACCTTCTCTGCAGGACCCTAGGAATGTTCACAAGTATGATGCCTACATTGCAGAATTTGTGTTTCTTTTAACAAAACTTCTTTCCAAGGAGTGGGACCTATAATAACTGAGGCCCTTGTTGCTAAGGACGTTCCTGACACAAGAGACCATTTAGCGTTCCCTTTTCATTAAAAAGTTTGTAACCCTGTCATTTGCAACAGCACAAATGAACCTGGGGGACATTGTGTTAAGTGAAATAAGCCAGTACAGAAAGACAAAGACTGCATGATCTCATTCATATATGGCACGTAAAAATGTCGATCTCATGAAAGTAGAGAGTAGAACAGTGGTTACTAGAGATTGAGAGGGAAGTGGGGAGAAGAGGATGGGGAGAGGTCAGTCAACAGGTACAAAGTAGCCATCAGACAGGAAGAATAAGTTCTGGCTCTCTATTGCACAGTAGGGTGACTACAGTTAACAATGTGTTGTATAGATCCAAATAGCTAGAAGAGAGAATGTCCAATGTTCTCACCACAGAGAAATGATAAATGGGGTGATGGATGTGCTAATTACTTGGATTTGATTATTACAAAATGTATACATGTATCACAACATCGCATCATATCTCATAACTATGTATAATTAACATGTGTTGATTAATAATTTTTTTAAAAAATTTTTTTTAAGTTCTATATAAACAAAATTTTAACCAGATTCTAAATTCACAATACCACTGAAACCAGTGTACGTGCTCACGGGAAAGCCTCATTGTATTTCCTCCACTACCACCAGCAGCCCCCAGTAACAGTTACCCTCTGGAAAATGAAGTTTCCTGTTGTGCTCGTGTCATGCAAATTATCACTAGTAGGAGGGCAGAGAGCAGAAGAGTTCCAGATGTAGATGCCCATAAGATAAAGAAGCCCAGAGCCGTTAGATGCAGGAGCAGATGTATAGGGTTTGCCTGACTCATCCTCAAGGTTGCATAAGCAAGATTTCAAAATTAATCCTACTCTGAAGACCTCAACCCAGTGTACAACGTTCCTGGCTGGAAAAGAAGAACTATATTTTTCTAATTTTTTTTTCAACTCTTTACCATTACTTGCCTTTGTATCTCCGCCTTCTCTTTCTGCAAGAAACTGTATTTCCTACTTCTGCACACCAAGTTTCTACCTCGAGATCTGTTTGGCTCAGTTGCTGAGAAACCTGACACACCAGTGCCGCCTGGAAGAAGCCATCCACCGGTGAGTGGTGGGGGCTTTTTCCGTTACTTTGTGATGCATGCATAGACTGAAAGCCTCTTACAGCTGGAAATGCATTCACAGGGCACAGCCTGAGGGGCTGCAAAGCCAAGGCCCTTGGGGGAAATGATCAGGAAGGGAGAAAGGGGTGGAGGGTGGAATGTGCACCAGGAGATGTCAGAGAGACCCCGAGGAGAGGGAGGATGTGCAGGTGCAGCAGGTGGGAGTCCCCTCTGGGCTCAGGAGAAAGTGGGCACATAATGTAAGGACAGCCATGCTGCTCACTTACCCTCTAGACACCTGAGGACTCGCTTTGCCTCTGAGCACCCAAAGACTTTAAAGAGCTGGAACTTTCTATCTCGAAATTTGTCCCCCTCTAATCCATAGACAGTGCCATCATCCAGGCCCTGGACTAACATGCACCTCTTGCCTCAACTCAGAGGGTCCACAGAGGCAGGAGTGAGGAATTTATTTTTCTGAGAGGCAGCTTTCTACCAGTTCTGGACTGTATGTCCTGACACCTGAAATGATACCTAGGTCAGCACGTTTCAGCCACCTTGCTGATTGTTTGCTGCAGTCAGAACTAGTTGCCAGCTAGTTGTTGTCAAAATTAAATCCATGTGTGCACAGGATTTCACATAGTGCCTGGGGCTTCAGGAGCACTCAGTTAATGACCACAGTTGTCATTCTTTAGGTGGATGCATTTTTTTTCCCAACTTTGATCAGAGGTCTTATTTAATTTCTGCAGATTTAAAAAATCTGGCTCAGTGATACGAAATGTAAGACCTGTGAAATGTGTCAATCACAGGACAAATGGAAGAAGGATAAGGTGTTTAGATGGAAGAAAACAAATTCAGTCACTACCGGCAAAAAAATTCTTGGAAATCAAGCCCTAGTGATGTTAGGTCTTATAAGTCTTATTATCAGAAAGAGTTTTATGTTCTCATTCAGTGAGCATTTATTGGTGCCTCCTTTAGCCAGGTAAGAGCTGGAAAATGAAACACAATCCAGTCCTTGACCTGGGAGAGCATGCAATGTGTAGACGATAACATGATAACTTACTGAAATGCATGCAGTGTTGTGAGGTAAGAGTCATTTGACAGAGCATGCAAATTAGGTTTCACAGAGAAGGGGAATTCGAGCAGGAGGTATTGAAGGATGAATCGGAGCTCACCGACCATCTCAGGCAGAGGGACAGAGATATGCAGAACCGTATGAAGGAAATGAAGAGTTTGGGGAGGTGGAGAGAAGAAAGCTGTGGCTGAAGCAGGACTGGGGATTGGAGAAGAGCTTGGAGAGGAGGCTGAGAAGCAGTGAGCTTGGGAAATCCCTGCAGAGAAGTCTGGACATAATCTTTGAGGTCCTACCACATACATGTCTTGGGGCTACTGGAGATTTTAAGTTGAGAAGTGCATGATCCAATTTCAATTTAAAAGAAGACCATTGAGGGAGAATCTGGCCAGGGGCAAATGGTGGGTAAAGGAAAGACCACAACCAAGCCAGAAGTGGAGAGTGTAGATGGTAAGAAAGTGGTAGTTGAAAGAGAAGCAGAGGAGATGGAGCTGAGTATGAGGTAGAGATCACATGACACCATTAGGACACAGAGCAGTTCTCTGCACCAGGTGCTGTGCTGCATCCTTGTCTCCATGTGTCTTTGCAGCAACTCGGAGTAGTTAATATTTTACACATAAAGAAACATACTTGAAGAAGTAATCGGCCCTAAATTACACAGCCTGTAAGTTGGAGGCAGGACTCAAATCCAGGTCTGTTTGGCTCCAAAGGTTGGCTCCTAACTTTCTGAAGCTGAAGGGACCCGGGATGATGCCAAATCAACTTCTTAAGCAGTGGAGTCAGGGACAATAACCATGATAAGGAACCCACGATCTGGAGCAGGTGCTGGGGGTGCTCAGTTTGGGGTGGGCTGAATTTGAGGGACCTGCAGGACACCCACTTTTCTCACTGCTTTGTCATCAGTGCCTGAGTCTGGCTCCTAGCAGGTGCTCAGCAAGTATTGGTTAAGTGAATAAATCCATGGAGAAATATGCAGTAGGCAATCGAAAACTCAACTCTGGGGCTTAGGAGAAAGGTAGAACAGGAATGAAAGGGCAGCATTACCACCCAGGGGAGTTAGAACCCTGACATCAGACCACCAGATTCAGGAGAAACTCTGCAGTAAAAATAAAGAGGCAAAGGATAAAAGAGGTGAGAGCCAAATGTGGTGCCTGGGGACTCTTGGGGCGTGGGCAGGGGAGGAGATGCCAATGGAGAACATTAGTAAGAAGTGATCAGACGGGGTTCCCTCCTGGAGGCAGAGTTTTAAGTGGAGGGAGTTAGCAGAAGGATCACACACTCAATGAGGATGAAATTGGAGCAAACCCAAGGGTGCTTGAAAGCTGGGTTGTCATTGAGACCGTGGCAAGAGGAGTTTAGGCAGGACGATGGAGGCAGGGTTGAGAGGGTTTGTAGTTAGAACGCTGTGGGTTCCAGGTAACAGAAAATGCAGTTCATAATGGCTTAAAAGCAGAGGCTTATTTTTGTCAAATAAGAAGTTATAAGATGATCTGTAGGCTTGAGACACGGTGATGCAGGGACTCTGCCTGGCTTGTCTTTGGCTCTCTGGATCTTCCATCCTGCTCCCAAGCGCTGTTAGGTCCGGAGCCCAGAGGGAGACACATGAAGCCTCAGGCATAAGAAAATGCTGTTTATTTGAGCATCTGGGTGCAGATGGGTGGAGGCCTAAAGAGCATCCACCACGAGGGACGGGACAGCCTTGGGTTTTATAGAGGGTTTTTCCTGGGGGAGTCAGCAACTGGGCCAGAACAGCTGCTGCTATTGGTTAAGTGAATAAATCCATGGAGAGATATGCAGTAGGCAATTGAAAACTCAAATCTGGGGCTTAGGAGAAAGGTAGAAATTTCTCCTAAACAACCAATTTCTGTGACCCCTGCAGAGATAGGGGGTAGCTTCGTCCTTATAGGGGGGATAGGAATGCCGGTGTTGCTGCAGCCGTCTGTGGTCAGAGTCAGATTGACAACCTTCGGACTCTCCAGACTCCTGCGGCTATTGTTTCACAGGCCTTGTGATCGCTGTCTAAGTTTCCCATTGACTGCATTTCGTCCTCTACATACTTTTCGGGTTCCCACCCTGAGCAAACCTAACAAGCACCACGCCTCCCAAGACAGGCTGTGAAAGCAGAAGGGGCAGGTGGGGGTTCCCCTGTGTCTCTCTCCTTAGGGAACAGGGCCTTCTCAGAAGCCCCTCACATACGATTGTCCAGGGACGAGCCACAGGCCCGTGCACCAGCTGCAGAGCAGGTAGAGAAAGTGGGCACCTGGCACTTTTAGTCTTATAACGAGACTCCGGCCGGCAGTGAAGACAAGGTATTGGGAAATGGCTGCTGGGTACATGGCTGGTGTCTGCTACTAGGGACGAAAGGGAAGTAACGAGGTAGCACATGCTTCAGTGGAGCAAGGCTATTTTGAAGATCGGGGATCGTGGCGTTTGTGCCGTGTGACCATGATTTTGTTCTCTGTTTACAGAACAGAGGAAAATGGATGACAAGGACACGTCTCCTCAGTTAATCCACAGCACGTCGTCCACATATCATTCCCTGTTTCCAAGAGACAGCAACATCAATAGTGAGGAAGCCACCACCGTTTATGACTATGATTACAGCGCCCCTTGTAACAAGTTCGACGTGAAGCAGATCGGGGCCCAGCTCCTGCCCCCGCTCTACTCGCTGGTGTTCATCTTCGGGCTTGTGGGCAACTTGCTGGTCGTGCTCATCCTGATAAACTGCAAGAAGCTCAAGAGCATGACTGACATCTACCTGCTCAACCT
>VBSM01002035.1:4928686-4951763 GCA_008086735.1 Cheirogaleus medius | reverse complement strand
CTGCGATTAAGCAGCTGAGATTGGTCAATAGAGACAGGCCAATCCTCTTGCTCGACCACGTGTCACACAGACACCGAACGCTGCTCAAACTACAGCAGCTGGACTTGGAAACTCACTCTCCAGGCTTCTTCACTGCTGACGTAAGCGAGCTACTGTTTAGATGGCAAAACTGTGTCCATAGTTTAGGTGCATACTTTGATTAATTGTACTGCTTCTTGTTTGAGATATAATAAACTACGCTTTTGATTTGAAATCAGACATTTCATATTTAATGACCTAAGTATTCCGCAGAGAATTCAAAGTTAGCATTAAAACAGCAACTCTTATAAGGCCTGATATATGGTTTAAATACATGAACACAAACAAACAAACAAGCAAACAGCTCCTACCCTTTACAAAAGAGTAGATCTCTGGTAACTTAATCATTTTCGTTTTAAGTCAGGACAATACCCTTTTTTGAAACTGTATACCGCTGAATATAATTAAGATTAAAAATAAAAATCTAGTGGGAGCATTGCAGTATAGTCTATATTTACTCTAAAATTCCTCTACTGAGGTTTACTGCCATTAGCTAAGATTATTCAAACATCCTTTTTAAGAGAATTATAATGTTTTCCTGACATGTAATCATATCAGGACTCTGTTGATTGGGTGAAAAGCAGAGCTGGCAGACCAGAGAGCAGGGACTTAAAAGTCAGATTGACTTGAGTTCCAGCCTTGAGGCTGTGGGAATGTGGACAAATGACTCAGAGTCTCTGGATCTCAGGTTCCCAAGGGAATTCCCAATAGTAATTTGGGATACTACTAATAGCTACTTGACAGGGCTGTGCTGGGATATGGATTGTCTACACCAGGCTTGTCCAATAGAATTTTCTGTAGTGAAGGAAATGCTCTGCATCTGCATTGTCCAGAATGGCAGCCACCAGGCTAGTGCAAATGCGGCTAGTGAGGCCACATTTATATTATTTAATTTTAATATTATCATATTTTATATTATTTAATTTTATTTATATTATTTAATTTTATTTTGTTTATATTATTTAATTTTAATGTGGCAAATGGCTACTGTATTGAAAAGTGTGAATCTGGCATGGTATTAACACAAATACTCAATACATATTAATATTACTGGAACTTTGGCATCGGGATGCCCTAGGTTTGAATTACTATGCAAGTTACTTACTGTTTCTAAGCCTCAGTTTCCTCATCTGTAATTGGGGCTAACACCTGCCTCGTAGGTTTGTTCAGAGAATAAATGAGGAACTGCATGGTAAGGACTTAACACAGTGCCTGGCACATAGAAGTTCTGGTAACTGTAAGCTACCTTAATCATTTACTAATAATGGCCATTTCTTCTACAGATTGGGACTGTGCTCCCCAAAGAGTGCTCCCAAATGTGGTGGGCAGTCCAGCTCGCCTTGTGCAGTGGAACGGAAGTGCTGCAGACCAGAGTCAGCCAGGGGCTCTTTGGTATGAAATCAGCACCCAAATACTTGTGTTCAGCCTCAGGTTTTACAAGGAATGGATGGAAAAGGCCTCACGACTTTATAGCACTGTGTTCAATTTGTTTAGCCTTGTGTGGCTCCTTTTGAAAGGCTTTTATGGTATCAATAATTCTGGTTAGATGTAGACCCCATACCTCAAGGGCCAGCCCCCACCCCCTCCCTCCGGACTGTGACAGAAGCTTAAGGAGAAGCAAACAGGAATTAATTTATTAAGAACTGGGGAAGCAAGACCCACCGAGAAGATCTGACAAAGCCCCGTGGGCAGGCATGGCTCACGCACAGGAAGACAGTAGGGTTTCATAACACCCCCCTCAGTCTAGATCTGGGACCCTCCCCCTCAGCTGCGCCTGTAGAAAGGGAAGCAATCAATAGACCTCAAGCCCACTCTCCTCCCACGAAGGCCTGGGGTAGTCAGGGGTGGGGGGGGCAGTGTCTCCTCTGACAGGGAGAGGGAACTGGACAGAGCTTCTGTCCTCCCTCGAGCAGAAGCACAGACCTGGGGAGGGGGGGGAAGTAAGACCATTCTCCCCAGCACAACTCAGTCGTGCATTAACCATTTGCAGCTCAACATTCAGCATTCATTCATCCATTCGACAAACATTCATGGAGGACCAGCTATGTGCCAGATGCCAGCCCATGCCATGAGAGTCCCTGTCCTTATGAGATTCACTATTTAGGGAGCAAAGCAAGCAAATAGGCAAAATGACCCTGGTGTTTGAAAAGCACAGCCAACAGTGTCAGGATGGGGCTCTGAGAGCTAGAGGAGAGTGAGCTGTCCAACTCAAGGATAGGGGCCCGAAGGAAGGGATACTGGAGTAAGCACTGCCTCTGTTGAATAAGGATTGGTTAGAAGCTACCTAGGTGGAGCATAGGTGTAGGAACTGGTATGCACACGTGCAGAGGTGAAATAGACAAGAGGTAGCCTGGGTGCCTAAGTAGCAGAGCAGAGATGAGATGAGACAGATAGCCAGATAGATAGATGATTGATAGGAAGGTAGACAGACAGGCAGGCGCTGTGTGAGCATGGGCATGTGTGTCTGGCTGTGTTCGTGCATTCCTCCTGCGGGAGATCAGGGGCAGTGGCTAGTTCAGAGGAGAGAAGAGGACCAGGAAGTAGCCCCTCCAGCCCTGCCCCCTGCTCTGCCCTGCACTGGGGCAGAGGCAAAGCATAAGGTGGAGGGGAGCGGGAGTTTCCCAGCACAGTACCCAGGTGCATTCGCTATTTATGACGCCACAGTCCCCAGTCACACATTAATTTAGTGGGTGTTTACGAATGCCTGCTATGTGTGATGCCTATGTCTGTCTGTCAGTGCGGATTTTATCCTACAGGCCACAGGAACCAATGACAGTGTTAAACAAGAGAGTGACAGGGTCCTCTTTGCTTTTTCAGAAAAAGCCTCTGTCCGTGGGACAAAGGGCAGAGACGCAGAGAAGGAGCAGGAGAGTCACAAGCTCCCTGCGGTCAGGCTTGACTAGGCCTGGGCTCCTCCGGCAGGGGCAGCGGGACTGGATAGAAAGTAGGGGTCACGTGGGTCTCAGGGAACAAGGTGGCCCAGGGTGGAGTCATTTCCAGATTCCTGAAGCTCACCTCTTTAATGTCAGTGCTTTATCGTGACCATTTTGTAAAGAAAGTCTGTCCACTGCTTGATTCTCAGCCTCATTAAATAGATTACACTAAACAAAATATATTTACTTCTTCCTTATTGTCCCAGCGTCACTGCCCTGTGGAGGGGTCGTTGAGGGGTAGGCAGATGTGTGCACCTGCATGACAAGGCACCGTGCTCCTGGAATTCTTGGCTCTGGTTTTGTAATTTCTCTGTCTCCCCACTTGCTTCCACTTTGCAGGTACCAAAGTGAATACATGAAAATGTCCTTCCCATCCCTGTCTCCAACTACCCAGTTTCCCATCCTGGAAAAAATTAAGTTAGCAGTTTCTCAGTAGCATCCTGGAGATATTTCCTGAATATATGAGCAAGTTCACATCTATATCCTTCTCTCCTATTTTTTTTGTTACACAAATGCTAGTATACCATACCTTGGTTTTTTTCATTTTATGATCCCAAGACTTAACCTCTCAAATGACTTAACCTCTCTGTGCCTCAGTTTCTCCATATGTGAAATGAGGATAATAATGCCAACCTCATGGGTTGGCCCAGGGATTAAGTGAGTTTAATATGTTATCGGCACATGACAATATGTACCATGTGTTAGCTGTCACACAACAATAACTCAATAAATATTAGCTATTACTATTGCTTTTGTTGTCTGCCATGCAGAGAGAATTTATCTTTACGTGTAGTTGAACTTAACAACTTTTCCTTTGGCTTCTGGGCTTTGTGGCATGTTTGGAAAGGTCCCCCACACTCTTAGGCTGAAAAAAATCTCCCATCTTATCTAGTAAAACTTATAGTTTCATTTTTCACAATCTTTATCTTGAAGTATGGAGTGAAGTGGAAACGCAAGGATTTGGTTTTTGTTTTCCTACAGATGGCACACGATTGTCCCAAGCCCATTTATTAATGTCCTACCTATCTAAAATTCCATCTTCATAATATCGTAAATCCTCCAAAAATGTCCAGCTCTATTTCTGTACTTTCTTTCTTATCCATTTTTTATTTATACATATTCATGGGGTATAAGTGCAATTTTGCTACATTATTACAGTGCACTGTGGTGAAGTCAAGGGTATTTCTGTACTTTCTATTCTATGTCATGTGTGGTCTATTTGTGCCCAGTGTCACAGCATTGTATTATCATACAACCACCACTTTTGGAAACATTTCTCACTTTTTTATTGATCCTCAATTTTACCTATATCAGATTGTTCTATCTTTACTCATTCAAATTTTCCTTTAGAATGCTTCTGCCCAGCTCCCTTTGAAATGTCCTTGAAGCCACCAATTAGTTCACTTTCAAGAAACGGCAACAGGGCGCCCTCTGCATGGAGCAATGGTGAGTCCTTACCCCATCCATGGAGGGGTCTCTCCAAGGGTCGCAGCTGACTAAGCCTCCAGATGTAACCACCAGTTCGAAGAATATACAGGGTACAGAGAGACATGCCAAATGACACCACAGGGATGCAGTCAGCCAAATCTAGAATGTAGGAAGTTCTACAGGGAAAGGTGGGGGAGAGGGGAAGTGTCACACTTTATCAATGCAATGCAGTGCATAAGCCTCGTTTACATCCAGGTTAGAACAAACCAACGAGAAAGCACATCTATGAGACAACTGGGGAAACCTGAACACATCATGTACTATGTTAATTATGCTTTCATTCTTGGTATAATAATAGTATTGTAGCTACTTTTAGAGTCCTTATCTCTTAGGGATACATACTGAAATACTAATGGATTAAATTATATGATATTTAGATTTTCTTTAAAATAATCCAGTGGGGGAGGGGAGAGGGAGGGGAGGGAGCACAGGTGAACGAGGTTGCCCATATGTAGATAATGGTTGACACGGGGTGATGGGAACACAGAGAGTCAAGATACTATTCTCTGCTCATGTGATATTTGAATGTTTTTATATTAATAATAAGAAGTTGAGAGTGATAGAGATGGAGATAGAGATATAGACATAGAAGAGAAGAGAAGCAGAGGGAAGGGGAGGAAAAAGTTAGCTTTCTTTCAAGCGCCATTGCCTTCCTACCACCAACTCTAGGTGTGTGCTACCCAAGATGAGCCAATCAGATTCTCAGTCAGAAATGATGAACATGACTGGGCCGCATAGAGGCAGAGAGTGGCTGGCAGTGCCCTGGAGACCCGCGACCCCCCAGGGAAGATGTCCCAACACAGCGCTGCTCTCCTGGGTCATGTGTTTACCAAGTCCAGGTGCCTAGTAGTCCCTTTTCTCCTGTGACCAACCCCACCAATCCTCCAGCGCTCCCCGCTTCCTTGCTAGGTGACCCTGAGCTGTCTCTGCTCCTTGCACTGTGAGCGCTTGAACTAATTCAGACATAAAAGTCCCGTGGCCTCAGGAAGACGTACCCCTCCCCTCCACACTTTCTAGATGGTTCTCTCTCATTAGCCTTTTCCAATGCAGTGGACGGATTCTTATGCACAGGTGCACAAGCACATGTTTATCAGCCATTTCTACAAGGTGGTTGCCTGCCTTTTTGGAAATTGCTTTCTTAAGGGGCCTAGATTAATTATAAAAAAAAATCACCTTGCCCCTCTCAAAGTGCTGCCCCACTTTGAGGGGTCAAGAAGTGATCTTTCTCCTCTATCAAACTTCTTCCACCAAAGAGTAAATAATAGATTACAGTAGAAAGTGTCACTAATTTAGGGGATTTAGATTTAAAATTATTCATTCATTCAAAAAATATTTATTGAGAAGAGAGGGTGCTGGTGCTGGGGTTGTAACAGCAGCAAGTTCCTCTATTCAAGGACTGGTGTAAGCCCTAAAGATAGGGGCCAGGGAGATAAACAATTTCCTGCAGAGTGAAGCATGCTCCCAGGGCACAAACCGCCTCCCAGCCCAGCCTGGGCTATCGGAGCTGGGCTGCTGGCAGTGATGGCTCAGCCAGAGCCTGATAAGGAGGAATGACCCTGCTGATGCCTGGGTTCATATCAACACAAATGAAACTGTTTTTCAACCAACCTTTCCTCATTCTGAGCCACATTTGCTTTAGAGCCCAAGTTTCCATTCCATCCTCTCTCGTTCAAGCCAACCCTGTGATTTTTCCATCAAATTCAAGATACATAGGATTCATTTTCTGTTCAGTGCTCTTTAATCAATTTTTTTTTCCCTTTCCACCATCCCACAGTTGGTTCTTCTAGCGTAGCGGTTCTCAACAGGGGGATGGTATCCCTCCAGGGGACACCCAGAAATATCTGGAGACTTTTAGCTGTCATAACTGAGGGGTGCGGCGTTATGGCACCTAGTGGCGACCGAAGATGTTGTAGACAAGCCCCCGCAACACAAGCTTACCCCACCAGCAATGTTGTCAGGGCCACCGCTAAGGAGCCCCACTAGTGCTTTCGGCTTGCCGTGGTCTCGCCACGGAGGACTCTGGGGCATGTGAGGGCTGCTGCAGGCCTCTTGCAGATTTCTGCAGCTTACTCCAGACTCATGGAACATTCTGGATTCTTTCATGGCCACAGGAGACTGGGCAGTGCTCAGGCACTGTCTCTGTCTTCATCCACTCACTCACCTCACTCCATCACTTCTACTGCCTTCCCACACGCCCCTAGCAAGTCCCACTGGGGCCAGAAGGCCACTCTCTGAGCCTCCCCACGGCGTGCGTGCAGCGGGTGAGGGTGTGTGCTGTTCCCCGCCTGCAAGGCGCCCTTGGACCACATCAGCTCCAGGTGTCTTTCTCAGCCTGTGTGATGTGGGCTGGGGGTGGGGGGTCTTTCACACAGGAGCAATGGCAAGGACAACTGAGTGTGTGGGCGGGGAATCCAGGAATTCCCACGGAAAGGGCGTGTGACAAAGTGTGAGGGGGCAACTTGAGAGACGGGACTGGGAGCAGCTCCGATGGGGTGGGCAAGGGTTTTAAGCCAGGGACTAAGTGCCTGCTTGGGACTGGGATTGGCCGGGGCACTGTGGAGACTGTACTTGGGGACGGGAAAGGGGGAGGCCGAGCCCCTAGCGGAGGTTTTGGTAGTGCTCTCATTCCCCGAGTAGAGTGGCGCAGACCAAGGCAGGAGAGATCTGGGTGGAAAGAAGCTAAGGGATCTGGAGGCCGTGAGGCAAGACGTGGACGGGGGGACTGAGGGGTCATGGCTTGGGCCCTGTCCCAGAGAGATGAGGAGCAGCTGGTTTTGAGGGCGTGGGGTGATGGGCTGTGTTTCAGGGCAGGCTGAGTTGGAAATCCTGAGGCTGTCCAGGTGGCAGTGTTGGGGAAGCCGGGTGCTGGCGCGTGCGGAGCTCAGCAGTGGCTGGGTGGAGACCTGCATCCGGGATCACAGGCAGTGGATGCCGGCGGGGGTGGGGGGGGACCAAAATAGCTCAAACAGAGCCCCGAGGAATACAGGCAGCAAAAGGAGCCCCAAAGAACAACAAGGAAGTGTGCCAAGCAAGGCAGAGCCAAATCTGGATGGTGCCTTAGCAGCCCAGGGAGGAGGGCTCCGGGAGGAAGAGGAAGTGTCAGCGATGTCACATGCTGTGGCGACACCAAGTAAGATAAGGATGGAAAAACATCTCCAGACTCTGTGATGCAATTAGAAGGGCAAAACAACTTGATAACTTCTGCCTGGTCTCTTCCTCAGCCGACTCACGGCAAAGGAGAACAAAGTAATGTCTCTTCCTTCCCCTGAGAAAAGCACGACTTCTGTCCCCAAGTTCTAGGCTCTCGGAGGGGATAGGACCAGCCTCGGTGGTTTGAAGGTCCTGGTTTACTGGGAGATGGAGGGGCCCTTTCCAAGGTCCTTTCCAGAGGGTTGGCTGAGTCCTTTGGGTCAGGAAGGAGGTGGGGACTACGGAATCCTCCTCCGTGCAGAGGCGGGAGCCGGGTCTGACAAGTCCTCAGAGGCTGGGGGCCTGGGAAGGGAGACACCGTGGGGCCTCCGAGGAGCCTCAGGGACCTCCCGGGGGTGACAGCTGGGCAGGGGGAACAGGCCCGACCCCCCAGCTGAGGACCAGGCCCAAACCCTTTCCTGCACAGTTAAGATGTGTCATAATTTATTATAATTTTATTAAAGGGAATATTTTTAAAGTGAGGATGCTACTTTGTGTATTATTAATATATTTTACTTCTGTTCATAAAGAAACATTTCTTACCTACTTAAGACGGTTAATATCAAACCAGTGACTGTCCAATCTGACCTGATCCTATGAAAACTGGACTCTTCACACTCTATTGAGTAACCAACCAGTCACATGGTTGAGTGGAGCCAGTGGGCAGTGTGGCCCCAAGATGCACATGACTTTCTCCCTTGGTGTGCCTTGTGTGGGTTCAATGGCCTTGTGACACTGTGGCTTTGGAAATTCCAGTTTCCATTTCTTGTCACTCAGGGTAAATGAAATTTGCAGGAAATCCAGAACCCTCTGGCTGTACAGTGAGGTCGTGGGACGCGGCCCACATGCCCTGTTCAGAGCCAGTGCACCCCCCGACTACCGACCCCCACAGGTGGGGACAGAGCTGCTGAGACTGACACCCCTCCCCTACTGGGACCCGAAGCTGCCTGCCCCAGGAACACACTCTCAAGGGGGACTGAGCCAGTGACTCCCAATGTGAGAGTGCAGAGGAGGGGCCCCTCCCTCAACTCAGGACAGCTCTGACGGGCACCCCAGCTCCACAGGTCCTTGTAGGGTCAGCTGAGTCCTCTATCATGACCACATCGTGGGCAGCTTCTCCCTCTGCCCAGTCCTGCCTCGTTCACTCCCTTCCAGGTGTTTCTCCTGGAAGCCCCCTCCCCACAAGGCTTCTGCACACAACTCTGCTTCTCAGAGGCCCGGGTGCCAGAATCCAACCTAAAATAGTCTGGTTCTTGGTTTCGATTTTATCTTTCACCAAAACTGAGTCACAGATGTCAGTAAGTAATAAAATGTCACCTTGAATTCTATGACTCTCTCTTCCCTTTCACCACCTCTGAGACACAAGTAGAGGGCCCCTCAAGAATCTGAAAACACAGATATCAGGAGGAAGGGAGGAGATAGCAAGAGGCCCCACTCCTCACCTGGCCAGCTCCCACCCCTGAGTCCAGCTGAGACGGCACCTGCCCAGGAAATCAACCTTTCCTTGCCCCTCACAGGCAAGGCCAGGTGCCCTAGGGACTGCTCCTCCAGCTCCGTGTGCACCGCAGCTGAGCATACGAGTTCCCGAATCATAGTCCCTTATGTCCCTGACCAGCCCCCTCTAGAGCATCAGTGCCATGGGGGCAGAGGACATGTCTACTTTCCTCACCGTTTTCTCCTGGGGTCTAGCAAAGTTCTTGTACCTGAGAGATGTGTCATTTGGGGTCTTGGCAGAAACCAAATGGCACACTGAAGGAAGGCAACTGGGAAAAGCTCAGCAAAAGGATTCTGTACAAAGATTTGGACAGGGTATAGGGAGACCACATTATGTGGTAGGTGCCTGGTGCTAGTGAGAGCAAGTCACCATTTCTGCTGATGGGAGAATACGGTCTGACAAGAGCTGTGCTTAGGTCAAGGGACACATCGGCGCACTAAGACCCCACCAGGGAGGAACCAGGGGATAAATCCCCTGACCTGACTCCCTAATCTCCTGCCTAAAACTATCCATGGCCAAACCCAACTGATAATCAGAGGACAGGCTGGCCTGCTATTAACAAGGTGTGCCTCCCTGGACATAAAGCAGGGTGGAGAAGAGCAGAGAGTGGATATAGGAGGGCAGAAGGATTACCTGTGAAATGAATAAATGAGCTACAATTTACAACAAGCATTCACTGAAACACTACTCAATGGATAGTTACAACTTTGGCCACTGTCCAATGTAGACAAATCAAAGTCCACACACATAAAAAAGGCTACTAAGTGTAGCTCCAGCCTGGGGGCAGACAGCAAGACCTTGGGCTTTGTGCTATGGGGAGCTGGAACTGAGAGATCCTGACATAAAGCTAGCACTTGGGAAAAGATGGACTAGAAGAAATGCACCCACAGGCAGAGGAGGACAAGAAAGCTGATCTATTTTTGCCTATGCTCTAAGTGGTGAGGGGAAAAGTCTACTCTGAGAACCCAAATCAGGCAGGAAAATTCATCTCAGGCCATCAATACCACCAGTGCTCCTGGCTGAAACCAACACAAAACTCCCCTGGAAGGGAGACCTCCCACTTTAGACCAAAGAAAGTTACTGCAGAGAAGATCACCCCCAATAAAGAGGAGCTCACATTGAGACTACAGAACACACAAGGAAATGGATCACCATGAGTGACAGTTGGCAGATCTAAGAAACCTATTACATACATACCTCTAACAAAGGTCTATATACTATTAGAACCCTGAAAGATTTGATTGAGTCATTACTTTATTAAAAGTGTTTCATTACTATTATAAGTAATTGTAAAAAATCAAAATCCTAAAAGAGGATCAATATCTTTATAACCGGAGCCCGATCACTGTGTACAAGGGTGCATCCCACTCTTGCAGAATTTGTGTTATTGCCCTAACTCAGATATTGTGCTACATTGTGAACAGTCCTAGAAACACCCCTACCCTCTGGAATATAGGAGCTTTTACTCCGTGGATTTTTTATTTTCTTTCCAGGAATACATTCTCACCTTCTGAGTCCACTTGTCTCTTAATTGGAGAGTATTAGGATAATTCTCAGAATTTATTGATTTTCCTTCTTTCTTCAGTGCTGTGTCTACAGTAGGATTGAGTTTAGGCATCACTCTAACATAATATGTTTCAAAGTTTTAGTATAAGAATGTACCTTGTTTCTTGTCTAGTTGTTGCTGACAAATTTTAGAATTTTTATTAAAAATGTTATCTTGGTCATCTTGTGAGGTATTAGAGAAAGGAGAGTCTGTGATCCTGCTTTACTCTGCCTTCTTCACTGCAAAGTCCCACATTAATGTGTTTTAGATTCTAGAAGGGTTTCAAATATCGTAAGCACTGCTTCAGCTTGGGAAGCCCTAAGTGTGATGATGGTGATGTGTTGTTGACGTTAGGGTGGTGGAGTTGTTGCCAGTGTTTGTAGTACTGGAGAGTTGGGAGATATCAGACACTCTCTGTGCCTGGGCACATGTGCATCAGCAGAGCAGCTGATTACATTTCACCACAAGGGTGTGGGGGGGAACCTGGGAGACCAGTCAGTGCAATGGTAGGGACAGAAGCCAGGTTGCAGGGGATCGAGTGGGGCATGAGCAATGGCAAAGGAGGAACAGTGAGTCTGGACAACAAATGAAGAGAGAGAGAGGAGACAGTA
This sequence comes from Cheirogaleus medius, assembly GCA_008086735.1. Classification (NCBI taxonomy): domain Eukaryota; kingdom Metazoa; phylum Chordata; class Mammalia; order Primates; family Cheirogaleidae; genus Cheirogaleus; species Cheirogaleus medius. Next base: position 4,940,423 of record VBSM01002035.1, on the reverse strand, counting down.
CATAGTTAGCAATGTGCGGGGTCAAGGGTGGGTTTGTAGTCTTTATTTAAGAAAGAGACCTGAGCGTTTTAAAATTCTGAAGACCCTGATAGAGGAAGGAGAGGTTGGAGCTAAAAGAAAATAAGGAAATAACTGATGAAAGTTAAACAGAATGAGACCCAGAGGGCACGAGAAGAAATTAGCCTTTGATATAAGTAAGAGGAGCAGATTTGTCCACGGATAGAGGAAAAATGTAGATATACCACAGTTACATTTGAAGGTGGGGACCAGGGAGTTGAGAGAGCTCTGAGAAAAGGAGGAGATGAGATTATCTTCTGAGAGTAAATGCAGTAGGTTTTTGGGGGGTTGGGAGTAGAAAATAGAAGCTTTAAATGGCTTGAAATAGCTGATAAAAAATGGGATAAAGTGATCACTTGTGACACTCAGGACTGAGTTACCAGGGAACCTAGAAAAATCTCTGGAAACTGGTTGAGATTGGAGACCACAAATGAGCAATGGATTTTATCTTCATGAAGAGCTTATCTTCAAAGTGGTTTTAAACAGCTGTTCAGAAACACATGCTCAAACAAAGAATGGAGGGAAGAAGTGGATTGATGAATTTATCTAAGGCTGGGGCTTCAAGGGAGGTCAGGTTATTGACAAGAGAGTGATAGGCTATTGGATCTGAGCTGGACAAGGAGGGGCTGATAGGCAGAGGCTGGAAGGCTTGATGAAGAACAGAAGTTACAGAAAGAGTAAATGGAGTGAGAGAGACCAAAGGGGTAGCAGCTGTCGTCAGAAAAGTGAGAGATTTTATTGTAAGAGTTCAGCAGTAAATCAATGTTAACAAACCTGAAAATCTGAGTTTGGGTGTGGACAATAGTGGAGTGAAACTGAAGGCCAGTGAAGTTCAGTTAGTGAGCTTAGAGACTTGGGCACTGGATGGGGGTCCCAGTGGACAATTAAGTCACCGGGATGATGGAGGGAACTAGGGTGAATAGGAGCCCTTTACCCACATACACAAGTCTTCAATAAAAGACAGGGGTAATCAGACAGGTGGGATGGCAGCGGTGAGGGGGGAGTAGAGGGTGATCCAGCTGGAGAACTGGGGACCAGAGCAGTCTCCTCTACGTCTAGGCATAGGATTAATGGTCGGAAATCAGCACTGAGGCCGTGAATGCCACCTTCTGACTCCCACGTTTGAGATGGATGTGAGAGGGAAGGGGTATTCTCAAGAGACAAGAGATGCTGGAAATGTTCTTGGAATAAAGTAAAGATGTCAGGGAGATTGTCCTGTCATCCAGAGGCACATCCAGATTCCAGAGGCACAGAGGAAAAGCATGCGGAGAAAGTGGAACATTGGGAAGAGAGGTTAGGGCAGAGGTAGGCAACGCAGAACAGCAATGAGAAATAGAAAACGGTGCATGAACGGAGGAGTTGACTAAACATGACAGGGATGGGGTATGTCAGAATTCAGCGGTTTATGTCCCTCCAAAAATATTAGTCCCAGCAGTCCACAAGTAGGTGGCGGGTCAAAAGAAAGGAGAGGGATTAAATGCAAAATGTGTCACTCCCTAGTAAGCAAGGGACTCGAGACTCTCTGGGAGCTGGTGCCTTTCCTTCCAAGGCTGTGTAGTTCAAATCAAGGCACAGATGCCAAAAGATGGGATTTGGCATAAAAGGAAAGTATTAGAGGAAAGGTCTGTGAGAGAAATTGCAAAGGGCGCCGGGGGAGCTGGGAAAGCCATCAGATCACAGTGCAGGTCTGACCCCAAGTGAAGGGGACAGGGAAGGAAGCAGGGTTGGGAGCAAACACCAGCCAAAGTTGCCCATCAGAGGAGCCCATCTCCTAGGGATGGGCCTGTCACCGTGCCTTTCCCTCACAGGGGCATGGAGGGGCAGCAGCCCATGGTAGACATGGCCTTGGCATGAATGTAGAGATGGGTCTCAGAGTGCGGTGGCCAAGACCCTCCATCAGTTAGCTCCTTCAGAGCTGGGGGGCCCATTTTCAGGGCTAGCACACAACACGGTAATGTTTGTATGTCCAAGGAGACATTTTTCAAAACGTGCTCTATAGACCCATTGGCCCATACGTTATCTGTATGAAAATTTTAAAGAGGATTTCTGTGATCAGACACTTTTGGGAAACACTGCAAACCCTCTCTTCCTCAGGGAGGGTCATAATGTCTATTAGCATATCAAAACCTCTGAGAAATCCTGTAGTAGAAAAACTTGCTTTATTTTTTTAGTTCAGCTATTCTTCAAATTTATTTGAGCAAATCCCCTCCCCCACATACACACACCTTTTTTTTTTTTTTTATACTTCTTAGCATACTGCAGAAGAAACTAAACATGCATTGGAAAAGACAGCTTTAGGAAATAGTTAACAAGTTTTCTTCCAGGAAGTACATATAAAATCTGTATTTCCAGAGTTGGTTATCAATAAAATTGTATTTTAGCAGTATCACCTCCTTTTTTCTGCCCTCCTCAGTATCCTAGCTACTAAGAGCAGGAAGCATTAAGGGGGAATTTTAGGCACTAGCCAGTATGAAGGAGAAAATCTGGGGGCAGGATGAGCAGTCTCAGAATTCCCAAAATTACAACATAAAGGGTATCTGCCCCTTCAATCAACTACTCAGTACCAAACAACTAATCAGTAGAAAGTTGATTCTTTTCTAAAAATAGATTTTGCACATTTTCCATTAAGAACCAGCGCTATTTAAAACTTATAATAGCTGTTATTTGAGAATATCACTATCATGAATTCTTTTTTCTTTACAAATATTCTGTAATATTGTAAAATTTGCTGATAAAAATTGCATAGATTGATTATTTGATAATCTGAGAGAACTGATATTTGAAGAAGCCATTGTAAGGGATCATTAAATTATCATAATTTGAAACATTCTAATACCCATTTCTCAATATCAAGTTAGACCTCTAAACAAGTCATCATCCCAGTATTCTCCCACCCTTTCACTGAACTAATTTTTTTCCTTTTTTTATTTCAAAATATTATGGGGATACAAATCATTTTGGTTACATGGATTGCTTTTATAATGCTTGAGTCATGGTTATAAGTGTGTCTGTCACCCGGATAGTGGTCATTGTACCCATGAGGTAGGTTTTCACCCATCCTGTCCTCCCAGCATCCCCTCTGCTTGATTTCTGTTGAGTTTTACTTCCCTCCATGCACATGTGTGTTCATCAATTAGTTCCAACTCAACAGTGAATACTTGCAGTGTTTGAGGATGACTTAATGCCTTTTGCAGCAATCTGGAAGGAACTGGAGACCATTGTCCTAAGTCTCTAAAGGATGGAAAAACAAACACTGAAGTAAATTTAACACTGTGTGCATCAGTCATCCAGTCAAGAGGAAGAAACCACACCAGTAATGTGAACAATGGACACTAAATGTAAATAATTACAAATAAAAGGGGTTGCATTACTAAAGGGAGTAACGAGAACTCTACAGAACAAGGAATGCAAGCATAGAAGCAGTGCTACCTCTAGGCTGAGGGAAGGCACCTGAGAAGGGGCAAAGTTGGGGGATGCCCTCCCTGCCCAGGCCGTCTCAGCCCTTGTTAGAGAGGGTATGGCCATAGCCCACAGGATGGTCAAGAAGTCTGCTAAGGTGCTGCAGGTTAGAAACTTCCTGAAGGGGTCCCAGTGAGATTCTCAGGAGGGCAGGCACCCTGGCTCTCCAGCACGCCTCTGCCACGGAAGCCGCTCTCGGGGTGCCAGCAAAACTCAACAGGAAGCCACCTGTCGTGGTGTCAGCAAAATTCAAGGGAGTGTGAGCAACCCTGTGTCTCCACATGTTACCAAAAACTTGGTACTTGTCCCCGAGGCTGAATCAGAAGAATAAAGACAAGTGTTTTGGGGAGGAGGAAAGAGATTACTTTGCCGGCAAAGGAGGAAAACCGGCAGACCTCCTCAGATCAAAATCCAAATTTCCTGAACATTCGCAGAAATACAGAGCTTTTAAAGTTTGGGTTCTCGACTTCAGGCAATTACTGTTCAACTACAGTTGATGATTCTGATCATCTCATCTCTGCTGAAGGCCATCTCATGCCCTCCGCCCAGGACCTCCCTTTACCGGGTCCAGGCTGGGACACCTTCTGTTGCACAAATAAACAAAAGACTTACCCTGCCCCTCCCAACCCCCTGGCCTGAGGCAGGGATGCACACTTTCATTCTCAAAAAGGAGTGGAGCATGTTTTAAAGAGACAAAATATTTTTGCCATTTTTTCCAGGCCATTCTCTCTGTTACATATTCCCCACTGTCAGTATCTCCCTTCCATATCTATGGGAGGAGGGGTGACTGCTCTGTTATACACATAGTACCAGCAGGTCAGCCCAAGGAGCAAACACAAAATAAAAACAAATTCTGGAACTGGAAAGAAAAGACCCTGCCTCCTATTGTGACCCTCCCATGACTTCTACGCCAGCTGGCAAAGGAGAAATGTGTGCAGTGTCCAGCTCTAGAATCACAAAGCAGGACAAAGACGAGTGAGATTAGGGTCTGGAAGGCAATAAACTGACAACTGGGGCCCTTTGCTTTTTTATTGAGCGTCAGCGTAATATGAGGAATATTGCTGCATCTTCCGTAGAATTGTTGCTAAAGTTTTCACCCAGTGTGTGTTTCCAACCTCCCTGATATAAGAACTTGGTAACAAGGAAGAATGAGATGATGAGCATTAATTATTGGACCTGATCATTTGCTGCTTCAGTGCCCATCTCCTTGCAAGGCTTTCTCTGACTACTCTACTTAGAATGCAAGACCCTGGCCTGTCTTATTCTCCTTCCCTGCTTTGCTTCTCTCCATAGCACTTCTCTCCTACTAACCTACAATTTACTTACTTATTTTGTCTTCTGTCTGTAACATGTGAGCTCCATGAAGGTCAAGATTTTATCCTCAGCACCTAGAACAGGGCTGGGCACTCTATAAACACTGTAGAATAAATGAATTGAGCAAATGAGTGATGTCCACGTAGGGAGGAATGAGAGTATAAAGTGATGGTTTCTTAGGCTGAAATTAATACTGAATGATAGTGACAAAGAGGAACCCAGACCTTCAAAGGTAAGATCTGTGGGCCACACACCAAAGCCATAGCAGTGGTGTGGTTTCACCAACACGGATGGCCCTATCGAGGTTTAGATTTGGGAATGGCACATAGAACTTTCCTTCTGCCTCAACTTCAGACTTATAAACTATTCCTTCCTGCCAATTTAGAAGAAGTTTTAAGAATCCATGGCTGGAATGAGGGTAGGCACCATGCTGGGTGGGAATCGAGCCAAAATAAAAGAATACTGAAAATGAAGCCCTTGCTAGTATTGTGAAGTTAGGGAGATCCCGAATTTACACAGCAGTGTTTTTCTTTGGGAAACTTCACATTTCACGTGATTCTGGGGCATAGAGTGTATGAGGTGCCTGCCTGCTGGGTTTTTCCTCCATTGAACCATCTAATGAGCATATAATGAGTGTATAAAGTTATGGGGTTTTTCAAGTTTCAGAGTTTGACCTGACTCTCCTTCCCTTGTCTGGGACTGACCAGTGAGCGTCAGGAATAAAGCGACATGAGCCACCGCCGATCCTCACTCAAGGCACTGGATGTCCTGTTGTGGCTCCAAGTTGCCCTGCTGTAGGATGGAGAGCCCCTAGGAAGAAGGACCACTGCTGACCCCAGGCTGAAACCACCACCAGTGGGCGGGTAGAGCTTCCCAAGGCATGGTGACCCTCACTCACTCCCGGGAACCTCACCCCAGGGAAGGAGAAGACAGTCACAGCCCGGATTCCCACACTCACACACCCCTCCGAGGTCAAGCATCATTATGTTTTGTTTTTTGCCTTGTCTGCCGCAGGCTTGGGGTGAAATTTAGTGCTCAATCTCATATCTGCCTGGGCTCCTTTTATGTTTGCTTTTCTCTTAATGGTTTCTTCATTTTCTATTTTGACAGGTACACATTTTGCCTTCGAATGCCACCTCAAACACATCTTTGGCGTGAAAAAGCATGTCATTTAACCAGATATAAGTGCTAAGCAAATGGGTGGGACTGGTCCCAAATTAAGTCAATTACAGCTGCTGAGAGTCCTTGACCTGAGAGGGGCGCATACGGGTATTTCCGGTCCTTTCAAGTTGCTCTTCTCAGTTCATCCTTCTTCCAAGCTGCCCTCCTGCCTCCCCGCCTCCCCCCATTCACAGTCTGGGCTGCTCTGTTTCCTTTCTCTCTGGCCTTGGATCCAGCCCAACCCCAGCCTCAGTTTGGGGTTAAATTTTTCCTTCTCGGATTCCCTCCCACCTGACTCGAAGACTTGACATCATTCAAAAACCTCCCCAGGGGATTTCCCTCCGTGCTTCTCCTTTGCAGAGCAGGGGCAGCCCCCCAAGTGTCCCGGCACTCATCGCTCAGCACTGCTTACAAAACTCCTTGCTTTCTTCAATGTCAGTGACAGGGCTGCCCTACGCTCACTGTCACTGAGGCCCCCTTTCTGCCCCCCACCCCCCCACCCCGCCTCCTTCCCAACCGACACTTTCCCAAACTCCTGTCTCGAGACCTCATCCCTCAGCCGAAGGGATGAGGTCACAGTGGCACTCAAAAATGAAAGTAAAAACCCAAGCACACACCCGCTGGCTGTGGTTCTCACTGCAGGTTCCTGACCCGTCGTAAATCAGGGAGTGGACTTGCAAGTGCCGGGCAGAAGCTGCATGGGAGGGTCAGGACCCTCGGGTCTGGACTGAGGGTTGCAGTGAACATTCCTCTCCTCTGGTAGTAGCTGGTACTGTCACCTACTCAGAGTGTCACATGTCAGCAGCCGGAGGGGTCTCGGTGTGTCTCAGCCCTTGACATCACCCCCTCCCTATCACTCAGAGCAGCATAACTTGGCTTCCTTATCTGGGGCAGCCAGGCCCGGCTGTCTGAAGGCCACAGGGAAATCAAAGGCGGGGTGCAGGCGCCGGGGGTGGGGGAGGAGAAAACAACTTCCCGGTTTCTCTCAGGCACTCTGAGAGATCCTCCGGAGGTCTGAGGGAGCTTTTGAGTTTCTTTATTTCCGTTGGTCCCTGAGATCTGAGATTAGTGGGGTAGAGCCACCAGAGGAATAAACAGTGGCTTCTCGTGCCCCTCGGGGTCAGGAACGGTCTGTTCAAAAGGAAGCTGTCTGCCACCCGGGGCCATCCCCACAGCTCTACGGATGTGGGGTCTGGAGGCTGTGTACCCTCGCCCCCAGAAACTCCGTCCGTCCGGCGGTAAGTCATCTATGCATTTAGCCCGCTATGGCCATGCTGACGCTTAGTGTGGTTTCACTTTTGCAAACATTTGTTTATGTCCTTGGAGAGAAAGACATTTCAGCCTGTCACAGGAAGCTGCTTGAGGGGGTAAGCAGACTTTTTAAACACATACAAATTCGGATCTACACCGATTTCTTGAAATTAAGCCACAATACTTGGTTCTTTTTCATGGTGTATTTTCTTACATGGTGTTTTCAAGTCACAACTCTTGTTTCTCCCAAAAGAACATATGTTCTGGGAAGAGGGTGTCATGCCTGCTTTATTTCCCGGGGCAGCTGGAGCCCTGCAGAGCACCTGTGTTCTCCGATGGCTGACCCGGGGCAGTGGCTGCTCTGGGGAAGTGGGCAATGTCGAAGAAATGTTTATCTTCCGAGATGGGGACCTACTCTGGCTAAAATTAGGTGCCAGAAAAGAGAACGTGGGGCTGTAGGGGCCCTAGTCTTGTTTGCTGTTTCCTCCGGGATGACATGGCTGCGGGAAGGGAAAGATAATCTCCCATTTCTCCACAGGGCAGCCTGAGGATGGCTAATTACACGTCAGCACCAGACGACGAGTATGACGTCCTCATAGAGGATGACCTGAAGGACAACGAGGCAGAACAGTGTGACAAGTATGACACCCAGGCCCTCTCCGCCCAGCTGGAGCTGCAGCTCTTCTCCTTGGTGTTCCTGGCCGGTCTCCTGGGCAATGTCGTGGTCGTGCTTATCCTGGTAAAATATAAAGGACTCAAACACGTAGAAAATATCTACTTTTTAAACTTGGCAGTTTCAAACTTGTGTTTCTTGCTTACCCTGCCGTTCTGGGCTTACGCTGCTTCCCACGGGGGCAGTCTCAGTGATCCCATGTGCAAAATTCTCATTGGACTCTGCTCCGTAGGCCTATATGGGGGGTCAATTTTCAGCGTCCTCCTTACTGGGCAAAGATACCTGGTGTTTTCGAACACTCGATGCTTTACCCGGGCCACCAGGACGGTGCCCTGCCGCATCATCACAAGTGTCCTGGCGTGGGTAGCAGTCATCATTCTGGTCATTTTGCTTGAATACATGTTTTATAAACCTCAGATGGAAGCCCAGGTCCACAAGTGCACCTTTTTCAGACCTCCCTTCCTGCCAATGGACAAAACGTTCTGGAAGACTTTTGTGGCTTTAATGATGAACATTTCAGTTGTCGTTTTCCCATTGTTCGTTTTGATATTTTTCTATGTGCCAATGAGGAAAACACTAAGGTTCAGGGAGAGGAGGTATGACCTTTTCAAGCTTGTTTTTGCCATAGTGGTTGTCTTCCTTCTGATTTGGGCACCCTACAACGTTGCACTTTTCCTGTCTGCTTTCAAAGAATACTTCTCCCTGGATGACTGCAAAAGCAACTACAATCTGGACAGAAGTGTTCAGATAACAAAGATCATCGCCACCACTCACTGCTGCGTCAACCCTCTCCTCTACGTGTTTCTCGACAAGGAATTTGGGAAATACCTCCGGTCCCTTCTCCACCTGCGTAATAGCACCCCAACTCGATCCAGGGAGGACTCTGTACAAGGCACATCAAGGGACGAACAAAGCCATTCCACCCTACTGTGAACTAGCATCCATCAATGGCAAGACAAATAAACATGGATTTTTGTGTCTTTGCATTGTTTTGTGTTTTTTACACATTTGTGTATCCAATAGGATAGAGGAAGAAACAGGGGATGAACAAACATTTACTGAGCACCGAATTTGTCTCAGGCACTGTGCTAGACTCTTTACAAATGTGAGCACCTTCACCTCTCCCTACCTGTCCATAGTGTGGATAGGACTTGTCTCATTTCTCTGAGAAGGACACCATGGCTCAGAAATTTGGCCAAGCTCATACAAGTAGAAAATGACAGGACTGAGACACAAATCCAGGTACCATTTGCTCCATCATGCCAAAATTAAAAAAATTGGGCAACAAAATACATGAAATGAATGTATTTTAAAACATTTATTAAGTGTATCTTAAAACATTAACAAATTGCTTTTAAAGTCAATTTGACCACATTCCAAATTGGAAGCAATCTATTTATATGGAAGTAGCTTTTCAGGCACATTTTCTTGCAGGTAATTAAAAGAACTGTCTAGTTAGAGGCTATGGGAAAAAAGAGGTGTGTTCTGTGGAAGCTTTCTTGGCTACTTGCCACACCCCAAATCCCTGAACCCCACACCTGCACCCCAACCTGTGAACTTCCCAAAGTTTCTAGATTTCCTCCTACTTTATCTTCAAGGCTGTGGACCCTTAGGACATTTTAACACAGTCAATGCACAAAATGATGTTTAGAAATGTCTAATAAAATGAATGCTATGTGCTTTTAAATATAACACATACCTCAGGCCTCAGCAACCTGTTACTACCAAATGATATCTCACTTCCTTCCTGCGGCTGAGTTAGTAGAGCGTGGAGCGTGGGCTCTCTCTGCCACATCAATGGAAGGCCAGCTTGTCACATAGGGTTATGTCCCCTGGTACCCCCAGATCTGTAAGGGTGGCTCATCCGTGATTCTAAAACCGTCCTCCTGTCTCTGGTGTTCAGAGCTGGACTCCACACTCACTGGTCTCTTGATAATCTTGCCCCTGGTTCTGGAGGCCTCGAAGCCGCCACAGCCATTGCTCATGGCTGAGTCCTGCAGACATGGGGCCTCGGCTGGCTGCCTCGTCCTGATGGCCCAGCATCGTGCCTGCATGGGACAGAACTGGAGGCTCCGCAGTGGTCCTTATTGAAGGCCTAACCAGCTCGCCCACTCCTGCTGCACACCAGAGCACCGGCACATTCTGCTCACCTCCCAGCATCACTCATCCGCTCCTGCCATCGAACCTTCCAGGAAAACAGTGGGTCCCTGTCCCTCCTTCATAGGAGGCTCCTTTCTCCCTAGCTGAAATCAATGGTGCAAATTGGGACACATAGAGACCTCTGACCTGTCAAAACCACACTGGCCAACCAAAAAGGGCCCTTAATTTCTTCCTCAAGAATAATGGATAGAAATTTGCTGTATATTGGTGAAACAAGGTGGAAAAAAATCTTGTGTTCCAAACATCAGAATTCACCATGGACTAGCTCATAACCAAAGACCTCGTGTGTGTTAGAGGAAATATTTGAAAAGCTTATTAGGCTAGTGGAAGAGAACCTCAAGTGGCATGCTTGAGTAACAATAAATGGCTCCAAACTAGATTCCATGGCCGTGGGTCTCAAACATCAGCACACATCACAGCCGCTGTGTTGAAACACGGATTGCTGGGCCCACCCCAGAGTCTCCGACTCAGTATGTCTGGGGTGGGCGCCCGGGATGTGCCTTGCTAACACCTTCCCAGAGGATGTGGATGCTGTTGGCCTGGGGACCTCACTCTGAGAACCTCTGTGCTAGGGAGAAGGAACTCAGCTGACTACGGACTTTGGTCTTGTGCTGAAGACTCTATGGGATTTAGAGCCAGCGGCGAATTGTTCAGGAAAGTAAAGAGGTTTGTGACACTGGAGTGGGGAGTGTGATAGAAAGGGGCAGAGAGGATAAATGAAGCAGCTGTTGGTTGGAGAGGAATTGGGAAGAGGAACAAAAGGCCTTACACCAATGATGTCAGTTCTCCTGAACCCATGATGAAAACCTCCTCTCTGGCACCTTGCACCACTCACTGAGGCCTTGTGGCTGGGTCTACTCTTTGTAGATGGGGCTACGGGTCTGACCCCAAGGTGGGCTGGAGTAAGCACAGGTAACAGGTATAACTAAAAGAAGTCACTCAGAGTTCCTTCCCAGAACAAAGGATCCCTCTATGCCAAAGACGAATGCTAGTCCCCACTATAAAAGAAAAGAAAGAAAGAAACTAATGGTGACGTTTTAAATGGCAGTTTTTCCAGCTTCAGAAAGATGTGAAACAATTGGAACTCTCATGCGCTGCTGGTGGGAATGTAAAATGGTACAACCACTTTGGAAAATCTGGCAGTGTCATAAAAAGTTAAGCCGATACCTACCAGCCATTCCGCTCCTGAGAAATGACCCAAGAGAAATGAAAATGTACGCCCATACAAAGGCTTGTACACAGGTGTTCATAACAGCTTATTTACGTAGCCCCAAGTTGGAAATAACCCAACTGTCCCTCCACAGGTGAATGGATAAACAGACAGTGGCATATCTATATGATGGAATACTGCTCACCAGTAAAAAGGGACAAGCTATTGACACACACAGCCACATGCATGAAACCTCAGCATGCTGAGTGAAGGAAGCCAGATTTTTTTGAAAGAATATTTATTTTATGATTCCATTTATATAAAATTCTAGGAAATGCAAATGAATCCATAGTGGCAGCAAATCAGTGGTTCTGAGGATGTTGAGGGTATGGGGGAAAGAATAGATTACAAAGGGCACAAGGAAATTTGGGGGGATGGTGGATATGTTTGCTATTTTGATGGTGGTGATGGTTTCACTGGCATATACATGTGTGAAAAACTTATGATATTGT
>VBSM01002035.1:4874663-4917160 GCA_008086735.1 Cheirogaleus medius | reverse complement strand
AAATAATAAAAGTAAATTAAAAAAAAAAGAAAGTGGGCAAAAGACATGAACAGAAGCTTTTCAAAAGATGATAGACAAATGGTCAATAAACATATGAAAAAATGCAAAATCAAAACAAATGAAAAATCACATTCACATAGCCCTAAATCTATGGAGCAAGTTGTTCTGGGTTTGTGGTTTCAGAGGCCTCGCCTAGAACATTGCTCAGTCAGCCCAGGTCTGGGAAACACCACCAGAGTAACCCACCCTTGCCCAGGCCCGCAGGAGGGAGGCTCAGTCTCCTCCCTCACTTGCCTGAAGAACAACAGGAGGGAACAGCACAGTAACAGTCTATAATGTCAGCAATCATCAGGGAAATGCAAATTAATGTTACTAATGTCAGTAATGTCACTAATCATCAGGGAAATGCAAATCCAAACCACAATGAGATATCACCTTACCCTGTTAGAATGGCTTTTGTTAAAAAGTCCAAAAACCATAGATGCTGGCATGGATGCAGAGAGAAAATCACTTACACACTGTTGGTGAGACTGCAAATTAGTACAGCCTCTATGGAAAACAGTATGGAGATTCCCCAAAGAACTAAAAGTAGACCTACCATTTGATCCAGCAATCCCACTACTGGGTATCTACCCAAAGGAGAAGAAGTTATTTTATCAAAAAGACACCTGCACTCAAATGTTTATTGCAGCACAATTCATAGTTGCAAAGATGTGGAATCAATCCAAGTGCCCATCAATTCAAGAGTGGATTAACAAAATGTGGTATATATGTATGACATGGACTACTACTCAGCCATAAAAAAGAATGAATTAATGTCTTTTGCAACAATTTGGATGAAACTGGAGACCATTATCCTAAGTAAAGTACCTAAAGAATGGGAAAAAAATACCACATGTACTCACTATTAAATTGGAACTAACCAATGAGCACACATGAGCACAGAGGGAAATAAAATCCAGTGGAAATCAAGTCGGAGTAGGGGGAGGAGAGGATGGTCGAACACCTAACTAAGGGGTGCAATGAACATTATTTAGGTATAGACACACTTATAGCTGTGACTCAAGCATTACTAAAAGGATCCCATTACCAAAAACAGTTTTACCCCCTTAATATTTTGAAATTAAAAAAATTAGTGCTGTGTCCATACTGTGCAATATTATTTGTAATAAAAGGGGGTGAAGTGCTGATACATGCTGCAATATGGATGAACCTCAAAAACATGATGTTAAGTGAAAGAAGCAGCCAGTCACAAAAGACCATGTATGTAAAATGTATGTAAAAGACCATTGTATGACTCCATGTATGTAAAATGTCCAGAACAGGCAAACCTACAGAGACAGAAAGTGAACTGATGGTTGCCAGCACTTAAGGCAGCAGCAAGGAAAGGGGGAGTGACTGCCTACAGGTGAGGGGGTTTCTTTATGGGTTCTAAAGTTGGACTGTGATTGCACAATCTGTGAAGGTGCTCAGACCATTGAGTTGTACACTTTGAATGGTGGACTTTATAGAAAGTGAATTCTATCCCAATAAAGCTGTTAAAAGTTCTCTTTTAATGTTTTAAAAACAAAAACCCTCTACCTATGCCATAGTTTCCAGCGAATTCTAGAAAAAGAATAGCTGGATTATATTCAAGGAGAAATTGTGTTCTCCTTTCTTTCATATTCCAATACTCTTAGTGCAACCAGAGAAAGGACAGGAACCTCCACGATGGGTTTATCAAATGCATTTCATTGATTCCAATAAAATACAGCTGTAAAGTATCAGAGAGCCTTAAAATTAAATGTGACATCAGTCAGATCCCTGGAGATCGCTTGGATCGAAGGGTTCATAGACTGTAAATGTAACTGTAGGCGTGTCTATGCGTGTGATATGGGCATGGTGCGTGGCTCAGCCCCTGTTTGTCTCTCTGCTCTCTCCCCATGAGAAAATCTTCTCTTGGGTTCCTCTGTTTGATACTGAAATCATTTTAAACGTGTATGTCTGGCTTTAATCCCTGTCCTGAGGGCTTTAATCTCATGAGGAAGGGCAGGAGGAGAAGCAAGAAGGGGCTGTGACTGCAGAGATTACTGAAGGAGCGAGGCAGAGGGCGGAGGCGGTTCTTTCTCAGGGAACGAGACAGCCAGCCATCTGCCGAGGCTGAGGGTCGGGGTGCTGGGTGGGGCCTACAGAGAGAGATTCAGCTTGGAAGGTAGCAAATGGCTGAGGAGTCCTGAATTTGGTCATTATTTTTTTCATCTCGAGATCAGGAGAGAGAATGATTGTTCAAACCCTTGGCTGGTAGATCATCTTCTATCATCTGCAACCACCTGTGATTTTGTCCCCACTAACTCCCAAACTGTTTGCAAACTGAGGGCTCACATGGTGCTGAATGATGCTCTCTACTTCCTTTTTTAAAAAGGAAAACTTTACTGGGGTATGTTCAGTTTCTTAGTATCATCCACACTGTTTCCCATAAGCATGTGTGATCTGGTGCAGGGAGATGGTGTGTTTCTGCAGTTGACTAGACAAAGCCAAGGGCACATTTGCTACTGAGTATGACTAGTATCTGTGTATGTGTGCATTGTGTGTGTGTGTGTGTGTGTGTGTTGTGTGTGTGCATTCTGTTTTCAAATCAACGTGATGCCTACAGATGTTACCATGTTGCCTGCTGTGGTAAAGAATTTTGGAATTCTTTTAATCAAAAGTCAGTAAAATGTCATAACAACTTCCCAACTTTCCAACTACAAATATGAATGCTAAGATGTGTTATGATGCCAAAGACTCTACTTTGAAGGAGAAAAGGAAACATCTTCACCTACCATTAGTGTTCTGCAAGACAGTTTCATCTTTCACAAATGCAACCTCTCCAGCGTTCTCAGTCAGGCACCTAAAATGTTCCAGAAAATAAACACATCACTGAAGAAGAGAAACTACTAGCATTTTCATAAATATTTGTAATCTACATTCCAAAAAATGGAAACATGAAAGTAAACATGCAAAAGATAAAGACAAATATTTCCAAGAATTTATAGTTTAAAATTACAGATTGAACACATATGTGGAACTTCCCTCCTTCTAAAGTGCCAATAAGATAATATTATTAAGATTTTTAAAAAGCTATAAACCCATAAAAGAGAGTGAGAGAATAATGACAATGTTTGGAAGTTACACAGCAAATGGATAAGCAGTGATTGACCCAACAGAGCAAAGAAAGATGGAACTTAAGTTGGAAGTGAGAGATGCTCAGCAGAAAGTGGATGTGCACCACAGAACTCCACAAAGGCTTAGCAATGTGAGGTGCTAGGCACTATTAAACATGGCTGGGAACAGGAAGAATGGGTAGAGCCTATAAATGATGCAGCTTAAGTACCCTAATATCCCAAGCAGCTGGGCGATCGCTCCTCCCTTCCCCTGGTTTGTTCCCTAGGGAGGTTGAACCTGAACAACACTGTGGATTAGAGAATCAAATATAGCTGAGGGCAGAGGTGTAACACTAAAAACAGAATGGAGTGAAAAATCTATATCCTGGAAAGTTAAATCACAGCCACTTTTCCCCAGTCAGCTTCCAGAAGGCTGGCTTGTTAGGGTTACAGCCCCCAAGCAGCAGACAGCAGGATTTCTTCTCTGGGGAATCTGTTCAACTCAAGAAAAACACCTATAGACTCCTATCTTTTGGACGCCCACAATGAAATGACACAAAACAATTGCTCTACAGTGAGGCTCAGTACTCACAAAAGCTTGGCTACTGACACGGAGCTAACAGTCGGCTCTTAAAGTTCTTTAAGGCTCTGTAAAGTTTAAAGAGAAATCAGAGAAAATAGAAGGATGGAAATTATCAAAGAAATAATGAAATAAAATGTCACAGAATAGAATAACTTGAGTTTCCAGATGAAGAAAGCCCATCAAGTGCCCAATCCAATGAATTAAGGGTCCCATAAAAAAATTATTATAAAGTTTTAGAACACTGGAGATAAAAATGGCTCAGAAAGTTTTTGAGAAGAGAGAAAGTCATATATGAAGAATCAGGAAGCAAAAATGGTATCAGATTTCTCAACTCTAGAACTAGAACTAGAACTAGAACTAGAACTAGAACTCAACTCTAGAAACTAGAAGACAATGGATGAATGTTTTTAAATTTTTGAATTTGCTATATTTTCCATGCTATATTCTGGATAATTTTTTTCACATATCTTTCACTTCACTAATTTACTTTTTAGCTATGTCTAATCTGCTATACTGGGTCAGTTGCATAGTTAATTTCAATTGCTGTGGGTTTTTTCCTTTCTAAAAGTTCTATTTATTTCTTTTTAAAAATATTAACTTGTTTTTTCTGTCGGATTTTGCTTCTGGCAACTTTTTTCTCCTATGTGTTTGTTAATATTATTATAATTACTTTTAACTATGTACTGCTCATTGTCATTGAAAGAGTACTTTTGAGTGGTCTTTGAAGACTAATCTGAAGACACTGTCTTCTAGACATGTTCACAGAGGCACCATTAAGTCTGGGACCACTTTAAAAAAATATTTATGAGCTGAGAATTTCCGAACCTAAGGGACACGAGTTTGAATTACAAATCCATGCAAGAATTAGTCCATGGTTTCAATTTCTCAAGGATGGTGTTCTTCCCTGTTTTCCTCAACACACAGGCAACTTAAAGACCCCTGGGATTGAGCATGGAAATTACTAGAAGAGTTCACTATTACTTTAAGGGTGTATGTAACCTCTTGGGGCCAAGTTTGTCAGAATAGGTAAATGTCCTCAGGACAAAGTGGCTCCACTTAGCTCTCTGAATTCCTATTCTCCCTTAGATTTTAGTCTGATAATTCCTTGTTGTCAGTTATTTAATGCTTTTAAGATGTGTACAGTGAATGCATGTGTATGTGTATTAATCCAGCATTTCCACTTGTTTTTAGTGGCCAAGTTGATCAAAATAGCTTAATGCTGCCATTTCCCAGATATAGAAATGCTGTCAAAAGTCCTAGGGAAAATCTTCCCCAACCTATACTTAGTTATCTAGCCAAACTACAAATCATTTCAAAGGTTCAGATGTGTTCAGAGATGAAAATATGCAAAAAGTAGCAACTCTTATTCACCCTTTCTCAAGGGGCTGCTGAAGGATGTGTTCTGTCCCCAAAAAACCAAGAAAGCTGAAGATCTGGGATCCAGGAAACAGGCAACGTGACATGAAGTAAGGTCGAGGGAATCCCAGAGGGACAGTCAGCAGGACCCACCGGACCACAGAAGTGCAGGAGGCCTAGAGGGCAGCCGACCCAGCCTGGAGCAGGAGGGTGGAGGCCTTAGGAGCGACATCTACCTGAAAACAAGGAAACTGAGACAGGACCCAGGGGTGTGTGTACGTGCAGTTAGGAGATTTACACTGCTGGCAGAGAGTTTTGAGATGACTTAGTGGTTTTTTTTAAAAAAAAAAAAAAAGCACAAAAAATAAGCAAGTAAAAAAAAAAATAGTAGACATCTATAAACTCCAGAGTAAACAAAGAGTTTTTACCATAGGGGAAATATAATCCTATTATATCACATGTTTCATATGAGAATAATGCTTACATAGTACAAGTAAATGTAAGCCCTGAATATGACATCATCTTATCGGGTGCTAAAGAGAGTGGATGTGGGGTGGAGGCAGCACAGGGAACAGTGTGATGAGGGGCCAGATCGTCTTGTTCCATAGTAGAAAGTTAGCAGAAAATAGCTGAAAGTTAAAGATTAAAAAACAGAGGTATAAGGATGGTAGTTAGAAACACAGGGGTGAATAAGACTTTGGGTTTCAGCTTTCAATTAATTTGCTATAAATTTCCCCAATCTACTTTCTAGATAGAATTTGAACAACAGACAAAGTATAATGTTTAGTATAAATAAGAATACTAAAATGTAGCTGTTTCCAGTGAAATAATACCTTGCTGCAGGTCTGGAAAAAAAGAGGACCACATGATTCCTGTGGATTCTTACCAGATGAGTCTACTGAGTATTTTTCAGTGCAACCACATCACAACTTTTCCATTCGCACATCCTTAGTCCCTTAAAGGTATTTTTGTACATTCACAAAAATGTCTTTTTGTTTTTTGGGGAATTTTTACAAGTCACTCAGAGTATAGCCAAAGCTACTTTTATATCATTCCATCATAAATTCAGGAGCAAAGGCTACTGAATTTATATTAAAAAGCTCAAAGGCCATATAGTTTGTCAGATACGTGACGCCATCTGGTGATGAAATGTACTCTTGGTGAATGGAGAAAAAGGCCTAAATAGCACCACTGAGAAGCAGCGCCCAGAAGAATGAAACTGTAAAATGTGTGTGTGGGGGTGGTGGTGGATAGTTTTTATGAATCACTAAGTGGTTCTAATCACTAAGTGAATTCTGAAAACTTATTTTTGGCTTATTTTTCACTTCACTACTGGAGAACAACACCGCTATTCATTATTGTGCTTTCTTTTTTGCCATTTCTAAGGTCAAAGTCAAAGAGAAAAGTGAAAAATATAAGACATAATGGGCATCTATGGAGGGGAGAGAATGGTGGCCATGGGAAGAAGAATTCTTCCCCATAAAATTGCATTGTAGAAAGCAGGTAGGACACCACACACTGCAGCCATTTGATTCGAGAATGGAGACGGGGAGGCCCACTGCGGTTGACTTGGCTCAAAGCCACAGGGAGGGGCAGAGCAGAGCTGAGGTCGGACAGCCCCAGTGCCAGCCTCCACTCTCGGGGTGGTGGGCATGGTGGGGGAGGCCTCGCTGGTGCTGCCCAACAGCAAACTCTGCTGTG
This sequence comes from Cheirogaleus medius, assembly GCA_008086735.1. Lineage (NCBI taxonomy): Eukaryota > Metazoa > Chordata > Mammalia > Primates > Cheirogaleidae > Cheirogaleus > Cheirogaleus medius. The sequence goes on along the minus strand of VBSM01002035.1, from coordinate 4,910,398 downwards.
CCAGCCCACACCTGACCCCTTAGAACTGCAGTGCCGCCATGCTGGAGGATGAGGGGGAGCCCTGTCCTGATGGAGCTCAGTCACAGACTCACCTGAAGGCCCCGGTGTAGCCGTAGTACCTCTCCTTGCTGTTGGGCACGCACTTGTCCTCCCCCCTGTCGTTGCCAACACACAGAGCACAGAGTCTGGAACCTGGGTCAGACCCGGGGGCACAGCTTTCACTGAAGAATTCATCTGGGCAGAAGGAACATGGGACGTCAGCTCTTCCAACCTGAGTCAACGTAACTGGCTTTTACTTAACAGGTGACACAGCTTGTTTTCAGTTCATTATATTGCCCAGGACACACAGAACACACGATCACAAAGTGACAGTCCACCACCAACACAGGACCCACCAGAAATCAGAAGAGCTTCAGACTGTGGGGATTGACAGAAAACCCAACTGAGGCTGGGAACAAGAATCATGACTGCACAGAGGGTCCCACCGTCACCGCCTTGAGCTGGGGACGCCAGTGGTGACTGTATGGCCATTAGCTGCAGGGCTGCTAGGTAGCTGCCTACTCCAGAATCTGCCTTCCCTTTTGCTCAGGAATGGAAACCCTACTTTTTCCCTGGGCACCTGGCCCTTTGGCATAAAGACTAGACTCATCCGGTGCCCTGGGGCTGGTACAGCCAGGTGGCCAGGTACTGGCCAGTGAAATATGAGCAGGAGTGTTGGATGTCAGCTTCTTGGGAACCCCCCTAAAAGACAGTTGTCACATGCCTTTTGCCCTCTCATTCCTGTTCTTCATCCTGGTCCTGCATTGGAATGCAGAAGCAAGGACTGGACCTCCAGCTGTGATGTGGGCCATGAGGTGACCTTGAGCATGGAAGCCACCAATGGCAGAATAGCCTGATGTTTGAAGCCCTGGTCCCTGACGCCAAGCTGTCATTATAATCAGCTCTGGACAACCCACCTCTGGACTTCACTTACATGATGGAGAAACTAACTTTTGTCTTGTTTAATTAAGCCTCTATGATTTCAGGGGTTTTCTGTTCCTTGCAGTTGAAACTAATCCGAATTAACCTATTGTGGGATTTAACCCAAGAAAGAGGAAATAAAGGGACAAGAAAGCCTTACCCTTGCCCCATGGAGCAAGTGCCACCCATCATCAGGCTCCTGAAGCCTCTGCCACTGGAAGAGCCACACTACATGCCTCGGGAAAGGCTGGGGGTTCCCACCACATCCTGGCAGCTTCCCTCCAGCTTGGAGGTGGCCGTGGGGCCAGCGAGAGCAGCGGCAGCGTGCACCGCCGGTGAGGAGGAGGGCCGCGTGGACGCCTGCCCAGCCAGCACCAAACCCATTCACAATGCAGCGGGGCCCTGCTCTAAGAGATGCCTGCACAAGAGGGGGGCCATGGTGAAAACATGCCACCCACTTCCGTGTCACCAGGCCCACAGCAGGCAGGCAGGGCAGGGCTCATGCTGACCAAGGTGAGGGTGGAGTGTGGCAGAAAGAGAAGGCCCAGAAGCAGGATGAGCCAGACCCTTGAGGTCCTGTTCAGGTTCTTTTGCAATATGGAATAAGCAGTCACTTCTGTTCAGTAACAGAAGTCACCTTTCATGAGGCAGGCAGGTGCCCTTCCCCAAGTTGAGAAGCCAGGGCTATGAAGAATTTAGATCTGGAGTTCCATGGGGTAAAAAAAAAAAAAAATACACTTCTTGGAACCTGCATCCATTCTCAGGGTGCAGAGAAACAGGCAGATATTTGAATCTTTTACCCTAGGGTAGGGTGGATGGAACATGGAAAGTGTTGTACAGGGAACCTCCCAATGCATCCAAGACTGCAGGAGGCAGCCACAGGGAGAACTTGCTTATGCCAAAAGAGACCTGTGAGCCACAATCAGCCTGCAACCCCTCCTCCCTTTCTTAAGGTTCCACAGAACAATGTGCCTAGCCCTCCAGGATGGCCCACCCATGACACCCTCAGGCCCCTTACCAAATTTGCAGGAGTCTGTCTGGTTGAAGAGTAGGCCCATGGGGATGTTCCAGCCTGCGGTCCTGTCCACGGCAGTGTGGCAGGACTTCTTGCCTTTCAGAGAGTTCCAGGTGATGGCAGCATTTGATTTCCTAACCACTGCCACAGCAAGATAGCCTTGCACAACAGATGACAGAAGAGAAAGTCTTAACCTCCCGGAGACCTGGCATATGGATTCCAGTACTGTTATCCGCAACCTGGCCAAAATAGGTCAGGAAGCATCTCTAGGCAACCATTCCCCCAAGTAGCTGGCCAATGTTAGGTAGACCAAAAGAGCATAAGCTGCTTCCCTACATTAAGGTGAGACTGATCTGAGCTATGAAATAAATTAGTAAGAAAAGATGATTCTTTAAGTGGTTGCAGGAGACTGTCCTCCACTAGCCACACAATGTCCCCGAGTTACAAACCAGCACGTCACCTTTAGATGTGGGCTACTAAAGCAACAAACACTGAACAACAAGACTGACCCCAAAATTGCACAAGTCTCCAACTACAATATGCATCAGGCAAGATTAACTGCTGTGTGGATGCGGGAGAGGGTATCTCCAAGGACTGGCCTGAGCTGAGTGTGAACCAGCCCTGCACTGTGACAGGGTTAACATGGTGGTCGTCCTCCTCCCGACAGAGTGCACCTGACAGGCACCCACTGAGGGCAAGTGCCGAGTCTCTTCCAAAGCTGAGTAAGCACCAGCTCTAGCGGGCAGGTGGTGGTGGTACACAGAGCACTGGATTTGGCACGAGAGACCCTGGTTCAAGGCCAGGCTCTGCCACAGTATTATTTAAGGCTGTGCGTGAGATCCTGGGCACCTGGGGACTCTCCAGGCCACTGTTTCCTCATACATATAAAAGGGGAAGCACCCCTTCTTCCATGTGACCAGGACACAATGAGGAACCACATGAATGTTCTCTGCCAAGCATGAAGGTCAACATAAACATTAATTATAATTATTATTCCTCTATGAATTATTTGCATCTTTCAAAGTACCAATGGCTTCTGTGACTGCAATCTTTTCTGTGAGTTTTTAAGTTTCTGCCACCTTCTCCTCCAGCAACAAGAACTTAGCCTTGTCCCTGAAAGTGACTAATACCAACTCACCTTCCGCTGGTCTATCCACACAAGCAAGGTCACTGTTTTTTTGGGATTCTGAAAGAATAAAGGCAAACAAGACATCATTAAACACTCAGATGTACTGAGAAGAAACAAACTTTCACATCTCAACAATGGAGAATCAAATCCAACAAGACTGTTCTGCGAGTTCCATGCAGTAGAAATGTATATATGTGTTCACCAAAAGACATGAACACGGATATTCAATAGCAGCACTGTTCGCAACAGCCACCAACTGAAAATGACCCAAATGCCCATGCACAGTCAAATGACTACATAGCTGTGGGAGACTCACACCAGAGAATGCTACACCGCAACGAGATTGAACAGTCTACAACTGCACCCAGATGGATGACTGCCACTAGCGTGAAGCTCAGCAAGAGAAACCAGACATAAAAAGCACGTGCTTTATAACTCCTTTAACAGAAAGTTCACAAATAGGCAGGAATGATCTATGCCCTTAGAAGTCAGAAGAGTGGCTGCCCTTGCAAGAGTGACAGGAGGACACAGGGGACTTGTCTCCATTACCTCCACAAGTGCATGGGGTGTACGGTTACTAAAGTGCACTTTTCTACGTGTATGTTACACTTCACTAAAATCTTTTTTAAAATTAAGAAAATGAAACCAATCTGTGCTTTGTCAGTTTTCAACACAATAGGCTCTATGGGTAACATGGCTCCCCTGCATTTATTCTTTCTCCTGATTCTCCCATGTGAATGCATATATCCAGCTTACTGTCTTCACCTGGATCTACTGAGTGGGGTTACCACCCCCCACCCCCATGGTCCGGAGGGGATAAACCAAACAGGACACTAATTCCACTTACTGGAGTTCTCTGCCAAGACAGGCACCAGACCGCACTTGCCGGCAGTGTAGATATATCCTCCATCCAAACTCATGGCATCAGCTTCTCCTTTCTGCAAAGACAGAGCAGATCTCAGCACCACAGTGAGGCTGCTTCCTCTCCTGCCTGTCTGTACAGCTCTCTGGGAGAATGGCTTTATGTCAGGCATCCCTGTGAAACCAGCCCCACCTGCCTTTTGTGCTGTCGATTCAACTGGAAAGACCAGGCACAGGTTGCACTAGCCCTGTGTCCCCTGAACAAAATCCTTTCTGTGTCCCAGGCACTCTTGCCTGGACAGCTTCCTGCCAGCCTCACTAACTGAAGACACAGATGGGAACGGCTGGCCTCGTCTAATCTGAGCTCACTAGTACTACGCTCAAAGTGCTACCCAGACGTTGTCCCACAAAGGAGCAGACTGGCTCGCCATCCGAATGAACAAGCCCTCACTCCAACACAGGAACATGGACTCATAAAGACTGCAGAATTCCCTCTTTGGCCCAGTAATAATTTTGTTACAACTATATTAAAAATAATTCGAGATGTGGACAAAGATTTCTATTCAAGGACGAACATCACAGGGTTATTGATACTAGCAAAGTAAGGGGACAAAGAGGAATAGGGTCATGACTAAACTGAGCCACATCCACTTAAGAGATACCCAGAAATCATTTTTAAACGTTTCCCAACAATAAGTATTCATGTGAGAGAACGCCTGTTTAGTGAAAAGGGCTTAAAAACTACGTAACCGATACAACGCGGGATCATGTCATGCATATGGGCAGGTGCACAGAGAAATCCTGGAATAGCAAATTATCAAAACTTTACCTGTGCCCCTCTCTGTGAGATCAGAAATGGTTTTCTTAGTTTGGTGGTTTACTTATTTATTTAACACCATATCTGTCCATGTTTTCCAAATTACCCACAAAAATTTTGAGCTGTTCTGATAATCAGAGGAGTGGGAAAGCCATGGTACACTTTTTCAACATAAACCCGCACCGCATCGAGCACACCGTCTTGGCATCGCTGCCTCCCCCTCGCCACAGTGGCCTCGCCGGCGCCAAACTTGGCTTAAACAGCCGCCAGTGAGCCGGGTCCCCCAAGGAGCCCGTGTGCCCGCCCCCGTGCCGCAGCCCCTACCAGGACCAGGGCGATGCAGTCGTCCGAGCTGGGCGCGGAGGCGCAGGTCACGTTGCCTTCGCTCGCGCTGCTCCACTGTCTGCACTTGTCCAGCTCCTGGTCGCCCACGGCGCACCACAAGACCCGCTCGCGCCGGGCCTTCGCCTCCGCCTCACCTGCAGAAAGGGACGACAGTGGGTCGCTGGGGCCCCCACAGCCTGGCCAGGTCGTCCGACCTCCCCTGGAGCCGCAGCCAGTTCCTGCTCAGATGCTCCCTTGGTCAGAGGCTGCGGGGCCGTGTGTGGATGTGTGCGGACTCTTGTCCTCTACTGCTCCGCTATCGGCTCCCAGCCCCATACTCAGGGTGCCAGAGCACCCTTGGTTCCTCATTTCCCTTCCTTTGGAGACCTTCCCTGGCTTCTAATCATCCATCAGTCTTTACTGTAGGACCTGCCTGTTGTCTCTGTCTCTGGAGATGAAAGTTCCAGGACACAGAGATCAGTGGCAGCCCCAAGAGATGGCCCAGGGGACCTTGAGCTCAGCCCTGACCTCCCCCAAGCCAGTCACCACCAGCAACCACAATGCATCCTCCTGGTTCACGAAGACTCCCACCCCAATCCCCCCAGTATGGAAGAGCCACTGTGGTGGCCCCAGCTAAGCTCAGAGTCTGGGCACAGGGAGGCATTCCATCAGGCTTCTGGATTCATCCCAGGAAAGGCCCTGACTTTCTTGGTTGATGTTCGTATTTCTCACTTAATAGGAAGGAGGCAAGCGGATTTCTGTCAGGGCTGGGGAGCCTGATGAACACAGGGGCACAGGGAGGCATTGATCAGGTAACCAGAACATTCTTTTGGAGACACCTCTCACAATTGCCCTGACCTGGTCAACAGAAAACACTTACACCTGCATCAGATCTGCCTGGATGAAGACCCCGCAGTGGCCAAGAGACAGAGAAGTGACCGCCACAGAGCAGGGCCACACTACCCTGAAGTAGGTGGCCTCACTCACACTCCCCACCCACGCCAGGTGGCCTCAGGACCCTGCCTGGCCTCACTTACTTTCCCTCTGGTTCTGGATGGCAGTGAAGTACTCGAAGCCAAGGTACAGCTTAGCATCTATGCCCGAGGGGACCCTCGAAAACCCGATGGCAGAGTCCTTGAACAGCAGATCCTTCTGCCCAGGTGGGGAGCCAAAGAGCTGGAACGCCGGTGATTTGTTCTTTCCAAACTTTTCCTAATTTAGAAAAAAATAGAATTAATGGTGTTGGTGGGAAATAGGTGGGAAACAAAAAAAATCAATGTTAAAAAACAGTATCTGGAACTTTTGGATGATTCTGAGAGCAGGAACTTTGATTGACATCCTCCAGCAGAGGGACTCATGCCATCCCGGAGACACAAGCTCAGCTATGGCTTATGCTTGGGAAAGTTGCTGCGATCCAAGCACCTTAAGGTGCTGAGAATATTGCATCATCCATCCCCTGCTTCTGCTCCAGCCATGTGGTACTGTCAGTCAGTGATGATAGAGGGGTTTCGTGGCCTCTGCTACCCAGAGGACAGCCCGGGCGAGCAGCCCAGTGCATTAGCGACTGCTCCTGCAGCAAGGCTACAGAGGGACTTTACAGTGGCAGAAGTTCTGGAAGGAAGGAAACTTGCCCCCAGCCCCAATCCAAGCATATGGGAGGACCGTGGGTGAGGATACCTGTGCCTGGCGGAGAAGCTCCCAGATAGCATCCTCCTTGCCGTCCACACTTCGTGCCACAACAGCATGAGAAGGGACCCGGGCCATGTTGCACTCCTGGTACTTGTCCACGGACTTCCGGGTATTGTCTGGGCAGAGCAGCTCATACTGGTCTCTTTCTGCCTTGTCTGGCAGTTCCTCTGGGGAAAGGGGGAGGTGTAAGGGAGCTCAAATGGGCCGACTCCAAGCAGTAACCATGAGCTGTAGTTCCCCTTCTCCCCACAGAATTGTGAGCTAGGGGAGACATCTTACACTATTGACAAAATTGAGGGTCAAAAGGCAACAAATTGCTCCAGAACATTCAGAAAGGTAAAGCTAGTGCCCCAAAAGCCTCAGGGTGATCCTCCGACAAAATCACACAGGCCACCCTGGGATTCTGATGCAGCTGCTGCTTGGTAGGCCAAAGAGTCCCAACCAGACCCTATCTGCTTCCATGGCAACTCTAGAAAAGAGTCACTTTGTAGAGATAAGCCCAGGGCCTACAAAGGCCTACCTTACCCACATCTCTGGGAAGAATAAAAGTGACAAAAATGTTAAGGCAGGAAATACAGTTGAGTCGCTTTCCAACACCAGGTGTATCAAAAGAAAGGAAAAGAATGAGTGAGTTGAGCCAAATTTGGAACTGTTTATTGATATCATATATAAATTGCTTCAGAATGTGTAAAGTGACAGAAACCTGCCCAAGTCACTTTATGAGATTACTACAACCTTTATGTCAAAATTAGAGAAAGAAGTATAGAAGGGAAGAATTCAGGGACTATTTTACTTAAATGCAAAAATTAAAAATAACATGTTAGCTAACTTGATTTAACAGAGTATTTAAAAAACTAATTGATCAGGAGTAAAGCTTATCAGTTTGTTCACTTCATAAAAGAATGGCTGAATGTCAAAAAAGCTAAATTAATCCACCACATTAATGGATTAAAGTAGAAAATCATGAGATTATCTTAATCTTAATAGGTGCAGAAAAATCATTTACATGCTCAACATCTATTTGTGATTTTTTTTTAGTTTCGGAAAAATAGTAATATAGAGAAGTTGGTAAAGTTACGGAACTTGATAAGTGCCATTAGTCATAATATCTATGCCAAAATCATATTAAATATTAAATATTTGGACATTCACTGCAAACTCAGAAACAAGGCAAAGATGCCCATTATCACATTACCAACACAAGACTAGATATCTAGATTACACAGTTTACAAAAGAAATAAGACATAAACACTGGGAGGAAAAAGACAAAAAGATGATATAACCATCTATAGAGAAAAGCCAACAAAACCAACAGAAATTACTAAAACTAACAAGAGAGTTCAGAAGGGTAACAAGTTACAAGTCAACCTACAAAAATCAAGTGTTATCGTCATTAGCAATAGCGAAACAGAAAACAATATAGAATATAAGATGTTACATAGCAACTAAAACCATTAAATAGCCATTAATTAGCCTCACACAAAGATGCATGAGACCCCTAAAGAAAAAAATGTTAAGTTCTATCAAAGACTATAAAAGATGTGATCAAATGGGGAGATTTAGCATCCTCATGAATCAGACAACTCAACATTATAAATATGTTAATTTTTTGTGGGTCGATTTAAATTCAACACAATTCCAATAAAAATTATACTATGATTTTTTAAAAAATCAACAAAATAATTCTAAAATTTTCACTAAGAATATTTGAAAATAGCAAAGTGAGAGGGAAGAAGAGGGTATTTCTCTCTCTCTCTCTCTCTCCCCCAGATAGTAAGACCCACTATAAGCCAGGGTAATAAAAGCAGAAAAATACAAATATGCCAATGGAACAAAATAGCTCAAAAAGTGATCCACTTGGATATATACAAACTTGCTGTAGAATTGGCTTCATGTATCACTAGAAAAAAGATGGAATTTTTTATAGTTGTCTTTGTAGGGGACATTGCCTCACTGCAACAGGATCAAAATGCTAAAGCCAAATCCATACCTGATTTCCTAGGTAGAGTACATATAGATAAATGTGCAAGGAAGGGAGAGTCTTCAAACCTTGTTGTAAGAAATCATTATGATATTGGTGTGAGGAAGGACATCTTTAAAAGACTCCCAAAACTCAAACCAACAGGGCAAAATGGATGGACTGGATCCTATCAGTATTAAAGTTTTCTGATCGACAGAGGGCGATATTGTTAGATTTTTTACTGAGAAAAGATCTTACTAAAATCTAAAACACACAAGTTTGATACATAGATAGAAGGAACACCTGTCCTTGAATCAAAATCATGCAGAAACAAGGCATGACACCTCACAAAAATAGTCAAATGTTACAAAATAAGAAAGGAAAGCCTAAGTTACTAGCAAATATATTGAGATGATCTAACTCACTCGATGTCAGAGAAATAAAAATTAAACCAACAATGAAATATCTATTGCATTACAGCCATCATTTGGACCAAAAATATATATATGAAAATCAAAAATACTCCACACTGAAATTGTAGGGACATGAGAACTTGCAGGCAGCGGCCTAATAGTCTTGGGTGACGTGGGGGCCTCTTTCTGGTGGTCCCTGGTGGTTGTGGTGGGCCTATCTCAGTGGTCCTGGGTGAATTTGGTGGGGCTGTCCCTGGCCATCCTTGGTGGAATGTGGCGGGGCCTGTCTCTGGGGGTCCTGGGTGGAATATGGTAGCCTGTGTCTAGTGGTCTTGCGTGGAATAGGGTGGGCTTGTCTCCACTGATCCGGGGTGCAATGTGTCCAGACTACACACACCCATCAGTTGTGCTTTAGTGAAGGTCCCTGAGGGACACCGTCCAGAAGGACAGTAAAGGAACACAGGCGAGGGTATCAGTCATGTAGCTGTGTGTGGTCGAGGGAAGGAGAGCACAACCTGGCTGTCCCTCACTACAGTGACAGAGAAGTCACACGTGGTAGGCGCGTTCGATGAAACATTCCTCAGCTGTTAGGACCACAAACTAGACGTGAACACAACAATACCGATAAATCTCTAAAACTAACGCCGAGTGGAAAACCTTGGAAGCAGCCTGGATTCGAATGCTCGGTCAAACCTCTGTGAACTCAGACCCCAGAAACACAGGCCAGCACTACCCTCTCTGCTGACCACACACATCCCGGAAGGCACGGTGTCGAGCGTCTGGGTGTGGGTATCTACTAGGGGAAAGGGAAAGGCAGCAGGCATGGGAGATTTAAAGAAATGTTATCACTTAAAATGTGAAAGAACATAAAATAAGAGCTGGGCCCTGCAGGGAACTGAGGAACCTACTTAGCTCGACAGTCAGAGTCCTGATGAACTGAGATAAAAGGGGTGTGCCCATGGCTCCTTCCCCAGCTCTTACCAAACACGGTGCTCTCCCTGATAAAAGCCACATCTCCATCCCCATCTTTCAGACACCTGAAACGAGAAAGCAGCAGAGGGTGAGCACAGGCGGCCCCTCCCGACCCCTTCCCGTGGAACAGCAGCCCTGGCACCCCTGTGGGGGCCCTGGCACTGGGCTCCTGCGGGCAGCTGAACCCCAGGAGGGCAGGGCTCTGAGGCTCTGGGGGCCTCTTGACTGGGAAGGCGGCAGGACCCCTCCAGGTAGATTCTGAAAAAGGGCTCAGGTGCTGGCCAGAGGCCCCTCACCTTCTGCTCAGAGAGCCAAGGGAGAAAAAAACTTTTTTCCTATGTAAAAGAGAGGGGTTTTTTTCTTTTTCTTAATTTCAAAGTATTAAGAGGGTACAAATGTTTTAGGTTACATGGATCGCTTTTGTAATGCTTGAGTCCCGGCTGTAGGTGTGCCCATCACCCAAGTAGTGTTCACTGTACCCGTTGGGTAGGTTTTTGCCCCTCCCCTCCCCCCTCCTTCCCCTGGTCTATTTCCACTGAGTTTTACTTCCCTCTGTTAAGATGAATTAACACCTTTTGCAACAATCTAGATGGAACTAGAGATAATCCTCCTAAGTGAATTATTTCAAGAATGGAAAAACAAACACCACATGTACCCACTATTAAAAGAGATTTTTGAAACCTCTACACAAGAAGTTTATGTAAAGTTTTAGTATCCCTGGCATGTGGCTGTTCCTCTCAGAACTGAGTGTGTAAACGTGTCCTGGCTAGTGGGGAAGCAGGGAGCCCCAGCTTTTGCAAAAATGCCCGAGCCCCAGCAGGCAGAACAGGAAAAGGGGAGCGCATCCTTGGTACGGGGCAGAGACCATGGTCAGCCAGGGCTCACCGTCCTTGATCTCTGGGGAGAAGCCCAGATGGGGCAGAATGCCATCAGCCTGGACACTGCGGCTGACCTGCCCAGCTGGGAGCCAGGACTGGACGCCTCATGACAAGACTCCTTCTGTCCCACTGTGGTTAGGGAGGAGGCAGAAATTAGCAGGAGGAACCCAGGACAACAGAGGAGCAAAATCAGATTCAGGGTTCTCTGGGGAGACAGAAGGGGCCACAGTCAAGGTGGCCACTGAGAAGGCGATAGTATCACTCACTTGAAGGCACCAGAGTAGCCAAAGTATGGTTCCTGGGAGGAGAAGGCACATTTGTTTTCCCCTGTCCCCGCACACAGGCGACACAGGTTGGGGAACTGTCTTCCGTCTGCACCAGGAACACAGCTGGCTGAGAAGAACCTGGCCACAGCTGTTGAACACAGAGAATCGGAGCACAGAGTGTGAGCCAGCCCTGGCCACACCAGTGGTGCTTCCCAGCGTGTGCTCCCCAGGGCGGAGAGCCCTGTCTCCCACCCCTGCAGCACAGCCTCTGTCATGGGGCTGGGAGCTCAGAGACATGCACCTTTGCAAAGGGAGACTCAGCTGCCACCTCCCGAGGGCTGCAGGTGTAAGGGGCCCTGTGGGTACATGGGTCGAGCTGGCTACCTCATCCCCCGCCCCCCTTGCATCCATCCCACACGTTCACCTACGTGACTTGTGTGGCCTGTGCGTGCAGCTGGAGCAGAGACCCCTCCTGAGAGCTATCCCCTGGCCATCTTACCTGCCTGAAGGGGCTCAGGTGGCCCTGCCCAGTCCAAGAATGGACGAAGTGTCCCTATAGGGACATTCCACCCGGCGGTCCTGCCAAGACCTGTGTGGCAGGACTTCAGACCTCGTAGTTGGTTCAGCTGAAAACTGCTGCCTTTCTTCACCACAGCCACGGCATAATAGTGGGTCCGTGGCTCTGCAAAGGGACAGAGAGAAATGAAAGCTCTTAGCCTGGACCAGAGGGAGAAACCTCCAGTCGGAGGGGGAACCCACGCGCTGCAGTGTCATCCCAAGCAGAGCCTGCTCTGTTCCCCCCGGAGCATGCGCTTCCCCCTCTGGCGGGTCAGCGTCAGGAGACGCGGCCTTCACCAGCCGCGAGAGCCCAGCGACTCCACCGCCTGCGTGTGGCATGTGACCAAGCCCCCACCTCCACGCGTCCATCCACTCTCACTCCACAGAGCCCCGGGCCCAGGCTGAGGCCACCGCAGCTTCTAGGTCCCCAGGCAGAACTCACGCGCTTCGGTCCCGTAGACTTCCGCCGCCACGGGGCGCAGTTTGTAGGGGGCCAGTCCTGCCTCGAACACCAAACCGCCGTCAAGGGTCACAGCATCTGCCTTGTTTCCCTGAAAGCAAAGAGGCCAGCCTGGCTTCAAGAGGAAACTCACCCAAACCCGGGTAAGCGGGATTTCAGGGCGTCAGAAAGTCTCCGTAGTTGGAAGGGTCTTCAAAGGGGTCGGCTTTCCGTCGTGTCCACTCATGCCCTGTGACAGACGGTGGCAGCCAAGGGACCCTCTTTGGGGGCCACAAGCCCCAACCCTTTCACTCCAGGGCTGGGCACCGGCCGGCCCTTTTTTTCCTGTGCTTTCCGGGTCACGTCTACATTTAAAGTTGTTTGTTCTAGACGCTTTTCCCCCAGATTTGCTCCACATTCATTTCTTTTAAGTTCTTTTTTATTGACTAGAAAATATATTTATTAAGAGGTTTTTAAATTATCACAAGAAACCATGTTCTTCCACTTTGGCATACTGCGATCCACGTGCCTGTGTGTTTCTTATGTTTGCAGTGTGGTCCGGATCATAGTTTGTGGACTGCTTTATGCATCTAAAACTGCAGTTTCTTACTTCTGCAGAGCCTTCGCTGACTTCATTGACTGCATAGTGTTTTATTATAATGTAGATGTTCCATAATGTATTAAATAAATCCCCCAATGGTCAGCACGGGGGTTATTTCTAACTTTGGGCTGTTAAAACTCTGCTTTCATGGGTGTCTTTGCCCTCAGTGTATTTTCTTCAGGCCATCTGTGTCTGTGGGATGGGCCCCCCGGACACCCTAGAGACAAGGAGCACATTTCTCTTTATGGCAATGGCTGCTATTATTATTCTGCCTTCCAGAAGATTCATAGCACCAATTTAGAATGGCCCCAACCGTGAGGACCAGTTTCACTGTAGAGTCACCAGCAGGACTGGCTGTCATTCTATTATACTAACTGTTATTACTGTCGAACATTTGAGTACTAACCAATAACTCAGGTCTGATTGTTAAGGGGTACATTTCACAAGTATTTTTATTAATTATGAATTCCCTCTTACTAATATCCTGTTCACATCATTTTTCTTATATGATTCTACATATTTTTCCAATTTGAATTAGTTCTTTATAGAGTATAAGTATGACAATAATCACTGGTCAGAGCTGGTGCATATTCATTCATTCTGGTGCTTTATACAGTTTTTATTTAAATATTTTCTATTTGGCTATGAATTACATTTTCTATATTTTAAAATGTCAGTTTGTTTCATGATTTAGTTCATGGCTTAAAGCTTGAGAGATTTGATTCCCTCTACAGTTCTGCTAGTTAGCCTGTCCCCTAGTTTTTTGATAACACAAGTTTTATTTTTAACCATTTAATCTATCTCAGCTTTATTTGGGCAAATGGTATATGGTACTGATTTCAAATGGGGATCTCATTTAAAAGGCAGATTTGTGGCTTCATATCTATTCAGAATGAGTAGGTTAGCATAGGGCCTAGGAATCTGTATTTTACACAAGCAAGAGATGCTGGCACAAAGGCTGTTGTAAAACAATAGCCTTAACCATTGATCAGACTAGATTTTTTTCCCTAAGTACTTTCCTAATAACTCTTAATCATGTTTGCAAAATGATCCTTCAAGCTTGCCTTGGAAGCTTTTACACAAATCACCCACTCTGTGCTGGAGTCCAGTACACACAACCTTGGCACGTGCATGGCAGGTACACAGAACATATTTGTGGAGTGAATTTATTTCTGTAGATCTTATATCTCAACAAACAAACAGGAATCAGAAATCATGTACAAGTCACGATCCCCTTTTCTCTGTCTCTGAAAGTGTCTTGGACAAAAGTCTGTCTGCTGCCCGGTGCCCAGGCAGGTCCTGCCCCTGCTACGTGGCGTGGCAGCTGTGACCAGCATGAGCTCATTCCTCACAGGGCTTAGAAGCCATGATTCTTCTGGAGGTTTCACCTTTCAGAGCAACCTTGACTTCGGCCCATGGCACACATTTGTCAAATATGACTGCTAAGACTTCAGTTTTGAATAGTTTTTATTAGTAATATATGTTGAGGCCCCAATTTCCCCACACATGGACTCTTAAGCTCATTTCTTTCTGCTCTCAAAATAGCACCGTTTCCTATGAGAGAGGACTGCTCCCAACCACCCGGGAAGTCAAGCCGAGGGAGTAGGGGAGAGCACATCTCCCTCATTCCATTCCTTTTCCTCCCATTCGGTTTGGTCCCACCAACACATGGCGTTGACTTACCGAAATGGCCTGGATACATCCAAGGGAGGAGTCTTTCCTTATGCAGGAAATAGGAGGGCCATTCACTCTTCTCAAATTCCTTTGGAATTTGAAGCATTTTGCTGCCTCGGGTTGTGATGTGGCGCACCATCGAACTCTTTCCACACGGACAGCCAGACACAGTCCTGGGAGAGAGAGGCCAAGGAGGAAGGACTCAACCACTGTCCGTGGAAGTGACCGCCGCCCCCTCTGATGGAGTTTTCCAGACTCCTCCCCCACTCTCGGCGGTCCCCATTCCCTCTGCATTCCATGGCTAAGTCCAGCCATTCACCTGAAGTGGAGGCATCTTGATGGACTAATGGGATCTCTGTGATTCCCAATAAATGAGAGGAGGCAGAACCTCTAGATTCTTTTCCTTCCTATGACTTTGACATGATTCCCACCCCTTAAAAAATGGTGACAATTCCTCAAATCTGTTTATGGAATTCTTCTGCCTGCCTAATCCCATTTCAACCTGGGAGGCAGGCAGAAAGGGGATCATTGCTCTTGTTTTGCTGATGTGGGAACTGGCTCTTAAGGAGACTGAGTGAGTTGCTGCTCAGTGGTGCAAAGTTCAGCCCAAGATCTAGGTCTCTCTAGATTGTTGTGTCTAGAAGCATCTCCCCAGAGGGTGCCAGGGAACAAGGGAAAATACACCTGATTCTGCCAGGAGCTACAGTCAATGGCAGGGGACGGGGGGCGGGGGGAACCGAAGGGTCAGTGTTCCCGAGTTACCACCATTCACCCTGAACAGAAACACTGGTTCTCCTGCTGAGCCTGGCTTTGTTGCTAGAATCCACACAATTAGGGAGGAGGCTCAATCAGATTGGTTGCCCGATGAAAGGCATCTACAAAAAACCTACACAGTGAACATCATACTAAACTGGTGAAAGACTGAATGTTTTCCCCCTAAGATTAGGAATAATGTAAAGGTGTCCACTCTCTCCCTCTTCTATTCTGCATAATACTAGAGGTTCTAATCAAGCCAATAAAGCAAGAAAAAGAAATAAAGGACACCCACATTGAAAAGGAAGAAGTAAAACTGCCTTTATTTGCAGACGACATGATCCTCTATTAGAAAATCCTAAGGAATCCACTAATATTAGTACTATTAGAACTAATAATCAAGTATAGCCAGGTCACAGGATACCACATCAACATATAAAAACCTATCATATTTTTGCATACAAGCATGGAACAACCTAAAAATGAAATTAATTTCATGAACGAAATGAAATGCAATTAAATTCTAGATACAATAACATCAAAAAGAGTCAAATACTTAATGGGTAAATCCTATGAGCAGACATTTTGCCAAGGAAGATATATGAGTGGCTCATAAGCACATGTAAAGATGTTCAATATCATTAGTTATTAGAAAAATGCAATTTAAAAATGCAATAAAATATCATTTCACACCCACTGGAATAGTTATAACCTGTAAAACAGACAATAACAATGTTATTGTTCACAGGGATATGGAGAAATGGGAACCCTCATACATTGCTGAGTATGTAAAATGGCACAGCCACTTTGTAAAACAGATTGGCAGTTTCTCAAAATGTTAAACATGGAGTTACCACATGACCCTGCAGTTGCAGTTCTAGGCTTATATGCAAGAGAAATACAAAACTATGTCCACATAAAGACTTGGCATGAATATTCATAGCAGCATTATTCATAATAGTAAACAATTGGAAACAACCTAAATGTCCAATAACTGGTCAAAATGTGGTACATCCACAAGGGAATATTATTCAGCAATAGAAAGGAAAGAACTACTGACATGCACTACAACCTGAATGAGCCTCTTTTATGCTAAGTGAAAGAAGCTAGATACAAGAGACCACATATTGTATGAAATGTCCAGAAAAGGTAAATTTACAGTGACAAGAAAGTATATTAGTAGTTGCCTGATGCTGGGATGAGAATGAGGATTAACTATAAGCAGACATGAGAGATCTTTACTGGGGTATGAAAGTGTTCCAGAACTGATTTATGATGATTTTATGGTGATGGTTGCACCACTCGGGAAGGTCACTAAAAATCATTGAATTGCACACAAATAGGTGAATGTTTTTGATATATAAAATATGCCTCAGTAAAGCTGTCACCCAAAACAACAACAACAACAACAAACAAAAAAACCACAAGGTTGCAAAAGTTCCCTTCCCTCTTGGATATGCTTTGGGGTAGAAAGCGCAGCCTCTGCCTCCTCCTATTTCTGAGCCATCCCCTAGGTGAGAGCCACCCACACACTCGAGGAGCCCTGGGACGCTGTGGGCAGGAGGCCTGTGGCTCCCAGGCTGAGTGTGCAGGGGTGCAGGGCACCTGGCTGCCACACTCCTCCTCTACCCGCCCTCATCCCAGGGAAATCCCAGAGGATGTAACCTGGCCTTGGAAGACCTAATGGAATTGTCCCACAGTGAGAATTAACCCAATCAGATGCAGCCAACTGTGACCCAGTGAACATTCACTGGATTCCTGCTGTATACACATGACATGCAGAGGAACGTGTAAGCAGACAGGACCAGATCTCACCTCTCACTGGAGAGGCAAAAAGCCAAAAGGAGGAAGCTAAGAATAGTGAATGCACTAAAAGAGAACAAATAACCAAACCAGGAAGGAGGTCCCCATGTCCTCAGCTAGTAATTAGGGTAGGGGCATTCCAGGAGGTGGAACAATGGGCCCATGTGCACAGCTAATGTCTCAGGCATGTTCTGTGCCAAGTGCTTTACTCAGCACCTCAGTGCTATTGTTCCATTAATCCCCCCAGCTGCTCTTTATTGGCAGATCTGCCAAGATCCCCATTCTTTAGGGGAAGGAATTGCAGCTTTCACTAGTTATGTGGCTGTGGAAGTTCCCACAGCTAACAAGTGTGGGATCTAGGATTTGAACCTAGGTGGTCAGGCACCAAACCCCCTGCTCTTACCACTGGGCTAGCCTGCCTATTGAGCTCAGCTAGGTGAGAGACAGGCTGCAGTGGCGATGGGGCTGGTAAAGGGTCAGGGGTCAGGTCATGGAACGTCTCCAGTGCTGCTCCAGGGAGGTCTTATTCGGGATGCAGGGAAGCTGAGACTCATGGAAGAGGGTGGAGACTGGAGCTCTGCCCAGGGCAGGGGTGGAGTGGACTGTAACCTGGGAACAGGTAGGGAGGCTGTGGCCAAGGAAGGCACAGGTGAAGGGATGGTCTGAGTGGGGAGTGGGAACAGCATGGAGAATGGAGAAGGACAAGCACGCATGCCAAGGGCGAGCATGCAGAAACACAGAGGTGGTGTCCGAAATCAGCTTGGCAAGGGGTGGGTGTTCGGGGTGAAGGGACAGAGCAAAACAGAAGACCATGCCTCAAGCCCAGAGTAGGGGTGAGTGGTGGCGGGAGCCTGGGGGCAGAGCTTGTTTCTTCCCCTGCAGGGGCTGAACCAGGGTGACTAAAGGACCACCGAGCACCCTTCCAGGATCCCCGGCCCCTGAAACACTGGGTGCCAGGTGCAGAAGGCATCCCTGCCTAAGCACCCACCTACCAGCTCTGGAGCTGGGTGTGCCTCTCAGGACCAAGTGCTCCCTACAGCAGATCTGGGTCTGGCCCCTCCCAAATCCCCAACCCAGCACCTGCACCCAGCATCGGCCACTCAGATGCTGCCCACCCAAGCCTGCTGGACTCTAGCTAAAGCACGAATTCCCTGCAGACATGCAGCGCCCTGGCCTCGAAGGCAGGGGCCAGGACAGGAACTCCCACCCAGCCACAGCTCAGTCTGATGGGAACTCTCACGAGTGCCTGCCAACAGTGACTCTAGGGTCTGAGCCGACTGACTCCCCAACCTGCTCCCACGGCTCCTGCCCAACCCCGGCCAGCCTGGGCACCTGTGGGGAGCAGGGCAGGAATCTCGCAGGGCAGTGCCACCCTTTCCTCAGGGTAGGACAAGGATTTTAGTGGCACTGCGTGGTACAGACCACCATCCTACTGACTGTAGGATTTAAACTGCAGATCTCTGTAGAGGCCAAGATAACCAAAGGTCCAAGTGGTGCAACTCTGAGTGAGATTCCTGGACTACAGCCCATGACCACTTCCAGGAAAGCAAGGCTTTCCACCTCTCTGGCGCCTCCCAGGTGGCCCCAGCCCTGTGCAGCAGATCTGGGAAGGAATGTGGAGAAGGGGACCAGAGGGGCAGGGACAGAGGTAGGATCGTACTCCCTGGGTTTGGGGTTGTGAGATCACCACTGCTCTCCCACCACCGGCCCCCTCCCAGGAAGCTCCCAACCCTGAGCAGATGTCCTAGGCAGAGGTGTGACGCTGGGCTTCCACTCGGCCCCTCCCACTGCCTGGCTTCCAATGCCCACCGCAGCCCATCGCCCTGCTGCCTGGGACCCTCCTCCCGCCCATACCGCAGGAAGCTCCACACTCAACACAGTTACAGCACCAGTGTTCACTGGGGAATGCCATCTGAGCACCCAGAAATCACTTCAGATGCCTGGGTATGAAGCTAACGATTGTTTGGTCCCTTCTATTTCAGAGGCACATTTCAAAGGATAAATCAGTTGTTTTCCCCTCATACACTCTTATGCAAGGGTCCCACCGGGAGGGTCTGCACCCCTCTGCCATGGGAGGTGTGCATACACCTGTGCCTGGTACTGAGCAGGCACCCCACCTCCCTCCACGACCCTGCGGACCCGTGTTCAGGCTGTTTTTAACATGAAAAAACTAAGTCTCAGAGAGGCTCTATCTTGCCCAGGTCACACAGTCCTTGCAGGAACCAGGATCTGAACTCTGGTCTCCTATGTGTCTTGAGCAAGTTGCTCGCTCTCTCTGCGCCTCACTTTCCTCCCATGTAAAACACATGTAAGGGGACAATGGGTGCCAAATCCATAGGCAGGACACAGTGGGACAGGGCCCCTAGGCTCTTTGGGAAGCTCTGCGGTGGCGGCGGCTTAGAAGAGCCCTGCTCCTGCTCCTCCCAAGGCGGGCTGGCGAGCCCCACGCCTCCCCGGCTGCAGGATGCAGACGTAGGGACCGGGCGCCTACCAGGCGGGGCGCAGGCACCAGAGACGCCCGCTGGGCGGGGCGCGCGCCAGGCACCCGCACTCACCGAGGGCCCCGAGGAACAGCAGAGCAGGGAAGACGAGCTTCATGTCTGCGGTCCTGGGTCCTGAGGCGACTCTGCATACGAAGGCTGTGCCACCTGCGCCCGCCCGCCCTGCGCCCCTTTATCCAGGTCTTGGTGATCTCACCGGGTATGCCCCGCCCTGTTGCCCAACAGGCGCCCCCCTTCCCTCCCCACGCCCGCGGACAGGTCGGCTTGTTCCTGGAGGCTCCAGCTCAGAAAATCCCGTGGGGGGCGGGGTAGGGAGGGCTGGTACCTGGGCGCTACCCTGCGTCTGCCCTTCTTTCTCTACTCTGCATGCCCGGGGGGAGTCGCAGCCCCTGAGTCTTGCCCCTGCCCTGGTCTCAGTGCCTTCTAGAGGGCAGGACACAGCAGAGTGTCTTTATTTGCGGATCGCCTTGACCTGTGAGGCTATTCTCTTTAGCAGATGGTGTTGAAAGTGCCTAGGAGCCAGTTAAGGCAGGTGGGTCCACTTCCACCTTGGCTCAGCAGAGCTCTGAGAGTTCTAGAAAGGATTCAGCTACTCCTGGCAGCAGCCTGGGGACAGCTGACAGGGGTAACGGAGTCTGCTCAGAGTCCTATGCCCATGAGGTCCCTTCCTACCCTGCTGAGACCGGCAACACAGCTTCCAGGAAACAGAGTCAGGACCCTCAGAGGAGAATGACTGCTACCAGTGTTGGCTCCATGTCCTCTCATTTGCCGGTGGGAAAGATGCCCTGCAGCTTGTTTTATTGTGGGTGATTTATTTCCCCAGTGTTGGTGGTATGAGATGGGAAACGGGAACCTCATTTTAATAAATGGCATAAATGTCATATTTGGGGGAAGCTATTTTTCAATTCAAAAGCTAGAACACTGCTTCTAAGAATTCATCTTGTAAACATAATCCCAGGGTGCACAACAGCTCGGGTACGAGAGTCTCCAGAGCACCACTGCATCATGAATCCATCTCTGGAGGGCGCCATAGATAGCTGGTGCCCATGGGTGCAGTGCGATGTGCTGGGGCCCTCAGAAAGAACACGGCCACCCTGTGTGTACGGATGTGAACTTAGCCCAGGAGTTACCGAGAAGTAAGGTCCTAACCATGAGGGAAGTCACGGGTCACCTGAACACCTCTCTTGGCAGGTCGGCCTGGCCAATATGTGACTCTGAAATCTGCTTGTCCTGAAAGACTGGTCTTGACTCTTTGCTTAGAGGGCTTGGTACTGAGAAGCATTTCCTGGAGCAGGTGGGCAGTACCGCAGGGAGCCAGCACTGCCTAGGGCGAGCTTGCAGCAGGCACTCAGCCATGGGGAAGCAGACCCAGCCTGAGCCTGGGAGGCCATCAGAAGGCTGCAGGGCCCCTCCATCCCTGGGCACAGATCCTGCCAAGGCACAGGGTCGGGGCTGATCAGGGATCCTACCTGCCTGTCACAAGAGTGGGGTCTGGGGTTTGGTGCTGGAATCACCAGCTGGATTTTGGAGTAACAGAGTCAGGGTCTCTCTCATTGTTTGGAAACACAAAATTGCAACATTAAAAGTTGTCTTCATCAATAATTGCAATAAACTCTTTCAAAAGGACTGAAGAAATACAATATTGACTAATTCTCAGGAGTGCTGAAGCATCTTTGTACCTAAATTAGCAACTAGGCTTTGCTCTTTCATGATTATAAAACAATTACAAAACATCACAACCCATGTCTCTATCTCTGAGTGCAAATTAGAAAAAGGATGGCCGGGGAGGTAAGAGGGTCCTAGACTCTCTTAAGTACATTACAGTGTTGGCAATAACACAGAGAACCCAGGGCCACAACCAAGAGGCTCAGCTTAAGGGGTGGCCTGGAGGCAGGACAGTTAGGCAACAGGGCAGAATGTTTCTCTGCCGTGCCTGCTGGGAATGGCGCAGCCCCAAGGCAGGGATGCGTGCATCTAGACCCAGGCAGAGCAGTCCCCAAAGCCATCTGCAGAGGAATCGCATGTAGGGTATAGATCTGCCCAGAAAAACAAATGAGGTTCAACTGACCTATTACCAACATTCATTCATTCATTCATTCATGCCAGAACTGGCAGATGCCATGAGAGACACAGAGAAGAAGGGTCTCCTTGCCCTTGGGAGCTCTCAGCACAATGGGGGAGGGACAGGCACAGGCACACACGTCCATCACACCAGCAACCTGGGAAGAGGCCAAACAGCATAAACCAAGTGAGGGTGGGGGCGCAGAGGAGGAATGACCAAATGCCATCACAAGGGCCCCAGAGGAGTGTGAGGAAGAGCTTTAGACCTGAGACCTGAATGAAGAGTAGGATTTATACAGATAGAGTACTCAGTAAACAGCCAAGTAAAAGCTTGGGAGCACGTACCCAGTGACGAATTACCTGAGCACCCGGGACAACAAAAGGCCACTCTGGGCTTTCCGGCCTGGAACTCTTGGTGGAAGAAGGATCAACAAAGTCGTCCTCCTCTATGCTGAGCTCCGTATCTTGTGTCCATCTGTCTCTGGACAGGTCCTCTTGCAGGTCCTGGAGACACCTAAATTTAATGTATCTAAAATGCAAGTCGCCGGCTCCCTTCAGCCCTGCACCTTCTCTCATATTTCCTATTGCATTCCACCAAACCCACCAAACAAACAGCCACAGAGGCATCTTCAAATTCCCTGACCAGCTAGCTCTGTGTGTGTTATGGGCTCTTGATGATCAATATCGGTTGAAGGAATAAATGAATGAGGAGGAGGAACGGGCTAGGAGGGGGACAAAGGATCCTCTTTGGAAAGTGTTGGGTCTGAAGGGCAGTAAAGGGCAGGCCTGGCTAAGCCAGGCCACCCCAGAACCTGTGTACATGGACTCGTTAATTTATTCATTCATTTAACACCAATCTCCAGGGCATCTCCAATGTGCCAGGAGCTAGGCCAGATCTTGAAGAGCCTGCAGGAAGGAAGGTAGAATGCAGGTTTTCAGATGCTGGGATAGTGGTATGAATATAAGAAGCAGGAAGAAGGTAGCTTCTGTGCAAACGGCCTTGCAGTGGCAAGAGCTGATGTTTAACAGGCAGGTGTGGGGGCTGACTCCCTCTCCTCCCCCACTCCTCCCCCACCCTCAAAACTTGCACAAAGAGCCTCTGCAGATAGCAGGCCTTGACCAGGCCCAAGTCCCATCAGCAGGGCAACAGTCTCTGGCCAAGCCACAGACTAGTAAACCCCACACCCCACCCTCTATGAATCCTCTAGCTTCAAACCCCAAGAGGAGTGTTGGTAAGGAAGTGTGTGATCTGGGCAGAACTGGCTCCAGATGGGAAAAAGGAGAAAAGAAATTCCCAAGACATCCATCGCATTTGGACATGAGCCTGGCCAACAGGACACCCCGGACCTTGTTTCTGGGAACAGGTAGGGAGGTTGTGGCCAAGGAAGGCACAGGTGAAGGGATGGTCTGAGTGGGGAGTGGGAACAGCATGGAGAATGGAGAAGGACAAGCACGCATGCCAAGGGCGAGCATGCAGAAACACAGAGGTGGTGTCCGAAATCAGCTTGGCAAGGGGTGGGTGTTCGGGGTGAAGGGACAGAGCAAAACAGAAGACCATGCCTCAAGCCCAGAGTAGGGGTGAGCGGTGGCAGGAGCCTGGGGGCAGATTCTCGTCCCTGTTTCTCGTCCCTGCCAGTGGTGTGAGGTTGCTGACTTGGTAGAGAGCCACTTGTTAAGTATTTAAGGATTTTGTGGTGGAGGAACTGATGGGAGCTTGCTATCAGTCATGATGTATTTACACCATGGAAATTAGTAAATGCCACCACCACCACCACCACCACCACCACCAGAGGGCCGGTGTACCAGCACACCACTGCCCGTGTTTGTCACTGGTTGGTGCCATGCAGTGCCCATGTTAGTGTGGGCCTGTTTGTGCGTGGCTGGCTGTGCCATCCCTAGCAGAGAGGCAAGATAATGATCCTTAGCATTTGGATGGCACTTGTAACTCCAAACAGAGCTGTCAGTAACTTTGTCTCATGTGACTCTAATGGCAGCCCTGTGTGTTAAGACAGTCACTGTTCCCATTCTAAAAACAGGTACCCTGAGGGTGGTCTGTGGACACACAGTGAGTGAGCTATAGAGATGGAACTGCCCCAAGTCTCCCCTTAGGCCCGCGGCCAAGGGCTTTCTCTCCCACGGGGCCCAGGAACCCTCTGGGAGCTCCGTTGCAGACCCTGAGGCCCAGGGGTGCACCTGCTCTTGTGAATCTCAGCGGGAAGGAAGAGCTAGCAAAGGCTGAACTTCTCTGTGAACCAGGCACTGTCCAGCCTCTTCTGCCTTGAGGCGCCTCATCAGAGGTGTCCCCAGATGAATGGACTCAGCCAATGGGACTCGCCACACTCACGGGCTGGTAATGGCAGATCTAGAAATCCACCCAGACCCCACCCAGTGACCCCCTAGGGCCCTTGGTGCCTTGGTATTGACCATTCCTTTGCTGATCGCCCTGAAGAGGGGGCAGAAAGTGAGCATGAATGAGAAGGAAATGCAGAGCTGCCTGCGTCTCTACCAGCCCAAGTCCCTGCAAGACTCCATCATGGGGACAATGACTTCCAGAGAAAGGCCTCGACGATTGGCCCCACATTGGCCTCTTGAACAGAACCGAAGGCCCTGGTGAGTCTGGGTATGTCTCTGTGGCTGGCGGGACCTGTCCTCAGGAGGGCAGCGCAGCTGGAAGGCAGCCCCAGGAAAACAGAGGCTTTCTTGACCAATACGCATGGTTGCCAAATGTTGCCCAACTTACAAAGGACCCACAGAGGTCAGCTCGGAGCAGCCTCTTCTTCCTCTTCCACCTCCCAGCCCCTCCCCGCCTCCTCCTCACCTGGATCCCGTGCTCCTCTGGGCTCGCTCCTCACAGGGTCGCCCTCCTGCTGTTGAGATGCACACACCATGCTCGGTACAGCCACGATGTCGATACTTGCAGACACCCATGAGCCCCCGTCGTGTGCAAAATCCTCAGCTGGGCTTAGAGGTACAGGGCAGTGGCCCTGCCTTGGAGGCACCTGGTCCAGCAGGAGGGTCTGTGTGGACCCAGAGAGTCGCCGTCCAGTGTGCAGAGCATGCTGACCAGGCTGCTGGGAGCTTTGGGAGCAGAGGCGAGCGTGGTGGAGTCATTTTTCCCTCGGGCCCCTTGTTCTCACAGAGCACAGGCTGCCCCAGCGCCCACTTTTTCGAGACCGTTCAGTCTTACCCTGTCCTGCTCTCTGTTTGTGTCTCTGCCCTAACCCCTGCCTTCTCCCTCTCCTCTGCCTCTCTCCCTCTCGTTGGCTTCTTTCTCCATCCCTGGCTCTCTGTCTCTTGCTCGCTCCCGTAAACACGTGTGTCTGCAGGTGCCGTGGGTGTCCTCCGCTGGGAGGGCTCTGACCCAGGCTGGCCTTGCTCTAGCGCAGCGCTTGTAACCACTGCCCCTGTCCTCACGCCCATCCCCTCCCTCTGAGCTCAGGAGGGAAGGACTGTGGCTGATGCATCTCTGCAAGGCCTGGCCCCAGGGAGGGCCTCCCCCAGGGCTTGTGGACCAGGTGAGCGTGGAGAGCAGAGGACAAGCTCTGCATGAAGGCGCATGGAGAGTTGAGAAGGGGACAGGCCAGCCGGTGCCACCTGCCCTGCCCTGTGCGGCGTCTGCCTGTCATGTCCTGAGGATGGAAAGGCTAGAGAGGAGACTCCTCCGTCACCCTCAGCACCCAGCACCCTGCAGGGAAGCTAGGACCTACTTCTCCTACTTAAAGGCCTCCTCCTCTATAGCCCCATCAGCTTCCAAGGACAAGGAGGGAGGGTGCCAGGAGAGTACCAGGGCAGTGCCAGTGATGAGCTGGGAGAACTCTGGAGGCTGGAGGCCTTGGGGACAGACCCACACCCTATCATGCCCCTCTTTCAAAGCCAGAGATGCTGTCATCTTAGTCGATTACTTTTGCAATCAGAGGCTTGTTGGAATCTCCAGGGGGTCCTGGGCAGCTCGGGACTTCTCCATGTAGTTCTTTCCTGGCACAGGTCTTCTCCAGGGACACTCCCTCCTGTCCCTCCCATCTCTCTCCCTCCCAGCTCTAGATTCTACCCTCCCCACTCCTCCCTCTACTCTGGTTCAGCTAAAACCAGAAATGAAATGGGCACAAACTCAGATGACTTTAGGAGGTGCTTGCCATGAGCTGCAACATTTATAACCACAAGTGTGTGTCTTTACTGAAGTTACACCTTCCCAGGGCACACGGCAGACGAGCTGCAGAGAGTTCTAGTCCAGAGTTCTCCCCCGGGCACCCTGTCCTCTCATGCTCAGCCTCCTGTGGGTTCCTGTCGAAGGACAGAGAAGGGGCAGAGAGGGGGAGCAAGACACCCCTTTTCTTGATCCACCAAGCAAAGCTTGATCCTGACTGTGCAAAGACTTCCTCCAGAGAGTGTTAATTTCCAGAAAAATCAATTTTGGAAAAGACTCTTGAAGTTCAGTCACCTAATTGGCCTCTGACCTCCTGGAGCAAGAACTGTTGGGGGGTGAGGAGGAAACTGAGGGTGTGGGGAGCTGGGGGCAGAGGACAGCAATGCTTCTGAGCCAATGGTGTTGCCCAATGTTGCCCCATCTGTAAAGGAAACTCAGCAATCAAAGAGCTTCTCTCTGCTTGGACCCCTCCCTCCTGCTCCTTCTCCACGTCTTCCCTTCCCTCCAGGATCCATCCCATGGCCTTCTCCTCGCTGCATTCAGGCGAGGCAGGGGCCGGACGCTCAGTCTCTCTAAGCCCATACTTGTGTGTCCTCGCCCATTCCCCCTTCCCTTCCAGTCACTCCGTGTCACCTGGGGCCCATCATCTTGCCTTTGTGCCACCTGCTGCTTTCCATTCCCTGGTCATGAGATGACCCTGGGCTCCTGCTTCGGCTTCTGACCTGTCTCCCTGCCCCTCGCCTTCCCGCTGCAGCCTGACCCTGAGGGAGCTCTCAGAAGCGCACTGCAGACGGTGGTTCCAAGGCCTCTTCCCTTGCTTCTCCTCTCCTCTCGCTACAGTCTGTCCCTGGGGAAGCACCTCCTCTTTCCCCCGTTGGATTAATGCTCTCGCTGTGCGGAACACGACTGGGCCTGGCTCCGCTCCGCTCTGCAGAGGTGCGCTCCTCCTCAGCCTGGGAGGACAACAGCACCTAAAAGCAGCATGACCCACTTCTGGTTCTGGATCAAGAAGGAGTAGACACATCTTTCCCCATTCCTCCCACCAAGTACCAGATTAAACCCTGGAAATTACAGATATAGGCCTTAAAACAGCACAAATTTATTATCTGATAATTCTCAAGGTCAGAGTTTGGAAGTCAGAGTCTCACTGGATTAAGAACACAAGGCTGAGTTCCTCCTGGAGGCTCCGGGAGGATTTTTTTTTTTTTTTCCTTTTTCAGCTTCAAGAGGCTGACCACATTCCTTGGATCTCTAGCAAGACAGAAAAACAAAAAAAGGAGAAAAATTGCCAGTATCAAAAATGAAACAAGAGCTATCACGACAGATCCTGAACACAACAGCAGGATAATTCAAGGACTACTAAAACATCTTTACACACATAAAGTTGACAGCTTATATGAAAAAGACCAATTCTTCCAAAGGAACAAACCACCATAACTTACCCAATAGGAAATAGATCATTTGAATAGCTCTATAACTATTTAATAAATTGAATTTGTAATTTTTAAACTCCCCAAAAAATAAATCTTCAGACTCAAGACAGGGCCACTGTTGAATTCTACCTAATGTTTAAAAAATTATCACCAGTTCTATACAACCTCTTCCAAAAACTGTAAGAGGAAATTCTTTCTAACTCATATGAAGCCTGTTCGTTAGAGAGAGAGAGAGAGAGGAAACCCCCTATGAAACATCAATCACTTTCTTCTCTCCCCTACACACAAACACACACACACACACACACACACCCCACCTCTCTCTGTCCTACCGCCCTGCACCCTACCCTACCGGATACCCTATGAACCACATGGATCTTTTGATCTGGCTACAGCCAATTGACCATTAGAGATCAGTAACTCAAGTTCCTGGCCAAGTAATCATTTTTAACTTAAAAAAAACCTCTCATGTAGAAAAATGTAAAAACATAAAGGTACAATTGAGCAAATTATCCCAAAGAGAACACTCATATAACCACCATCTAGGTCAAGAAAGAAAACATTACCAACGTCCAGAATCCCCCTTATCCCTCCACCCAATCTCACGGCCTCCCCCTGCGCCCCAAACTAGTTGCTATCCTACTAACTATTAAACTACACGTCTATTTTTTGCCTGGTTTTGAATTTTATGTACATAGAATCAATCATACAATATATATTCTTTTGTATCTGATTTCTTTAATTCAACATTATGTTTGTGAGATCATTCTTATTTTGCTTTCTAAATTTTATTTCATTTTATAATAACTGCTAGTATTAGAAATACAACCTATTTTTGTGTATTATCCTTATGTTTGGCAACTTGGTTAAATTCACTTACAGATTCTAATTACTCGGGAATTTCCACAAACATAACAATGGAAGCTTTATTACTTCCTGTCCAATCATTTTGCGCTGGATGGGACTTTCAGTACAATGTTGAGTAGATATGAAGATAACAGCATCCGGGTCTTGTTCCTGAGCTCAGAAGGAAAGCTTTCGATGTTTCCCTCCTTAAATATGATGTCTGCTTGCTGTAGGTTTTTTGTAGACTTGTAGATTTTTTGTAGATTAGGAAAGTTCCCCTAGATACCTAGTTTTAAACATAAATGGATGATGAATTTTGAATCTATTGAGATAATCATTTGGATTTTTGTCTTTTGTGATGAATTGCACATACCTAGGAATGGAATTTCACAGCCTATGCATGTGCTCTGCTTAAGAAAATTTTACCAGTTTTCCAAAATCAGTTGTAATAGTTCACATTCCCACCAACATATTTGAAAGTTCCAGTTGCTTCGCATCCTTGTCTCTGTCTTTTTCATTTTAGCCATTCTGTTGGGGAGTGTCTTTTGTCCATTTTTTGATCAGTTGGCCAGTCTTTTTCTTATTGGCTGTTAAGAGTTCTTTATTCTCCGGAGTCACCGTCTCCCTCCCCTTCCCTCCGTGAGCCCAGCACTCCCGTCCCTCAGCTCCTCTAAGCCCAGCTCTTCTGCGCACATCCAGTGCCACACCTGCATCCCAGGCGGGGCCCTTGCCCCTTCTTTCATTGACTAGGTAGCCCGGCGCCCAAGAGACACGGACAATGATGGAAGTGGTTTGAAACCAGCTCTACTTCTTCCTCACCTCCCAGATCCAGGCATATCGTTCAACCTGCCTCAGTTTCCCCATGTGAAAACAGGAATAGTAAAAGTACCTTCTGCATGAGATAGTTAGGATAGTTAGGTTAGAAGTAACTTATGCAAGACGCTCAGTGCAAAGGCAAGCCATATTTTGAAAACTCAGTAAATGTTAACTATTATTGTTATTGTTTCCAGACATTTCTGATCCCCACGGTGAACCAGACCATGCAGAGCCCTGAGGATCTGCAAGGGGGTCCCTTTCCACACGCTCAAGGTGCGTCGTGATCCAGCGTGAGGAAGGTGTTAGCAGAGGCAAGTCACCCCACAGGGAGGACTTGGGGACAGAGCAGGAGCGACTTTCCCCGCTGTCTCCTT
Source organism: Cheirogaleus medius (assembly GCA_008086735.1). Lineage (NCBI taxonomy): Eukaryota > Metazoa > Chordata > Mammalia > Primates > Cheirogaleidae > Cheirogaleus > Cheirogaleus medius. The sequence continues at coordinate 4,881,110 of VBSM01002035.1, read as the reverse complement.
CTTGAAGCTGAACCAAGCAGTCTGCGCCCAGTCCTTGACTCCGGTCATCTATCTTCGTGATCCTTGGGTGCCCATCTCCACCCGGCTCCCCTGCCACATTCTGTCCTGTTATCTGTAACTATGGTTCTCTCCTTCTCTCTCTTTTATGACCCGCCCCCGCCCTTTCTCAATCTCTCTCTCTGCCCCTCATCCTCTCTCTGCATCTCTCTGTGTCTCTCACCATCCCGCTCTCCCTGGGCCCCACAGAACTCAGACTTTCCTGAGGGCCCCTCCGTGTAGCCTCAGTGGCACCTCTTGGCACATTTGCTCACCTGTCTCCCTGTCAGCTCCCTCCCGACTCTCAGCCCTGCCTCTGCTGCACAGCACCTCTCTCCCTGCTCCAGGGATCTCTGGGCTGCAAGGGAAGACTTTCTAGAACCCATGTGGCTACTCGGTCATTCCCCAGGAGCTGAAGATCACCATATTGGGAACAAGGGCGGGCAATGAGCTTTGCCTCTCCCTGGAGGGTGCCAGCACCAAGGGGTGAGTCCAGAACCACCTGCTTCTTAACCACATTCCCTGTCATCACAGAAGGCGCAACCTGCAAAGGAGACAGCAGCAGGATGCAAGATGGATGCTAGAGGGCTAAGGTGTGAACATACGGGCAGAGGTGACTGGTAGAATGAGGAACTGGGGAGCAAGCCTGGGGACCTGGCAGATGAAGCAGAACCTGGTGGCTATTTGGAAATAGAGGAAAGAGTCAGGGAAATGAGCAATTTCCAGGATATTTGGAAATATTCTGGCTTGAGGTTGCTCCTATGAAATAATTTGACCAAGAAAATCACTCTCAGAAAAGAATATTTCCTTTGATACCATTTTACACATGGGGTCTCTGAGCCCAGAGGGAGCACGTGGCCTGCCCAGACCTGCCCTGCTGGGGCTAGGTAGAATCAGGCTTCCTGTCTCCTTGCACTTAGTGGGTTACCTTCAGTCAGGCATCCTGGCCCGTGGCAGGTGGGGAAAGCCCCACACCGCCCTGCCCTGGCATCTGCCAGCAGCCCCCACACTGTGGGCCTGGCTGGAACCAAGTGACTTGGGGGAGAGTATAGGGACCGGGAACCGTGGGGCCCTGTGGGTGCTGAAGAACACCTGCTTCTGCTCTGTGGAGGCAGGAGCCGTGTAGGGGCACAGAATGGATGGAGAGGAAGGGAAGGGGGTGCGGAGACAGGACTGTGGGGCTTCGGCAGTGACCGAGGAGAGAGATGGAGTGGCTTAGACAGTGGGGAAGTGGCGAGACGGTTGGTTCTAGACATCTCTCCAAGGTGGAGGTCGTGGGGTTTGCCTACGTTATGGGAGTGTGGGCAAGGAAGGAGAGCAGTTGGGGATGGTGCCGAGGTGTTCGGCCTGAGAAGCATCAACTGAGAGGGGAAGACTGAAGGTGACCAGACTCGGGGGAGGTGGGCCAGAAGCTCCATTCTGGTCACGGCAAGGTCACCACTCAGAGTGGCACTGGTGCTGTGGAAGGTAATGGCAGAAGTCTAGAACTTTTTTCTTCTCTTTTTTTTTTCTTTTTTTGGAGGAGAAGGAAAGAAGAGTTTATTAATTTGCTGGCAAATGAGGAGAATGGGGACTCCTGTCTAAAAATGCCATTATCCTAATAATAAACAGAAACACAGAGCTTTCAAAGGGACTGTTTTCAGTTCTAGGCTATTGTCGTTCAATTATGAACAATGATTCTGATCATTCCATCTCTGCAGAAGACAATCCTGTGACCTCTGCCAGGACAGCTCCCTTGAGCCATCTCCTGTAGCACAAAGACCAAAAGACATTCCCCTGCCCGGAGGCAGGGATGCAGGTTTCAGTTTTCCAAAAGGGTGAGGAGGTGTTAAAGAGACAACAAACATTTTTGCCAGTTTTTTTTTAAGAGGCCATTCCCTCTGTAACATACTCCCCACTGTCAATATCACCCTTCTATATCTATGGAAGGAAGGGCAACGTAGCCATCGAGCTACTTCCTGATGAATTGGGGCAACGTTTTAAATGGAAGGTTTATGCTTTAATTTTTGGACCATGTGCCCCTTTTCTCCCCAGGACAATGCAGGTGTCCCTTCACACAAAATGCTGTGCCCAACTCCCAGGGTTCGTGGAGCACTCTGGAGCATGTCTGTGGCTTACTCTCACACTTCAGGAGTCTGGACTCCACAGCTTTCCTCATCGCTGGGCTCCACCCTTTCTGCTGCCCCCAACCAAGTGCCTGGAGTGATGGAATGTGCAGCCAGCCCCCCTTTGGCTACAGGAACCTACCACTCACCTGCCCTGTTTCATGCACTTTGGTTCCTTCCTTGCTCGTGGACTCAGAGCGGGGCTGAGGCTTTTCCCTGCACGGCCCCCAACTGGCACTGGGCCTGGCTCTGGGAATTTTATAACTAAAGCTCATTTGTAGTTGATTATTGACCTCATCATGGCCTCTACGTGAGAGCAAGAGCAGGAAGTGTATGTCCTGGCTGTGAGGACAATGGCATATTCACAGGCCTCGGAAGGGTTTGTGTGCAGTTTTAGACAATGTTGGTTCATTATATTACGGGCCACTCTGCGTTGCCCACAGGTGTCTGTGCACAAAAGGATGTATTGAGACTGTATCTGAGCAGTGAAATGCAAGACATGAGAATTAAACCTATGGCCAAAGTCTTAAGTAGGGAGCACAGCTTCCTCAAATGAGGGAACCAGCCCAGGACAGCCCATGCAGGCTCCTTTTCCAGGTGGGCATGGGGGCTGATGCACAAAGGACAGGAGCCCTGGGCGGTGGGAGTGCCCCAGCCTCTGCCCTCTGCCACTGCTGATGGCCATTGCTGGCCAACCACCCGCCTTGCCCCGCAGCGCTCACAGGTGTCCCCGCCCTGGTACCTGGCGCCTCCCTTGCCTACTCCAACTCTCAGGGCCATCTGGGTGCAGCCCCCTCCACAAAGCTGAGTAGCTGCACCTTCATAACCTCTTCCTTCCTGCAACTCACTGCCCTGCCTGGATCACACCTCGACAACGGTGCTATGGAAGGTGGCACTTGCTTTGCTGATAATTACCAGCCAGCCTGTGTCAGCTTGTTCCATCAGCCGTAGCCTTGGTGGCTAGGAAACTGCTGGTCCTGAGCCAGGAGTACAAGGTACAGCTGAACTTTGTTTAAAAACCTACCAACAGATGTGAAAATCAGTGCGACCACTTTGGAGAACCTTTTGGCAGTATCAGTTAAAGCAGAATGTGCCAAGGACTAGCATGGGCTGTTAAGTGCTTAATAACCATCTCTGAGAATATAGCTCCAGCATGAATATTGGAAAAATATTGATTAAAATATCAAAAAAATAAAAAAAATTTTTAAATTGATGTTTTTGTTTGTATGAAGGAGTAAGATGAAGGAGAAACAATGCACATATATCAGAACTTCATTCATTCACCAATGACATGAGCAGCTTTTTTTCCTGAATCGGGTGATAGTTTTCTGATAATGGAGAAACACTTTCTCAGTTTTTTGGTACTATTCGCAATGTCACAGCTATAGAGATGACACACTTATAAGTTTAATCTGCATTATTAGCATTTTCTCTATCACTTTCTAATTTTAAACAATCAATAAAACAACAAATCAATTAAGCCCTGATTTGTAGCATTTGCCAATTTCCATGGTGTAAAAACTCCCCATATGGCCAATTTCAAGCTACCAACTTGGATGGATGTCAGTGAATGTGGAGTTGGGAAAAGGTGGGCAGTATCATCAACATATATAATAATATTCCCACTGCGCAGGTACCATAGACGTAGTCAACGGCAAGAGCCACACGCATGCAAGGGAGGGAAGTTCAGACTGCGTCAAAATTTTGCACATTCCTGACAATTTAACAGCCGACTCTCGTAAGCCAGAATGAGCCGGCCCCAGCACAGCACTGCCTAGACTCATCCTCTCCTAGATGCACACCCAGCAGAAATGCATCCACGTGCACAGCAAAAACATGAACAGGAACGTTCCTAGGGGCATCATTCATAAACATCTCAAATGTCCACGTGTGGTAGATGTAACGTAATGCGGTGGTCCCCAACCTTTTTAGCACCAGGGACCGTTTCCATGGAAGACAATCTTTCCACAGACCAGGGAAGGGGGGGATGGTTTCGGGATCATTCAAGCACATTACATTTATTGTGCGCTTTATTTCTATTATTATTACATCGTAATATATAATGAAATAATTATGCAACTCACCATAGGTTGGGGACCCCGGAAAGAGAATAAGCCAACTGCTGCTACCCCAACAGCACGGCTGAATCTCACAAATACAATGTTGAGCAAAAGAGGTCGGGCACAAAAGCGCACCTGCCACCTGACTGCATTTATGTAAAGCTCAAGAACAGGTAAAATTAGTGGCTATGATGTCACAAGATGGAGTGTTAGCCTCAGAGACGAGGGGCAGGAAAGTGACTGACAAGGGCAGGAGTGGGGCTTCAGGGGCTGGTAGTGTTTCTTTTCCTTGACTTGGTGGTGATTTTGTGGGCCTGTTCATTTTGTGACAACTCATCTAGCTGTCTGAATATTAACTGTGCGGGTTTCTATGTGTATGTTGTACATTAATAAAAAGTTTATTTTCAAAAGCCACTAACTGGAAGGCATACAGATGACTTCAGCCTTGTGAAAAATCTCCTTGCCATTCCCCAAAGGTGCTGTCCTTGCTTGGGATATGCCAGAGATGCCCCTCTGGGAGACCCCCCCCAGACCCCGCAAAGCAAAGCTTTCTTTGAAATATGCCCTCCTCCCTCAAACGTCAACTCTTGTCAATGGCTGAAAAGGAGAGGGAGGGAAGGGAGAGAAGAGGGATGGATATTTGTAAATGGGCAGTAGTCACGGTCACCCAAGTCACAGCTGGATAGGTGTGTGAGGCGGGGCCCTGGGCTCTGGAGAAGAAAGGAAAGAAGTAGCAAAGTTGCTTGGCGGACACTGGGAAACACCTGAACACCTGCCCTGGCTGGGTGCTGTTCTGAACATGGTTCTATCCTCAGCCACCCTGGGGGGTGAGTCCTGTGACCATCCTGCGCATCTCACAGAGCAGGAGACTGAGCCTCAGGAGCCAGGTGGAGCCAGGGCACCCTCCAGGAAGCCACAAGCCCCAGGGGTTGTGCCCTCCTCGCCGCACCCTACCACGCTCCCCTAGAAATCCGCATGTTCCTGCTGGGAAGACGGGGCCAAGGCCCAGAATGTTCTGCCAATATCCACCCTCCTCCCACACTGGCACTGAGCCCTTATGATCCGGGGGCCCCAGCATATTGCTATCAATCAAAATTAGCTATGGTTGATAAAGCAGGAACATTGAAGGTATCCAGAGGAGGAATAAGGAAACAAACGAAAACGCAGGTCAAACATTCCCAGTGGGTGCTGAGAGCCAAAGCCGCACAATCTGTCTCATCTCACGCCCCTACCTGCTGCCTCGGGGCAGACAGATCAACTCTTCCGCACCCTTGGGGGATGCAGAGAAAAAGTCACAGGATACCTGGACCTGGCTCTAGGGTGACGGCCCCTCCCGGGCCTGGCCCTGCTTCTCTAGTCTGTGGGGCCCAGCTGCTCTCATGGCACAGCCAGCTCCTCCTCCTCCCCCCCTGCCAGGGCTGGGGGAATAGAGCCTCCTCCCATTCCTTCCACTGATTAAATTCTGGACCACATCAGACAGCAGTCCAGGGCCCCCAAGAGAGTTCCAGGGATCCGGGAAGCTGGGAGCAGAAAGCTCAGGGGTCAGCCTGGCCGAGCCAAAGGCAGGTGGCCAGAGGTGATGATAAGGTCTGCTGGCTGGGACCCAAGCTTCATCCTCCTCGGTGCCATCTGGGCTCTGGCCCAGGCCAGCTGGGAGGGCTATGGACACTGTCCACTGGGGGCGAGGCAGAGCTCCCTGCGGGGAGCAGGGGTGGGCGGGAATGGAGCTGTTGTGGGCACTCCCACACAGCCAGGGGAGGGAAGGTAGGAGTTCTTCTGACCAACCAGGAAAGAGAACTGGTGGGAAGGAGGGAGCCCTGTAGGCGGGTGTCCACGCACAATTCTGTGACAGCTGCTAGTGGCAAGGGAGGCTCGCTTTAATGACAATCACAATGCTGAGGTCACAGGCCAGGGCTGGGTAAGAGAATGGGGGAGGGGAGGAAGAGGGCCCAACATGGCTCCTAGGGAGAGTTATGGGCCCTCCTCAGAGAAAGAAGCTGTAGAAGGTGCCCCAGCCCTAGGAGGCCCTCGAGTCAAACCCTCGCCTGTGCCCAACCCTCTCTCACAGAACTCACCCGCTTTGGCTCCTTTGCTTCTCACAGGTGTCGACATCCACACATATAAAGTCATCTTCCTCAAAGCTGTGGGGTCAGGATTTGTTGCCATAATGCCAGCAGTTTATGGTACATTCATATGGTACAGTTGTCAAAACTAGGCTGACATGGGTACATTATTATTAACTAAGC
>VBSM01002035.1:4840020-4851815 GCA_008086735.1 Cheirogaleus medius | reverse complement strand
TATTAACATCTATAGAGCTGCCAGGAAGAGAACTGTCATCATAATTTCCCCACACGATCATTGTTAGATTTGTCATCAAAACCCTCAGAGGCCAGGAAGAGAGACGAGATGGTGGATGAGAAACACCTGCAGCCAGAGTGTCTCCACAAGAAGGAAAGATTTCAGATGAATGTGAAAAAAACAAACATGCAGACAATCACAGATCAGATGACGGTCGAAAGAAAGGGTCCCTGAACCTATGGGAGACTCCATGGGAAGAGGTTGCAGAGCAGAACTGGAAGGAGAAAGGCACTTGCAGGGTCTAAACCCCGAGAGGTCTGGAAACCAGTGGCAAGGGTAGGTGGACTGGTTAAATTTCCCCTTCCTTGCATCTGGGACTACTGGTGGGGTCCTGAGCTGCTGGAGAAACCTGCTGACACCAGCCCAGAAACAGCTTCTGCCAGTGAGCGGTGAGCCTCTTAAGGACAGGGTACTGGGCTCCCAGCTCCCTTGGGACATGTCCCACCCCACAGACCCATTGGTCGGCACCATATTGCTTCATTGTCCCCTTTTCCTCTCCTACCTGTGGCTGCCAAGAGAGACAATTTAGCCAACACCCAGAGGCATCCACAGAGAATGGGACCTTTCTTTTTGGGCCCCTGCAACAGACTGAGGGGTATGTGGACTGTGAGCTCCCTACCCGCTGGCCCTCCCTGGTACTGCTTGCCTGGTGACTCCAGTAGAATGGGGCAAAGCCCAAGACAGACATTGATCCATCTTGGGAATGTCATGGGTTACTTGAGACTAGCATTATTCTCCTTGGCAGGGTTAGTGATTGATCTCCAGGCCAGATCCTATACATCCAGGTCTCGATTGAATTGCCCAGAGGCACAAAAGGGATATTTGTGAAGTAGCCTACTGAGGTACATGTGCCTTCAAGGGAAGATCCAAGTGGGTCCTAGCTGCAACATGCTCAAGAGGCAACCCTCCTGCCATAAAAGGGCCATGCTCCCAGCTCAGGCCATGATCCTGGGGAGGGAACCTCCTGGCTCACATCATAGTCAGGGGAGCTCCGCTGGCTTGAGGTCCTGCCTGCCAGCAAAGGCCCAGCAGAAACCAAGCTCTCTAGCAATGGATATCAATCAAATTGAGAACACTAAAGTGACAGAAGAAGAATTTCAAACATAGACTGTAAGAAAACACAATGTTATGCAAAAGAAAATGGATACCCAACACAAAGAAACCACACAAAAAAACACCAACAAAATCCAGGACTTGGAAGAAAAATTCACTAAAGAAATTGAAATATTAAAGAAAAATCAAACAGAACTTCTGGAAGTGAAAAATTTATTCAAGGAATTCAAAACACAGTGGGAAGGCTCAAGAAAAGGTACATCAAACAGAAAAAAGAATCTCAGGGATTGAAGATAACACCCTTCCATTAAATAAGTCAGTGATAGAGATAGAGCATAAAAATAAGAGAACAGAGCAAAACCTATGAGAAATGTGTGAAGAGGCCTAACATGAAAATTATAGGCATCATTTAGGGTAAAGAAGAAAATACACAGGCTTGGATAAACTATTTGAGGATATAATGGAGGAAATTTCCCTTTCCTTGCTAGAAATCTAGATATCCAGGTACAAGAAGCTCAAAGGACTCCTGGGAGATTCATTGCAAAAAGGAAGACACCATAACACAAAGTCTTCATAGACTGGGCAAAATAACCATGAAAGAGGCCCTCCTACAAACAGTAAGGTGCAAGCAGCAGGTTATCTACAAAGGAAAACCCATCAGACTAACTGCAGACTTCTCAACTGAGACCTTACAAGACAGAAGAGACTGGGGCTCCATTCTCTCTGTTCTCAAACACAATAATGCCCAGCCTAGAATCTTGTATCCTGCAAAGCAAAGTTTCTTATATGAGGAGAAATAAAGACCTTCTCAGACAAGCAAAGTCTGAGGGAATTCATCAAGACAAGACCTGCCCTCCAGGAAGTATTCAGAACTGTGTCACATATGGATCAGCACAATAAACACCAGTGTAAAATCATCCAGAAGCTAAAAGACAAAGGCCAGATACCACATTAGCTCAAGAGAAAAGAAAGCTACAAAATTCAACTCAGCAGGATGAACAGAAATCTGCCCCACTTATCAATTCTTTCAATAAATGTGAATGATTTGAACTGCCCACTGAAGACACACAGGCTTGCCAAATGGATAAATATACACAAGCCAAGTATCTGCTGTCTTCAGGAAACACATCTAACCCACAAGGATGCATTCAGAGTCAAGGAGAAGAGATGGAAAACAATATTTCATGCAAATGAAAGCCAAAAGAAAGCTGGCATAATAGTTATCATTTCACATAACTTAGTCTTCAAATCAACAAAAGTAATGAAACACAAAGATGGTCACTACATAATGGTGAAGGGTAGAATTCAATAAGAAGAAATAACAATTCTAAAGATTGATGAAACTAACTCAGATGCACCCAGATTCATATATCCTACTTTATCTAAACAAAATGATAAACAGCAGGACCATAATAGCCAGGGACTTAAACACCCCTCTGACAGAACAGGACAGATCCTCCAAACAGAAGATAAAGAAACAATGGACTTAAACAGAACTCTGAACAAATGGGCCTGACTGACATTTACAGAACATTCTATCCAAGAACCACTTAATATATGTTTTTCTCATCAGCTCATGGGACCTTCTCTATGATTGACCATATCTTAGGCCACAAAGCGTGTCTCAACAAATTTAAAAAAATAGAAATTATACCCTGCATCTACTCAGACCACACTGGAATAAAATTAAAAATCAACTCCAACAGAAACTCTAATCTTTACACAAAGTTCTGGAAGCTAAACAACCTTCTGCTGAATGATTATTGGGTAAAGGAGGAAATTAAGATGGAAAGCAAAAGATTCTTTGAACTAAATGACAAAGGTGACACAAGATGTCAAAATCTGTGGCACACAGCTAAAGCAGTCATGAGAGGAAAATTTATGCCCACAAATGTCTACATGCAAAAGACAGAAAGATCACAAATCAACAATTGAATGAATTGTCTCAAAGAACTGGAAAAGGAAGAGCAAACCAAGCCCAAACCCAGCAGAAGAAATGAAATAACAAAGATCAGAGCAGAACTAAATGAAATCAACAACAAAAAAACTATACAGAAGATTAATAAAGCAAAAAGTTTGTTCATTGAAAAAATAAACAAAATTGACACTCCTCTTGCTAGATTAATGAGAAGCAGAAAAGAATGGACTCTATTAAGCTCAGTCAGAAATGTAAAAGGAGAAATTACTAATGATACCACGATAAAAAATATCATCTATGAGTACAATAAAAACCTCTATGCACATAAATGTGGAAATGTGGAGGAAATGGACAAACTGTTAGAAACACACAACCTCCCTAGGCTCAATCAGGAAGAAATAAAATTCTTAAACAGATTAATGTCAAGTACTGAAATTGAAGCAGCAATAAAAAAGCTTCCTAAAAAGAAAATCCTGGACCAGATGGTTTAACACCCAAATTTTGACACCAGGTGTGGTGGTTCATGCCTATACTCCTAGCACTCTGGGAGGCAAAGGTGGGAGGATCTCTTGAGGTGAGAAGTTCGAGACCATCTTGAGCAAGAACAAGACCCCATCTCTACTAAAAATACAAAAAAAAAAAATTATCCAGGCAATTAAAAATAAAAACAAAGAAAAAGTAGCCAGGCATGGTGGCAAGTGCCTATAGTCCCAGCTACTTAGGAGGCTGAGGCAGGAGGATAACTTAAGCCCAGGAGTTTGAGGTTGCTGTAAGGTGGCTGATGCCAGGGCACTCCTCTAACCCAGGAAAAAGAATGTGACTTTGTCTCAGGAAAAAAAAAAAGTGTCAGTGAAGATGTGGAGAAATTGGAACTCTTGTGCACTGGTGGAGGGAATATACACTGGTGTCACAGCTTTTCAAAATACTATGCTGGTTCCTCAGAGAATTAAAGAGAATTACTATGTGATCCAGCAATCCCACCTCTGGGTATATACCCAAAGGAATTGAAAGCACAATCTCAAAGAGGTATTTGTCCACTCACAGTCATAGCAGTGTTATTCACAAGAACCGAAAGGCGGAAGTAACCCGAGTGTTCACCAGTGATGAATGGATACACCTAATGTGGTCTATCCACACAGTGGACTGTTATTCAGCCTAAAAAATGAAGGAGATTCTGTCACATGCTACCACATGGATGAACCTGGAGGACATTTTGCTGAGTGAATCAGCCAGTCACAAAAGGTAAGTACTGTCAAATTCCACTTATATGAGGTACTGAGAGTAGTTAAATTCATAGAGACAGGAAGTAGAAGGGTGGTTTCAGGGAGGGGTCATGGGAATTATGGATGCTTATTGGGTACAGAGTTTCAGTTTCCGGGATGAGTTGTGTAGATAAATGGTGGAGATGCTTGCACAACAATGTGAGTGTACTCCATACCACTGAACTGTGCATGTAAAAGTGCAAGGCTGGGAGGTTCTTTGTGATGTGTATTTTATCATAATCAAAATAAATAAGGTTTTAAAAATTTAATGAAAACATTGACGGAAAATAAAGGCAGGGATGTAGGGCAACTGTTAGTAGCAGTTTCAATTGATGGAACCACTTTGAGAAAGATATTTGGCAGTAACAGTGCACGTCCTATGGCCTAGGAATCTCACCTTTAGGGACACACTCAAGAGATGTGCCTAAGTGTGTCCCCAAGAAGGAAGGCGCACAGATGTTCTTAGCAGCCCTGTGGATCAGAGCCCCAAACTGGGAGCAACCGAAGTGTGCACAGTAGCCTGGGTAAATCTATCGCTCTGTATTCACACAAGAGCATTATATAGAAAAGTGGATAAAGGATGCACAATGTGCAACAGATGAGGAATCTCATGAACAATATTGAGCTGAGGAAGCCAATACAGAAGAGCTTATGCTCAGCGATTTCCTTCATAGAAACTACAGCATCAAGAAAACTGAGCTGTGCTGGGAGAAGTCAGGGTGGTGGTTCTCTTGGGGCAGGGGCTAGACACCAGATGGGTCTCCAGGAGAGTTTGTGGTGCCAATAATCTGTTTCTTGATCTGGGTACAGGATATAGTATGTTCAATATCTGGAAAAAAGTATTGTAAATTGTTTATCTGTGTCAATTATACTGAAATTAAAGGTTTTTAATTTAAAAACATCAGATTGCATATCGAGCCCAGGATGAAAGAGGGACCCTCAGACTGTCGTGCCTTCCCCAGCAAAAGCAAGTCCACGGTGACCACGTGGTCCTGTGTGAGGAGAGACTGCCACCGGGCTCTCAGCAGGGCACCCGCATCAGGGTGAGAGCCGAGGCTCAGGGCTCCTCCACGCTCCTGGTGAGCTACAAACCTGGCCACGGCCACCTGAGTGCCAGGACCACCATCGCTGCCTACCTGCCCCTCAAGGTGAGCCAGGGGCCCTGCCCTTCGCCACCCACCCCGCCCCCTCTGTCCCCGATGTGAATTACTCCCTTGCTCTGACAAATCTGTGTGAAAATCCAATTGTTCAGAATGGCTTTTGGCATAACTCCGCCTCCCTGTGATTTCCTGGCTGAAAGCAGGAATCGCTGTAAAAGGAGCAGAGCCTCCCTCCTGGCTGGGCCTAGTCACTGCGACAGGATCCCTCCAGGGCCTTTGCAGCCATGCTCTGAGCCCTGGGGGCTCCCTGTCACTGGTGTGGCTCAGGAGTTCCTCAGCTTGAGGTCTCTGCTCCCTGAGAGCTGCTCTCGCTCTCAGACCCCCCTTGCCCGTGGCTCCCACACTGCTCCCGGCACCTCTCTGTCCTTCACTCACTGTCCCCTGAGGGCGGTCACTGCACCCCCAGTGCCCTGCACGTGCCTGGTGCACAGTAGGCGCTCAAATACTCTGCTGTGGGTGGCCATATCTGGGCTGGGTCTGGCAGTCTCCCTCGAATGACACATGGCAGGAAACAGAGCTATGCAGTGTGCTACCAAGGCAGTGAGGGCTGTCCTTGTCCTCTTGGGAGCCAGCCGTGAGGACACATTTCACATTTCACTCTACTCTCTTCTTCCTTGCATGATTTCTGAGGGGAATCTGACATAAGTCTTATCCTTGTTCCTGTATAGATAAGCGTTTCCACCATGCCCCATGACCTGGCTTCACTCAAGATTTTTTGCTTTATCTTTGATTTTCTGCATTTTGAATATGGTATGCCTAGGGGATATGTATGTGTATGAATTTTTTTTCCTTTTTTTACATTTATTCTACTTGGTGTTCTCTGAGCTTCCTGGACCTCTGGTTTGGTATCTGACATTAATTTTGGAAATTCTCAGTCATTATTGCTTCCAGCATTTCTTCTGTTCCTTTCTGTCTTTCTTCTCTTTCTTGTATTCCCATTATATGTATGTTACAGTTACACCTTTTGTAGATGACCCATAGTTCTTGGATATTCCATTCTATTTTTTTCAGTCAATCCTCTTTCTTAGTTTTGGAAGTTTCTGCTGGTGTATCCTCAAGCCCAGAGATTCTTTCCTCATCTAGGTCCAGTCTAGTAATGAGCCCATCAAAGACATTTTTCATTTCTGTTTCTCTGTTTCTAATCTCTAGCATTTCATTTTTATTCTTTTTTAGAATTTCCATCTTTCTTATGGAAGAAGATGGAACATCTGCTCTTGGATGCTGTTGGCTGTCTTCATTAGGCCCCTTAGCATATTTATCCTAGTGGCTTTAAATTTCCAGTCTGATAATTCTAACATTTTTGCCATATCTGAATCCAGACCTGATACTTGATTTATCTTTTGAAACTGTTATTTTACTTTATTTTAATTTTGCCTTTTAGCGTGCCTTATAATTTTTGTTGAAAGCCTGACATGATGTCATGGGTAAAAGGAACACCAGTAAAGGGGCCTTTAACTGGCATGTGACCATATGGTGTGGGGGGAGGGGAGTCATTCTGTAGTTGCACAGGTCTCAGTCTCTTGGGGACCCTGTGCCCCTGAGCTGTGACCTTCCCATGTGCTTCTCAGTCTCCTCCCCCAACCCCTCAGGTGGAACAGGTTGGAAAGAGTGGGCTAGGGTTGGGAATTTCTCTTCTCCTAAGACATTCAGGCTCTGATGGAGCCCAGTGGGTTAGGCCCTGGTTAAATAGTTTCTCATGAGGGGCCTTGTTAAGAAGAACAGATGCTCTGGCTTGTTTCCCATCGCCATGTGGGAGGCACCAGGGAGATTATTCTCCAGTAGTCCCTATAAGAACCTGGCAGGACTCCTAGAGGTACAACTCACAAAAGTGTGGGGTCCCCTTCCCAGTGGGCCTCCTTGGAGTATTTAACTCTCAGACTTGTCCACACGGAGCCTTCAGCAATGTGTCAGTTGCAGGTGAGGCTTTCCTGACCAGGTACTGTGTCCTGGGGAGGTTTCTGCTCTTTGGTCAGTTCTGGTAAGATGTGATCTCTGTATTTGTGTGTCTGTCTGTCTCCAATTTGGGGGGAATGCTTTGCCCTGTCACCTCACTTCTCTGCCAGATCCAAGAACACTTGTTTGTTTTTGTTTCTTCAGCTTTTGACTTGTCGTTAGGACAGAGTGATGACTCCCAAGCTCCTTGGGCTGGAAACTGGAACATGCACTTATTTTGTCACCTAGGGATGAGACTGTGGGATCATGAGGTGTATGTATATTATGATAATATTGGCAAGGAATTTTCCAAAGTGATTGTGCCAATTTACATTCAGTAATGTATAAGACTTCCAGTTACTCCACATCCTTACTACCTCTTGGAAGTGCTAACTTTTCATTTTAGCCATTGTGTTGTGTGTGTGGTGGTATCTCACTGTGTGTCTGACTAACGATGTTGAGCACATTTTCATTCCACTGTATTGAACTTCTCTTTAAGTCCCTTCACTTTGGACTTACTTGCCTGAGACTCTTCCTGCTTTTTGAGGTTAGCTCTAGTGGTATTTAGTGTGTCTTTCCCCGTTACCTTATATAGCTGCTACTATTTGCCTGCCCAGTGTATCCTCCCCCAGCTTCTGGGGAACTCAAGCCTCTCTGTGCTCCAACTACCTATGAGAGTAATTAAGAAAGTACCAAATTCCAACATTTTCTTCCCATAACTCACATCCTCCAAACTCTCGACAAAGCTCCATAGATTCTCATGTGAATAGACCCTTAGGGCAGAGCTGGGTCTCTTGACAAGTCTCGTTATGCCCAGGGCTCATGGTGAGTTCAGCACCATCTGAAGCTGGGACTTTGCTATGCTTTAGTAAATTGAGGCACAAAAATTTTCAAATGTTGAGGCTGTGGATTTTTATTGAAAAAAAAATGCTAAAGATAGAAACTGACTCCTCTTTGTCATGGCCATAGGTTTCTTCTAAAAGCCAGTCAGAATTTGCACTTCACAAATACCCCAAACCAAAGTGTAGCTACTGAGTGACTGTCATCAACACCTGACATGAAGGGCTGGTTATTTTAAAGCCACAGGCTTGCTTAAGACCTTTAGATAATTGAAGTTGTCATGTACCTTTGTGCTCATAAAAATATGTACCTTAACTCCAACAGAAACACTTATCTCTACACAAAGTCATGGAAACTAAACAACCTAATGCTGAAAGATTATTGGGTTAAGGAGAAAATTAAGATGAAAATGAAAACATTGTTTGAACTAAATGAAAAAGAGGAAACAGTTATCAAAATCTGTGGGGCACAGCTAAAGCAGTCCTCAGAGGAAAACTTATAGCCATACCTGCCTACATCCAAAAGACACAAAGGTCACAATGTAATGAATTGTCTCAAAGAACTGGAATAGGATGAGCAAAGCAATCCCAACCCCAGCAGAAGAAAAGAACTAACCAAGATCAGAGCAGAACTAAATGAAATTGATAGCCGAAAAGCTATATGGAATATTAATAAAACAAAAAGTTTGTTCTTTGAAAAGATAAACAAAACTGACATGTTTTTCACTTGATTAACCAGAAGCAGAAAATAAAGGACTCAGATAAGCTTAATAAGGAATAAAAAAGGAGAAATTACAACTTATATCATGGAAATACAAAATATCATCTATGAGTACTATATAAATCTCTACACACATAAATGTGAAGACGTGGAAGAAATGGACAAATTCTTAGCAACACACAGCCTCCCCAGGCACAATCAGGAACATATAGAATTCCTGAACAGACCAATATCAAGTACCGAAATTGAAGCAGCAATAAAAAACCTTCCTAGAAGAAAAAGTCCTCGACCATATGGTTTCACACCTGAATTCTAGCATACTTGCAGAAAGAACTGGTGCCTATCTTGCAGAAGTTATTCCACAACATGGAGAAGGAAGGAATCCTCACCAGCACATTTTATGACACTAATATCACCCTGATACCAAAGCCAGGAAAGGATTCAACAAAAAAAGAAATCCTACAGAGCAATATCTGTTATGAATATAGATGCAAAAATGCTCAATAAAATCCTAGCAAACCGAATTCAGGTGCTTATTAAAAAAATAATCACGGCCAAGTGGGCCTCATCCCAGAGATGCAAGGATGGTTCAACATACACAAATCTGTAAATGTAATTCATCACACAATAGAAGTGTGTCTGCAGGAGCATAAATGCATCTGGAAGGTCCTCAGAAATCATATCACACAGGAGGAACCAGAGCCTCTTACAGCAGAGGGAGAAGAGGTTTCAGAGTTCTGACTTTTGCTCCGAGCTCTGCCACCTCCTAGCTGGGTCGACCTGAGGATATCACTCAGCGTCTCTGAGCCAGGTTCTTCAACAAGAAAAGCAGAGATTAAGATCACACCTAATGGGTGCAGTGTGCACCGTCTGAGGGATGGACATGCTTGAAGCACTGACTCAAGTGGGACAAAGGCAATATATGTAACCTAAACATTTTTGTCCCTGTAATACGCAGAAAGTAAAAAAAAAACTTAAAAAAAAAAGAACAACCACAGAAGCCATCTCAGGGCTGCTGTGTCCTACCTGAGGGCAGAGGATGTGAGGTACTGGACTCACAGAGAATGCCAATTGGCTTGGGGACCCAGAGAGTGAAGCTGGGTCTCCCCAGCTAGTCCTCCAGTCAACTCCCAACTCAGATCATACAGCGATGGAGTAGACTTCCCACAAGGTAGTGAGCTCCCTATCACCAGAGGTATTCAAGCCATATTTAGATGTGCACCCTCCAAACCAGGAGCCAGCAGCCACATGAGTGCCTGAAATGTCACTAGTCTGAACTGCAATGTGCTATAAGTGTTAAACAAATGTCAGATTTCAAAGACTTATTGCAGAAAAAAATGTAAAATATCTCAATATTTTATATTGATTACATATTGAAATGATACTATTTGGGACAAATTAGATTAAATAAAATATCTTATTAACTTTAATGTCACCGTCTTTTTACCTTTTGATGTGGCAACTAGGAAATGTCATATTACATGCATCACTTGTATTACATAATATTTCAGTTGGACAGCACTGGTTGAAATCCTTGCTGCTCACAGTGTGGTTCCTGGACCGGCAGCATCCGCATCACCCGGGAACTGATTGGAAATGCAGAATCTCAGGTCCTGCCCCAGCCCCACACACGGAATCAGAAGCTGCATTTCTGCACACTCCCCACGTGGTTCATGGACACACTAAAGTGTGAGAAGCCCTGCAGAGCCCTTGGCTGGAGGTCTCAGAGGGGATCCCATCTTCAGGCAGAGGAGGTGGGAACACCTGGCCTGAAGCCCAGCCCCTATCATGTGCAATATTAAGTAATTGATACCTTTGTCCCTCAGTTACACACTCAGCTCGGGGTGTCCTTTAAACCCCGCTCTCTCACCAGCAAGCACCCACACACTTTAAAGAGCAGAGGGCAGCTTTGCAAGGGATTCGGCTCTCTTGCTTAGAAGTGAGCACTATCACAGATACACCAACAGCTGCCCTGTAGTCTGTAAGGGCTGGGAAATAATCTCAGAAAACAACTGGAAAATAGGTCTGTGTGTTTAAAACCAAAAACAGAACACAAAACTTAACCACCTCCCTGGCACCCTGCAATTCCTCCTTCTGTTTCTCCCTGAAAAGTTGGCCAACAAGCATTAATGGCACTAAATACAGAAATGGTGAGCAAGTAAACCACTCAGAGGGGCCACATGTTGCCCAGGGCCTGTGTTATGGGTGAGCTGTAAACCACTGAGAGCTGGGAGCTGTGATTAAAATGCTGACAGCCTCCCAACTGCGAAGCAGCCAGGAGGGATCAGGGCCAGGAACCCCATGGTGGGGGTGCAGGGAGGTGGGGCTTTTCCAAAGGCAGATCAGCCCAGGTTCCATGTCCACCATCGGTATGCAGGACACAGCCAAACTCAAACTCCCCACTCCCCAACACACCTATCTGCGACCTCATCTCCTCCCTGAAGCCACACTGGCCTCTTTGCCTCGGGGCTCTTGAACTAGCTATTCCCTCTGACTCAATTACAATTCCCCAGATGGCCCCTTCCTCACTGCCTGTTCACAACTCAGCTCTCAGAGAGGCCTCTCCTGACCACCCACAACATAATGTCTCCTCCTGACATCTCTGCCCTCTCATCTTGCTTTATCTTTTCATCACAGCATTTATTACTCTATGTTGATGGAGTACAGACTTGAAGAAGTGAGGGGTGAATGTCTGCTAGGGCAGCATCCAGGTAGAGGGAATGGCAAGTGCAAAGGCCCTGAGGCAGGGACACAGCCAGTGTGTGTGAGGAGCTGTGAGGAGACCCATGTGGGTGGGACAGTGAGTGAATGGGAAGGAGAAGGGGCACGGGGACCCAGGTCACACAGGGC
>VBSM01002035.1:4819986-4830964 GCA_008086735.1 Cheirogaleus medius | reverse complement strand
CTGCAGGACTGGTCTACACAGTCTCCCGAGGGCCCGGGTCTGGGTGGAGCCCACTTGCCCACAGAGGCAGCCTGCTCATGGCTAAGCCCTTCACTGGCTTTTCTTCCTTCCCTCCTCACTTCCCCGTCTGCTCACCAGGTTCCTAGGACACCTCCCAAACAAAGTGCTGTACCCAAATCCTTGTCTCAGGGTCTGCGTTTCAGGGACCCCAAACCTACACAGAAATCCTGCACTGTCTTATTGCTGTCACGTGTCCAGGCTTTTGTTGCTCAACCTTCTCACCGCACCTTAGCACCCAGCACTGGACACAGCACTGCAGCTGGGGGGCGGGTCAGGGCAGCGCAGGAGCCCCACTCCCCGAGTCCGGGTGCTAAGACGGGGTTAGTGTCTCTGCCGATCCCATGGCACTGTTGCCACCTGTTGCGCATGCCCAAAACCAGCACATCTGAGTCTCCGTCTCGTATGTGGCCATTCGGCCAGGCCCTCATCACCCTGTGTTCACAGTGCTGACTCGCAGGCCCTACGTGGAGGACTCTGCATTTGACGCGATTCCATCTCCCCTCTGATCGCTCCTTGCGGCCCGTTGAATCCTTTCCGGATTGCTTTGCTGTCCCAGGGATTTGCTTCCCCTGCCCCTGCCTGTCTTAGGTCCCCTGCCAGCCAGGCCAGGAAGCCACTATATCGTCGGGGAGTTTTCAGCCACACGGGACAGAAAGACCTGACTCAAATGGCTTAAAACATAAGGAAAACGGAGCTCATCTCCAGCGGGAAGGCCCGAGGCAGGGCGGGCAGGGTGCACTGAGCAGCTCTGTGTTGACACTTTCCCCTCTGCACTTCACACTCACAGTGGTAGCCACACGCCGCTGTTGTGTGAGGAAGCCTGCAGGTGGCTGCTGCCTTGTTGTGTCCAGCAGGAGAGAGAAGAAGGGGGTGGGAGGCTGGAGACGGAGAAGGAATCTTTCCCAACCACTGTGGACTAGAAGTCCTTCCCTTCAGCCTAATGAGGACACACGCTCATCCAAGGATTCACAGCAGCCAGTGGAAGATGGAAGATGCGCTGACCCCCAAACCTAGGGTCTCAGACCCAGGTGTGCATGGAATGGGGCTCCAATCAGGGCTCTGTGAGGAAGGGGCACAGAGCACCTGGCTGGGCCACTCCTGAACATGTTGCCAGGACAGGGCTGAAGACAGAGCCCTGCAGACGCACCGGAGACCTCCCAGCCCTCCAGTTCATTGTAAATCCACTATGACCAGCATCACGCCACCCATATTTCTCCACATTGTCCTTGAACTTGGCAAGGGAGATCCGACTCCCTGCTTTCATATACACC
This sequence comes from Cheirogaleus medius, assembly GCA_008086735.1. Taxonomy (NCBI): domain Eukaryota; kingdom Metazoa; phylum Chordata; class Mammalia; order Primates; family Cheirogaleidae; genus Cheirogaleus; species Cheirogaleus medius. The sequence goes on along the minus strand of VBSM01002035.1, from coordinate 4,829,633 downwards.
CGTCCTTAGCAAGAGCCACCCCAGTGGCTGCCCACGCAGTGGTTTAGCGCAGAGGTCAAACTTCTCTAGAAAGGACCGAAGCATGAATGTTTGAGGCTTCTGAGGCCCTATGGTCTCTGTCGTGACTGCCCAAGCCACTGTAGTACCTGTCGTATGTGTGACAGCAATCCGTAAATGAGGAGGTGTGGCTACGCTCTGATAACACTTTCTATACACTGAAATTTGAATTTCCTACTATTTTTAGATGTCCAAAAATATTATTATTATTTCAATTTTTTTCCATCACTTAAAAATGCTAAAACCATTCTAAACCATTCCAAAAACAGGTCAGGGTGAATTGGCCTCACTGTGGGTAATGGTTGGGCTTGTGAGCACCGGTCTGGAGTCCAGAAAAATCTAGGGCTGCCTCCTGGCTCCACTGCGTCCTAACTATGTGACCTGAGGACGACATTAATCTTGCTATGCCTCAGTTTTCTCATCAAGAAAATGGGGCCGTGGTACTCCCATGGGACTGTGCTGAGGCCCACAGGGGATGATGATGTATGTGAGACAGGGGTGGTTGCTATGGAGAGTCCTCAGTAGTCACTGGCCCCAGGAGGGACAGGTCAGAGGTTCCCTCCCAGGAACTGCTGGCCTCACCCCGGCCCACCTAGCCCTAAAGACCTGAGAACCAGAGTGTGGCATGAAGGACGAGTTATGATGGCCTGGCCCCTCTCTTCTACATGCAAGCCCAGTGTTTGCAGCATGGACGTATCTGTGAGACAGAAACCCACCTGCTGAGCTCTCCTTGGCTGGGAGAGTCAATGTCAGGGCAGCTCTAGCAAGACTGGAGATCAGTCGCTGCTCTGGATCTCGCTTTGTGTCTGCTGCACAGCCAGCCAAACCCCCCGGCTCCTGCCAAACCCTCCCGGATCTCGTCTCAGGGCCATTCTGTGCAGATTTTGACTCGTGGCAGCATTTATCTGCAAAGGAAACTACGAGGAATATTGGCTCATATGCTACGTGCAGCGCTGGCTTCCCCAAAGCTACTCCCATGTGAGTGTCTAACAGGACGGACGTGGCTGGCACACTGGCTGGTTTGATTATTTTGCCACGCTGTCTGGTTGGTTTTTTTCTACGGAAGAGAAATTAAGTTTGAACAGCAGCAGACCAGCAGCCAGTCAAGACCAAGCTTAACTTCCAAGTTTCCTCAGGATTTCGTTTTCTTCCCCTTTTTGAGAAAATGAGAGTTACCAAGAAAAAATGATAATCCTTATAGTTTTGGTTTCTGAGCCACTCTGGCAGCGTGGCATGACCCTGTGAATTGCAGTTCTTGTTTACTGTTAGTTGAGCCACTGTACAGCCCTTACTCTGTGCCAGGGGCCTTCTCGGTGCTTTACAAGTCACAACCTGTTTGTCCCCTCCCAGCAGCCACGAGGTAGACACCATCGTTATCCCCATTTCAAAGATGAGGAAACCGAGTCACAGAGGCTGAGTATTGTGCCTAAGGCCACATAGCTAGGAAGTGGTGGCACCTGGATTTGAACCTGGCAGTCTAACTCATGACCACTAAGTCAGACAGTGCGGCAGACACGTGTTCTCTAGCATCAGAGACTACAAGCTCCTGGACAGCAAAGATGAAGACCCTAGCACCCAGCAGCACACATTTAACACAACCAGAGACATAGTTGAAGTTTTTTAAATGCAAGAATGAACAAAGCACGTGGCTGAGTGACAGCATGAAGGACATAGTAGGGTCTTCATATGAGGACTCTGGTCAGCGAAAACCTGCCCGCCACACCCTACATCCCTGCCCAGGGAAGTGTCAGGGGAGGCCAGCCTCTGTGACCTACCAACAGGACATTTGGGTGGGACAGATGTTGCAATCTGCCAAGGAGAGACACCGGGCCCAGCTGTGGGGGAGGGAAGGTCCAGGGGGCAGCTCAGCACAGGGCATGGGGGGCCCAAGTCCTCTACCCAGACCTCCCAGCCTCCTGGTCAAGACTGGGGTTCCTTAGCCAGTGCCCAAGCTGGATCTGGTAGATTCCAGAAAAGCCAACTGCTGTCCCTGGTGGCCCATGCCCCCAGGGGACACTTCCCCACCCTGGGAGAAGTCACAGGCCTGGGATTTTCAGGGTGGAAAGGGAGGCTCTTGGCTGGGCAGGCCTGCTGCCTGGGGGTCAGAGAGTTGCAGGGTGGCTGGAGGCAGGAGGAGAGCCACGCCCCCTTCTCACACCCCTACGTTTCTCTCCATGGAGGGCAGCTGGCCCAGACTGGCTGGCTGTTAAAGAACTCAGTGAGGCTCTGGGGAGGCCAGAGCATGGGGGAGGAGGACTGAGGAGTCTGAGGACTCACCCTGCTGTGCTCCCTATGTTTCTGAACATGGGGCATCTTCCCCAGAGGCTTCAGGGAAGGAACATCTGGACTGCCTCATCTGCCCCCAGCCGGAGGCCACAAGTCTGGGCAGCAGCTTGGGAAGCAGGTGAATACACAAGCTGATGGGCTCGGAGGAGCAGGACTGAGAACTGCAGCTTATCTGAAAAGACATCCGTAGGTCGCTCTACGTTTTCACATCAACACAAAGCCCAGCAGCCATTGAACAATGAATCCACCACAGCAAAGCAGGTTCTGACCAAGAAAGCTAGGACTAGGCACCATGGGCACACCTTTTGCAGACAGTCCCCATGTCAACAATCAGAGGGGAGATATGATCTCCTCCATGGGTCCCCTAACGGCATTTGATAAAACGACATCAATACATCCATTCCTGCCAATGACAACTCTTCACAAAGCAGGAATAATGAATAGTTAGTTCTTCATCACGACTTCAGCCAAAAGGGGGCATGACGTTTAATGGTGAAACACTAGAAATCGTCCCAAGCCTGCAAGACACATGTCATGTCCCTCGTCCCATTAATATTTGCCACTGCTCCTGAGGCACCAGCACATGTAATGAAGTGAGAATCAGAAAGAAGAGGACATGATGAGACAATGCCATTCCTTACAGATGAGGTGATGGCATAGCGGGGAAGCCCGAGAGGGTAAACTGAGCGACTGTTGAAAGCAAGACGAAGTTAGCAGGTAGCCAGTAATGAAATTAATTTACAGAAATAACAGCCTTCATACGAAGAACTACCAGCCAGAAGAAAAGATTCGATTTTCAATGGCAGCAAGAAGATAAAATACCCAGGAATAACCCTGCATGAAAGTGAAGATCCAGTTGAAGAAAACATCAAGGTCTTCCGAGGAGCATGAATCAATGGAGAGGCACAACCTGTTCTTGGCCAGAATGGCTCTATATTTTAGGATGCAAATTCTCTCTATATTAGTCCACAAAAAATTAATTTGCTTTCAATAAATTCCCAAAATGATTTGGGAAGAGGAAGGAAGTAACAAGCTGACTCTAAGTGTCATATGAAAAAGTTATACAATAATATCATGAAAATTCTAAAAATGAGCAAGAAGGACCAAGCCTTAGTAGTTATAAACATAAAATATCAAGCTCAGTAATTAAAACAGTGTGATTCTGCATATAAATAGACCCTTTCCTGGAACAGACATGGGTCCAGAAATAGACCTCTATACAGATGGAAATTTGCTGTATGTAAAGGTAGCCTGTCAAATTAGGGGGAAGATTGATCATTCAACAAAGGGTGCTGGGAAATTTGGGTCGCCATCTTAAAAAAAATACTTGTTTCACACCTATCACTTACTCCAAAATAATTTCCAGATAGATCAAAGATATATGAAAACCATGAGAGAACTCTTTAAATAATCCTGAAATGAGGATAGCCTTTTAAAATGTAACGTATGAAAAGCTTGATCATATTAACAATGTAAAACTTTTTTAGAAGTTCTGCACAGCAAAAGGACTACAAACAAAGTGTAATGACAATTGAATCTAAGAGGAATATTATACTACAATGAAAATAAAAGGCTAATTTCCTTAGTCTATAAAAAGCTCTTAAAATCATTAAGAGAAAGATCAAGAACCTAAGAGAAAATTGGGCAAAGAATATAGACAGTATTTTTGTTTTTGTTTTAAAAGGCTTTTAAACAGAAACAGGACTAGAGTGAAAAGACATTGGAGGTACTCACATTCAGGGTTGTGCCATGCAGGGTCAGCACCTGAGCGAGCCCCTTCTTAAATTTTTGCACCTTGGGCACCTCCCTTGCCTCATGAATGGGTTTTCTACTGCTGCATAAGAAATTACCATGAGCTTAAGTGGCTTAAAACAAGCATGTTCACTATTTCATAGTTTCTGTGAGTCGAGAGTCACATTTTTGCTGGGTTCTCTGCTCAGGGTCTCACCAGGCTAAAACCAAGGTGTAGACCAAGGCCACATCTCACAGTCGCTCAGGGCCCTCTCCTAAGCTCGTGCAGGTTGCCAACAGACACCAATCCTTGCAGCTGTAAAACTGAGGTCCTCAAGGATGTCGGGGTCCTCATTTCCCCTCTCTGTATGCAATAAATAACATGTCTGTTTCCTTTCTTCCCTGAGGCCAGCAGGAGACTCTCACATGCTTCACCTTCTTTAAAGACCAGGTCAGGCCCACCCAGGATGATCTCCCTTTTGACTAACTCAAAGTTCACGAATCAGTAACCTAATCCCTGGAGTAACATTCCCTCAAATTCACAGGTCTCGCCCACACTCAAGGGGAGGGGCTTTATGCCAGGCAGGTGGGAAAGCCAGGGGCCATCATGCAATTCTGTCTATCACACCTCACCCTACTCCAGGTGCTGCTTTTAGACATACGAAAAGATGCTCAATGCCACCTTTAAAGGCAGTTGCCCGGGCAGGTGGTTTCACCCGGCTGCCCTGTGGGTACAATGGGGAGGAGTGTGGCACCCATGTTTGAGGCCTGTTGTGGGACTCAGTGACATCGCCAGGCAGGTGTATGGACTTTGTAAATATTAATATTAGCTACTATTATAGGTGATGTCTCTGGTTAGAAGCCTGAGCGGTTGGCAGTTGTCTCCGATCTGGGCTCCTTTCTAGCTGACAGAGCATCTGACGTTCCAGAAGACCAAGGCAGAGGAGACACGTGAGAACTGAAGCTGTGTATTTGTACTTCAAACAAGGAACACTCGCGGGATCACAAATGACTGAAATGGGCTAGTCTCACAGAAGAGACTCAAGAAATAACTTTTCCGGAGTCAGTTAGGCGCAGCAAAGAAGGCCAGAGCTTGTGCTCTGTGGCCAAACTGCAATTAGATCCCACCTCCCACACTGAAGGCTTTGTGACTATAGGCAGGTTCCTTAGCCCTTCTAAGCCTCAGTTTCCCATCTGTACAATGGAACTAAAAACATCGCCTGCCTCCTGTGGCTGTTGTACAGTAACACATGCGAAGTGCTGCAATAGTGTTAGGCGTTGACAGACATTGTCCTCTGTTCTGGATGCCCAAGTTAATTACCTGCCATAAGGCAGGGGCTCCACAAATGATCGTCATGTTTTTTACCTCTGCGATTCTACAGTGGACTCTGAAAGAAATGTACATTAAGCAGAATAGGGCTTCTCGAGCCCCTTCCTCCCCCAAACACACACACACACACACACACACACACACATGCAAATACACACACATGCTTTTTGTCCATTAGAGTGGAACCAACTTCTTGCTGATCCATCCAGCAGTGATCTTACTTCTTCCTGTGACACAGCCTGGGGTGATGTAGGTGGGAAGACATCCCACTCACTATTCGTACTTCATCTTTCTCAGAAAACTACTTTATTAATTACAACGCTTGCATGAAGTTGGTTCCACAGAGTTTGTGCCCGGCCCCGGGCCAGAAGGAATGTCGGGTTCCTGTGCAGGGAAGCCCACATTCTAAGGCCCCGCCTCTCTCCAACTTGCCAGTGGTTTCTAGGAAGGTGGCCTTAGCCAGACAGCGGTGTTTGACTTGACTGGTGTTCAGCAAACCAGGGAAGAGGTGGCACGAGCCCAGCTGAGTCGTGTCTGACCACACAACCAACCTGTGTGTGCCTTGGCTGCAGAAACTTCTGTCCCACAGCAGGGCTTGGCAGCCGAGGAAGAGTCCCACGCTGCAACCCCAGAGATGAACAGAGGGGCTCTGTGTGGAGCAGAGCGGCTGCAAGCACATCCACTAGACTGGGGCTTTGCAAGGGGCTGTGCCTCAGATCCCAGAGCCCCCAGCGTCCCTGTAAGCACCCCCTTCCCCTGCCCTCACTCACGGCCAGCTGAACAGTGACCCTGATTCAGAGAGTGAGCTCTGGAGTCAGATCATCTGGGCTGCCCATCAGTCCACCAGCTGTGGCCTTGGGTAAGTACCATATCCTCTCTGGACCTCAATTTTTAATTTTTAAAATACGGATAAATGCAGTATCCCACATTTTGCCATGAGGCCTGGATGAGTTAATTCTTGCGAAGTATCGGGTACAGTGTTTGCATATTACTGAGTGTGGGCCACCCACCAGGCACTGTACTATGGGTAATATATGAACGATCTCATGTGCAGAAACCACGCAAGGTCAGTGTCATCATCTGACCTAGGCCGGGCCCCCCAGAGATAGATCTTGAGACGAGGATTTAATGATGGCAGGGTATTTGGGAGCTAACTCCAAGAAACATGGTGAGACAGGGAAGGCCAGCAGTGAGCACTGTGGATGATTGGGCTTCAGTCCCTTTGGGGCCCTCTGGGAGGCGTGTAGAGTGTGCATAGGGGGCGTTTACACACCGACCCGCACCGGTCGTGGCTGAGGGCTGCTCCCCATGCAGCATGAACAGCCTTCCCTGTTTGCCCACGACTGTCCCAGTTTCAGCACTGAAAGTTTCCCTGTGATCTGGGAAACCCTCCTTCCCAACCGGGACGGTTGGTCACCCTACCTGGAGGGTGTTAATTCCCCCACACTTCCAGCATGTCACACGCAGGGCAGAGCAGGCTTCACGGCCACGAGCAAGCCTGCGGGTGCAGGTGCCAGCAGTTGGGAGCTACCGAGCACTAAAATGCTCAGGCCCCGGGGAATTGAAGCTGGGATGCCCAGTCCCGTGTTAGAGGTGAGAAAAGTGAAGCTGAGAAAGGCCAAGTAACCCACTGAGCAGCACGTACTGGGAAATGGCCTGGGGGTGGAGGGTTCAAACCCAGGTCCATCTGAAGCCAAAGCCCAAGCTCTCGGCCACCAGGCATCACGGCTCCTTCCACAAGGCGGCCACAGGACGCAGGCGGGAGGAGCCGGCAGGACTGCAGGAGATCCGCTAGTCCCGGGACTGGAAACAAACGTATCTGCAGGGAGTCAGGGTGACATTCGGGGGGCGGGGGAGAGTAGGTGGGTGTCGGACAACAATAAGGTAGGGCCTGTGGCCGAGAGGCAAGCACAGCAGCGTCTAAGGGGGTGGTGGTGCCCAGCGCAGCCTGATGACTGTGTACGGGGATGCAGGCTCAGGGTCACCAAACCACCCGATTTTTCAAAGTTGGGTTTTGATGGGAAATCTCCAAAGTATTATATGTCATCTAAGAATTTTCTAAAATACATTGGGAACCAAGCCTATGTGGACCAACCACAGCACATCAGCTCCTGGCTGCCCGGTGGTGGCCCTGAATCTTGTCCAGTGGCTTGTCCACTCACCTGCGCAGGTGGCCTAAGGGCTGAACTTTTCTTCAGTAAGGGCCCCTGCAGAAATGCGGGCTGGCTCCATGTGCACTTAGTGCACATATACACCCCTGCTGAGCTCTCCTTGTTTTTTGTCTTTGTTTCTTTCTGGCCATGTTTCCACATGTGTATATCCACGGCTGCCATGCAGCTCACACGCCCTGGAACTGCCACACTGCGTGTTCTCAGGCCAGTCAGTGAATAGCCGATGCCTGCAGACCCCCGGTCAGGCCCTGTGCCCTGACAGCCCAGCCCCTTCCCTAGGACCCCAGGCTTCCCCTCCACCCGGCAACTGCAGGGTTAACTCCTGGCTCTGGGACCTCAGCCAGCAGACAGCTCCCATGCACACTCCCTTGCCCTCTCTCCCACTCCCATTCTCTCTTTCCCTCTCTCGCTTTCTTTTCTAAATTATACAACCATCTTCAATCCTTGTTGATTCAAATATATAAAGTTATAAACAGCGGTGTGCTAATAAACGTCCAATAATCGGCTTTCTGGGGGTAGAGGGGAGTCCTGATTTGTAGCATTTGCTGATTTCCATGGTGTAAATATTCACACCCTGACCAGTTTTAAGCTACCAACATGACTGAATGTGGAGTTGGCAAGAGGTGTGCAGCAGCACAGCCTTATACGGTAGTCACTGCATAGATACAATGTATATAAGTAACTGCAAGAGCACAAATATCAGCAAGACATAGTGAAAGAGGCCAGTGCAGAAGCTCACACCTGTAATCCCAGCACTTTGGGAGGCCGAGGCGGGAGGATCGCTTGAGCTCGGGAGACCAGCCTGAGCAAGAGCGAGACCCCATCTCTACTAAAAATAGAAAAATGAGCCAGGTGTTGTGTCACATGCCTGTAGCCCCAGCTATTCAGGAGGCTGGGGCAGGAGGATCGCTTGAGCCCAGGAGTTGGAGGTTGCAGTGAGCTATGATGATGCCACTGCACTCCAGACTGGGCCACAGAGCCTGACTCTGTCTCAATCAATCAATAATAAGTAAAAACGTAGTAAAATAATTAGGAAGTAATGGGTTCTGAGTATTTATTACCTCTATTTCTGATATAATTATTGGTTAGCTTATATAATTTAATTTTTTAGTAATGTCCATGTTTCACAACCAGGTCACAAAATTCCTGAGAATTTTAGCAATCAGCTGCTGTGAGCTGTCATGGGCTGGCTCTAGGACACCACTGGATAAATAAACAGAAGCAGAAAAGTTACAAAATCAGGTGCTTGTAGTCAAAACACCTGGACTAGGGGGACAGTCACCATCCAACCTCCGATGGGCAATTCAGTCCTCTCCACCCAGCTACCCCAACCCACCTACCTGCAGCAGGAAGTCAAACAGCGCCAAGCGTGCCCACTCGGTGTGGCGGATGCCCAGGCACGGGGCCTGGCTGGGCTGGCGGCTGCCGTGTGCCAGCAGGGCCTGGTACTGCAGCCAGCCCAAGGCCAGAGAGTTCTGATCCTCATCGGGGTCACCCAGGTGCTGCACATCAGGCGCCCACCAGATGACAGGCCTCACGCCACCATCCGTGTAGCGGTAGGGCAGCAGGGAGCTGTGGAAGCGCCGGGCCACAGCAGGCAGGCTCCGGCGCAGCCCCAGCACGCGGTCCACGTGAAAGGACAGGACCTCGGGCAGGTCCCCGGGCCTCTTGATCAGGCCACAGAGGCCCTGGGAGCAGAGTCGGCTGAGCCTGGGAGGAGACAGGTCCTGATGGGCACCCTCGGCAGAGAAGCCGACCTGCAGCACCTGCCCATGGGCGGGGACCCTGGCTTTGCCCACCACCTCCCCCCGGGCCAACAGCCGGAGGGTCTGCACGTCGAGTTCTGTGAGCCACGGGGGAACCTGCCTGCCAGTCCTCGAGCTGGTCAACAGTCCAGGGGGCTCAGCGTCACACCATACAGACCCTTGCAGCTCCCCCACAGAGCCAGGCCACTGATGGGTCCCTGAGGCCAGGGTGGGGTCCTCTGCTTGTCGCCCACCAGGCGACACCTCACCTCCCGGCAGACCCCTGCCTTCCGCTGGATAGGGCCCAAGGGGCAGCCCAGCAGCTCT
>VBSM01002035.1:4780029-4807939 GCA_008086735.1 Cheirogaleus medius | reverse complement strand
CACACCTCCCCTCCCTGTGTCCTCACACCTCCCCTCCCTGTGCCTTCACACCTCGCCTCCCTGTGTCTTCACACCTCCCCTCCCTTTGCCCTCACACAGTCTGGACTTGCAGCAGTTCGGTGGGTGCTAAGTCACAGAAGCCAGCCCACCCTCTTATGTGATAGCTCATACAGTGGGTTCTTAAGGACAGGAAAAACTTCCTATGGACATTAAAAATCTCTTTGATCTCTTCCTCACCATTCCTTAATCTGCCCAAGGAAATGTCCTCTTTGATACATGTGAAGACAAGTGTTGTGAACAGTTAAAAGCACTATAGATATTTGACCGCAGGGGGTTTCTTAGGGAGTGGGCTAAAGGTCCCTGGCAGGGGGTAATTTGAATTCCTCCAGGCTCAGATTTGAATCTCATTTACCCCAAGCAAGCATGGCAGGAGGAGTCAGCTGAGAGGTGGTGGCTGTCCCGCAGGTTCTGCCACTCAGCTTCCAAGAGAACGTCAGGGATGCAGTGACCTCATCATGTGATGGAGACTTCCTTGGTGAACAAATGGCAAAAGCTAATGATTTCTCATTTCCATGATTTCTCATGAGAACCCTTCTCCAAGGGAAGGATTCTTAGAAAGAGATGGTTTTGGCGGGGGCGAGGTGGGCGGGGTGGGGGTGCCAGGGAGACAAGGACCAGATAACGGCAGCTTTGAAAACAATACAGAGAGGAAAGTCGAATTTAGAGATGGCAGAAATCTGTGATCCAAATGAATTCTCCGCACCCTCATGAAATAAGGAAAGCAATTTATAAAGCTGTTTCAGCATGTCGGCCACGATAAAAATTATATTTCAAGAACATTAATAGATATTGAAATTTTAACTCTCTGAGCCTGCTTCCCTGCATTTTATGGGAGAACATAAAATGCTATAATGGTGTTTTTACATAATGGTGTTTCTCAAATTCGGGGCTTTGCGAAAGCCTCCAGCGGGGGCATTTGAAAGCTTTAGGGTTCTAGACCCTGCCTGGCAGGAAGAAGGCGCTGGCCGGGTGATGCTGAGTCTGGCTTCACCTTTCAGACTCCCTCCTTCACCGCGTGGTTCCTGTTAGTGGCAGCTGAGCTGTCACCTACAGCTGCCTGGAACCCAAGGTTGACTGGAAGGCACTGTAGAGCGAAGGACACTGGGAAAGGCACGTGACGCCAGGCCCTTTGGGGACCCTCACGGCACCAGTGTGCCGATCCAAGCCACCTGAGGCAGAAGGCAGGTGGCTTCCTGCACAGGGACAGCGTGGCACTGAGGTTGCTCCCCGGACAAGCCCTGCTGCGTGACAGCCTTATCCAGCCATTCTGCTCCCTGCCCCATGCCACACCCTGGACCAGGAAATAGCAACGCTTAGCCCGTGCCCTCAAGCAACCCACAGCGAAGATGTCAGTGATACAGTCATCTTCCCCACACCAGTTCTGCCCACTCTAAAGCCTTCCACAAACTAGTCTTGCCTGCATGCCGGCCGCTTCCCTTTCCGAGACTGAGGGACAGGGTCCGCACAGCACGGAAAGCTGGGGGGGGACCACACCACGGTCTGCTAGCATCGCATGCTTGTTTCGTGAATGCTGCTTCCGGGTATTTTCACAATGACCCCGGCCGGTAGGAAGGAATTCTCATCATGCCTGCTTTATGGATGAGGAACTCGAGGGTCAAAGAGACTGATAATTTGCTCAAGGTGACACGCCAACTAAGTAGAAGAGTTGGGATTCCAGCTCAGGTCTTCAGCCTGCAGAGACCAAGCCCAACCCAGCACCAGGACCCAGTTCAGGGCGGGGGCACTTGGGGGCCTGCAGGGGAAGGATTAGCTCAGGCCCTCTCGGGCTTGTCCAGAAGCATCTCCGATGCTCCCATCTGACCCGGGGAAGCAGTGCCGGCAGAAGGCTTTAGAAGACCTGAGAAATACCTGGATCTGCATCTTCCATACATGAGATGAGAACCTGGCACCAGCTGAGACACAGGAGATAACAGAGTTCATGACCCTTCAACAAGGACACACGCCCACTTCAGAAAGGCCATATCTGGAGGATGCACTGAAGTATACACAGGAGCTGGACTGTCTAGGTCCAACCAGCTCTGTCACTGACAAGCATGTCACTTAACATCAGTTTCCCCATCTGAAAAATGGGTATGAGAATGGTTCCTACCTCAAAGAGTTGCTGTGAGGATTCAATGAGTTTTAATACATTAATATGTAAAGTGCTAAGAACAGGGCTTGCACGTTTATGTATAGTTACCACTTAGTGCCGTCATCTAATCCCACAGTTATTACACCCCTGAGGTCCTTGGGAACTCCAGCACCTCTTTTAAGTCACTACGCGGTGCCTCACTCTCCCTCTGTGAACCCGCTGGTAAGAGTTAAGGCGGATAGAGCCCTGGAGAGGGTTAAAGTCCCCCTGGGCAGACAGCTGGCAGCAGGACAGCAGGGCTCTCCAGGATATGCCTGGAAGGTTGGCCCTGGGGAAGTTTAAAACAAAGCTACACTTGGAATCTGAGATGGAAAAAATACTTTTTCCTCCAGTGAGCGTATCGGCTGGGCAGTCTGCAGGCTGAACGGGAATAAAGGGGCCCTGCGGTGCGGGGCTCATGAGGCATTTGCTCACAACCGTGGGGCACAGAGCTCCTTCCAGCCCAGTGGACTTGGGCTGAAGAGGACTGGAGAAGAAGTGGGCAGCCACAGCTGGGGACGTCAAGGCGTGGGGGTCCTCCCTCAGGGGGTTCCAAGACGCTGACTGCAGCCAGCATGACGGAGTGTGGCCTATGCCAGGTGCTTGACTCATGTCAGCTCCTCTGCTCCCTGCGACTTCCCTAAAGGAGGCGTCATCCCTCATGCTGGGCAGCCGAGGAAACTGAGGCATAGGCAGTTAATGTCACTTTCTCACAGCCTCGTAGCTAAGTGTCAGAGCTGGATTGAAACCCAGGTCTGGCTACCTCCAAAGTTTATTAACCCCAGTTTCGTCCCTGCTATTATGGAAGCCTCAAACAACAAGAGCCGCGTCCCTCTCTGCCTCCCTTCTCCGAGCAAGCAAGCAAGCCTGGAGAGCTGGAAGCCAACCTCCTTCTGCCCCAAGAGAAAATAAAGAGGCTTTTGCTTTCGAAAGCCAACCAAAGTCTCTAGGGGCAAATTGAGCCCGGCTATCTGATTGATGTCGGGTGACCCAGGCAAGGGCAGGCTCGGAGCCAGACAGTTGGATTTAGAAAAGCAGGGCTGTTGTTCAGCTAAACATGGCGGACTAGCCACCTGCTATTCCCTCTCTTCCCTCCTGAACCCGCATGGAAATGACGGTAAAGCGTTCTTGTTTTTAAAGAACTCACAAGCACAAAGAGAACAGGAAAGGAGGGAACCATATGCAAGATTGAGAAGCTGGAAAGCAGGCGAGTGAGTGGCAATGGCCTCAGCAGACCTATGCCAGCTGAACCCTAGGCCAGAAGGCAGAAGGTCAGGACTCAGCGTGATTTACACCAGCGGAGCCCCCAACAGGGCAAGAACTGGTGCCACCCGGTGTCTCTGGAAGGGGTGGTGAAGGTGAATAAAAATCAAGAGGACTGGTTGAATCTACTTAAGAAAAGCTAGACCCCCAGATCTCCTATTCCATGCTGGGAGCCAGGCAACTGCCTTCCTCCAGCCAGCAAGGGACTGGGGTTTTCCCATGCAGAGAGAAGGCCAGAGAATCTATGTTCTGGGAGACATCTGGCACAACGGAGGACAGGAGGACTACACTGAAAACAGAAGTTTTAAGAGAAGAGTGAACATTAACTGAACATTGAAATATTGAAAGGGTTCCCCAAGTATCCAACAGAATGGCTAAAAATGAGACGCTAATGGCATTGAATTCAATTATTTGCAACCTCCCCCGACCCACCCACACATATCCACACACTTGCGTTTTGGTGGGATCAGCCCCTAGCAACGGCACGTCATGTTTCCACAGTGATGGAGATAGTTGGTTGCTGCAGCCATTAAGGGCAAAAGCTTCCATACCAGTGGCTACTTGGGGTCACCTATCTTGACAGAGTTTCACCACTTGGCAGTGCTGTGCCTCCCACCTGCTCCCCTATGACTAACAGGTGTGAGACACTGAGAGGTGCACATCCGGAAGCAAGGGAAATTTATGTTGAGCAGATCACTGGGAGACTGGAGCCAACGGGTAAATTCAAGTGGTCCTGAGTTCAATGTATGCAGCTTCTTGGATAGGTCCACAGGAGCACGCAATCAAATGCACTTAGCAGCAGCCAGCTTGATACTGCATCCCCACATCCCTTCTCCTGCTTCCCTGCTTCTCCCTGGGTATCCCCTGAGCTTGCACAACCCTAACAGGAAGACAGCACATAAGCCTTCTGCCTCGGGCTGTGTTTGGGAAACCAGGGTAAGAGAGACCAAGGCACATCGCTGTGAAATTTCAGAATGCTAGGGAAAACACCCTACAGGTTTTCAGAGAGAAAGGAAAACAAGTTTGATGCAAAGTAATCAAAATCAGAAAGGCTTTGGACTCCTTTGCTGCAGCACTGGAGGCTAGAGCACAATTGAGCAAAGCCTTCAAAATCAGAGAGAAAATGATTTCTGCCTTTAAATTCTATATCCAGCCAAACTATCAATCAAGTGTGAGGGTAAAATAGAGGCAATTTCAGGTATATAATGTGTCACATGGTTTACCCCTCCTGGGTCATTTTTAATAAGCTATTGCATAAGTTACTCCACTAAACCCAAGCAGTAAACCAACAAAGAGGAAGACATGGGATGCAGAAATGGGAGATCAACACAGGAAACGACACTGTGGATGTTGGTGAAGGGACGGACACCCCTAAGGCAACAGCTGTGCAGCAAACCAGAACAGCCAGCTCAGAAGGGGACAGGCCAAAGCCGCTGGGGCACAGAGTTTCCTAAGAAGGTAAAATTGATGTGTGCTTGAGTCTATTAGGAGGAATTTGACTTGTGATAAGTATATGAAAAAAACTAAGGAAACAAAAAAAGATAATTATTGTAACACTAGTTGCCCCTCCTCCCGTAGATACAGAAGCGTAAAATTGAGAGTGGAAAATACCGTGTTTCCCCGAAAATAAGACAGGGTCTTATATTTATTTTTCCTCAAGAAGACACCTTAAGGCTTATTTTCAGGAGATGTGTTATTTTCCCCTCAAAGCCTCAGCTTGCAGCACGCACAGGACCTGACAGGGGGAGCTGACCTTGTTGGTGGGGCTGCCCGAACCTTTCCGGTCACCTCTGGGATAGTAGCTGTCACGATGGGGCAGATGAGAAGGACTGCTCATCTTCTTTACCGCTGTGCGACGAAATGCATGGGTTGTGCAGATCTGCTGCATAGACACGCCCATCACTAGGTCTTATTTTCGGGGTAGGGCTTATATTGCGCAAATGCTTAGAAATCCTGCTAGGGCTTATTTTATAGGTAGGTCTTATTTTTGGGGAAACACGGTATGTAACAAAGGGAATGGCCTGGAAACAAAACAGCAAAAAGATGTTTTCTGTCTCTTTAAAACTCCCCCAACTCTTTTTGGGAACTGAAGCCTGCACCCTGTCTCAGGCAGGTGGTCAGGAGGGGCAGGGGAATGTCTTTTGCTCTGTGTGTTACAGGAGATAGCTCAGCTTAACTGTGGGCCCCATCCCAGGCCCAGCTGCAGGCCAGGTGGAAGTCTGGACCGGCCTCCCAGGTGGGCGGAGGTCATGGCTTTGTCTTCTGTGTCTTCCGCAGAGGCAGAGATGGGAGGATTAGAATCATTAACAACAATAACCTAGAACTGAGGGCCCTCCCTTTAAA
Organism: Cheirogaleus medius; assembly: GCA_008086735.1. NCBI lineage: Eukaryota > Metazoa > Chordata > Mammalia > Primates > Cheirogaleidae > Cheirogaleus > Cheirogaleus medius. The sequence goes on along the minus strand of VBSM01002035.1, from coordinate 4,802,142 downwards.
AGCTCAGTATTTCTGCTTAGGTATTGGAAACTTGGATTTGGAGATTAGAGTCTCCATTTTTCCTCCTTTGCCAGCAAAGTACTAAACTTCTCTTTTTGTCTCTTCAAACCACTTGTTCTGGTTCTTCTGATGCGGCCTTGAGGACAAGTGCAGAGCTTTAGGTAACGGTATTAGCCACAGAGAAACAGAAATGTACCCAGGAAAGGAATGTGATCATAGTCCCCCTTATCCGTGGGGACATGTTCCAAGACTCCCAGTGGATGCCTGAAATCAAGGAGAGCACCACATCTGACAGTAGCAGGTGGGGGTCAGAGACCTGCCTCAGGTGCCAAGAAGCCCTGAGGAGACACAATTCCAGGCGAGAGGAGGGCGGTTTAGGAGAGAGGGCAGCAGGCCGGACCGGGAGCCTGTGGGGAAGGGGAAGGGCGAGACAAGGATGTCACCCACAGGAAGCCTCCCCAGCCCTTGAAGCTCTTCCTCCAAAGCCAGCTGCTCTGCCCTCTCGCTGGCCACTAAGCAGAAATGTACTGCTGCCCCTGAGGCCCCAATGCCAGGTCTCTAACCACACGCCCAGACGCCCCCGTCCCACTTCTCCTTTGCCTTCCTCACCTCCTCCAATGTCTCACTGAGGTTCCTGGAAACACTGAGTGTCCCTGGAAGTCAGTAGCTATAGCCCCTCACCGTGGATGTCAGCTCTCCTTGTCTGAAAGGGATTAGAGTCAGTGGGTGCTTCCCCCTCAGCTCCCGTCTGTCTGCAGATTTGTGCTCGCAAGCAAACGGCAGGCGCTGCCTTGTGCGTGCATTGCTGAAGGCTGCCCAAGCCTGTCCCTCCCTGGCTTTGGCCTCTTGCCCTGCTGCGGCCAGGCCAAGTGCATTCCAGCCTGGATGTGGCCACACGCTGTTTGCATTTTGTGGCGTCCAGTGTCAGAAGGAATGATCGCTTTCCCGGATGATGTGTCACCAAGTTCCACCAAGAAAAGCAAGAGCTGGAAGGGTTTCGTTCCTCCCTCAGTGTCGTGAAGTTGCGTGAAGTGCAACTTCTTACAGCACACGACCCAGGCAGGCTTTCTGGACGAGTCCCACAGCGTCGGGGCCCTGGGTAGACAGAGCCCTGCCAAGGGGAAGCTCTGGCACTGGGTGTCCCCAGCACTGGGACATCTGGATTGGTGGACCTGGTGGACGGGGAGGGGCAGAGATGAAGAGGGGAGGATCGGTCAAGGACAGAGCGCTCCTCCTAGGCAGGAAAATAGGCTCCAGATCCTCTTCTCCTCTGTCACAAGCACCTGGCGTCTCCACCAGATCACGATGGTGCCACGAGGGTCCCAAAAGGACAAAATTTTCCCTGTCTTCAAGAAAATGTAAGATTTAGTTAAGAAAATGGGTCCAGGCCAAGACTTTGAAACGTAAAACTAGCAAGTAGGAAAAATTGGTCTTCACTGTCCCCCATGCCCTGTCCCGTCCCCAACTACAACCAAAACTGAAGTGCCACAACCCCAGCCACTTGTCAAATGACTGCACAGTGAATCCCACGGGAGCAGCACTCCCAAACAACGAAGGCAAGGATAGTATTGACAAAGTACTAATGTGATTTTCCTGTTCGCCTTCCTGAGAAGCTCAGCTTCATCTTATCCGTCAGCCCTGGAGTGTCACAGAGGAATGCTACCAAGATATGCAGCGTCAGACCACAGAATGTTCCCCTCCTGACACGTGAGAAGGGATTCTGTGGAAATGCATGGTCTCGCAGGCCGACTTGAGAGAAGATTCCCCAGATTCCTTTCATGTCTCCCTTTAGCATCCAGGGCCAAGCCTGGAGAATCTGGTTGATTTGGCTCAGGGTCCCCCAGGGGAGTGTCCCCTGTTCATACGCCCTCTCCAAGTGCCTCCTCCTCCCGAGATCCCTTCCACAAACTCAGAGAGGAACTTGACTGAAGAGTGAAACCTAAGTCTGGAAGTGGTAGAACACACTAGTTACTTGCTAAATATCCAGTAACAATTGCTTTTCCTTGTTTTGGTAGATGGGAGTGGGAAAAGCATTTGAAAAGTCACATTGGTCTCAGTTGGCCCTAGAAGCACAGAGCCCCAGCCCGCCCTCACTCCCAGGAGCTCTGGTCCTCAAGGCAGAGGCTGGACGACCCCTGTGCAAAACTGAGCAAGGCCTCCCAAAGACATCGGGGTCCTAATCCCCGGGACCTGTGCATGTTACTGGACGTGGAAAAGGGACTTTGCAGATGTGATGAAGTTAAGGGTCTTTAGAGGAAGAGACCGTCCTGGATTACGAGGGTGGCTTTAAGTTTAATCACAAGTGTCTGTGTAAGGAGGCAGGTGGAGGGACATACAAATACAGACGAGGAGAAGGCGACGGGAGGACGGAAGCAGAGCCTGGGATGACGGTCTCTGAAGGCAGAGGAAGGGGGAACGAGCCAGGAATACAGGCAGCTAGTAGAAGCTGGAAACGGCCATAAAAAGGATCCTCCCCTAGAGCCACTGACACCTTGAGTTTAGCCCAGTGAAACTGATTTTGCACTTCGGACCAGAATGGTATGAGAACAAATTTGTGTTGTTTCGAGCCACTAAATTTGGTAGTTCCAGCAGCAATAGGAAACTAACACAACCCCTGCCCCGGCTGCTGCAGAGACTGGCCACAGGGACTGCAGGGGGCCCTGGCAGCAAGAGTGCCGAGAGGGCCGTGTCCGGCGTGCCCGCCTCGGGAATGGAGCGTGCATGTCAGGGGGCAGTTGTGGAGCCAGCCACGAAGGCCTGGCAGACAGGCTCCTCCTCCGTCTGCTGCTGCCCCAGGAGGAGCAGTAGGGAGACAGGCTTGGGGTGACAGCTGATCCAGGACAAGGCTCCTGGGCCCCTGAGCACCTCCACCTAGAGGGCTGCTACGCGCGGCCAGTACCTGTGGAGGAGAAGCACCGGCGTGCAGCATCTCGGCCCAGAGCCTGGGGTATACGTGGGCAGGGAGGCGTGGTGGTTTGATAGCGCACACACGGCCTTCCAAATTGGCTTCATTCCCGGCAACCTGAACAATCTCATCCTTTCCCTGTCTCCCTCCCTCCCTCCTTTCTTCCTTCCCTGCTACCCTCTTCTGGCAACATCTTCCAAATAAACGGCTTGCACAGGAAGCCTTGTCTCAAGGTCTCCTGAGAGAACCAGCCTAACACACAGCCTTATGGGGCAATTATGCTAATTAAATGAGATAACTGTCAAATGCTTACAATTATTCTAGACTCCCAGTAGATGCTCAATAAATGTCAGCTATGAGGAAGAGGAAGAGGAGGAGCATTGCTCCCCTGCACAGCTATTATGTGAGGTACAGCTGGGGAGGGGAGTCTGTACCCAGTGAGGGTCAGAGCAGCCCACAGATGACAGGCTCTTGGGAGACACATTTTTTAGAAAAGAGTCTGTTCTTTTCCAATCTGAAGATTGTCCCCATCTCTGTGGATCCCAGATCTCTCACTCTCCGTCTCTCTCATGCACACAAAAATAGCAGCTTGCACATGTAACACCTCCCACTTGAAAAACAGCAAAGTCAGGCCAACACAGAGCAGGGAACAGAAGCCAGAGATGGGAGCGGCAAGACTTGCTGAGGTCTCCCACCCTCAGACTCAGCCACTTGATCCCAGACCCCCTGCCCATCCCCAGACACTTCACACACAAAACTACTTTGCTGTGTCTCTCTGAAAAGGAGTTGCAGATGTCGCCCAGCCCAAGGTATGGTTTGCAGAGGGTGGACGGTGGGCAAGAAGGAAAATTCTTCATCTCCTGCCCCAACTGAGGAACAGCAGCTAGTGGGGGTGCCCATCCCGGGGCCCCTGAGCCCTAGCACAGAGGGGACATTATTCCAGCCCAAGTTCCAGCCTCAGCTCTGATTTACTGCTCAGCCTACGAAGAGAGCATGGAATGTGCAGTTCTGCACAGAGCCCTTAGCACATGCAGCTGCCAGCTCTCTGCTCCAGGGCCGGAGTGACCTACTTGTCATCAGAAAGACTAATGGCCTCTTAGAGTTTGTACACATTCTCCAGGGAGAGCACAAGTCATCAGGCTCAATGTGGATGGCCCAAGGTCCATGGGGCACAGGCTAAGCCAGGAATCAAGCATCCCATATCCAAATGGTCCCAGAGAGCCCCACTCAGTCCCTGCCTACAGAACCATGACCTTTCTCCAGTCCCCAAGCTGTCTGATAGGTTCCATCTCTGAGCGCAGAAGGGAGGGGGGCAGGTCCCTGGGGCCTCCTGCCATCCCCAGCCTAGAGCAGCTGTTACCAACACATGGGCTCAGAGCCAGGCTGCCTGGGTGTTGATTCCAACTCCACGGTGTCCTTGCTGTGTGACCTTGGCCTCAAGCTGTACAATGGGGATCATAACAGCACCTCCTTCATGAGGCAGCCCATTCATTAATTCATTGAGCAGATATTTCCTGAGCCAGAGCACTGTTCCCGGCAGAAAAGATACATCGCAGACAAAACAAACAAGAGCCCTTTTACGGTGGTGACATTCTGGTGAGAAAAGAATGTGACTTGTCACTCAAAAAAATAAAATCACTCTTTAAGTACCATGAGAGTTACATGAGGTGCTGCAAGTAAAGCATTAAAAACAAGGTCTGACATGCAATGCAGCTAAGTTGGATCAGTGTTCGCCGGCGTTAGTACCGTGGCTATGACCGTGATCTCAATTTTCCAGCCATGCCCATGGGGTGGCCTCTGCGGCAGGGATGCTGGGACCGGTGCTGAGAACAAATGCCCTGTAGCTGGGAGTCGGAACCCTCCTCCTGCTCCCGAGATGGGAGGGAGTTAGACAGGGTCCCTTAACTCCCCTCCCCTGTTTGCTGGCCGCCTGCTCCAATCTCTACGCTGATTACAGTCTCGGGGCCTCGGGGCCCTGCTGGCCCCAGGAGCCTTCTCCACATCCACAGCTGAATTAGCATTTTGTCCCAGCTCACAAGAGCACTAGTGTGGGAACACCGCAGGCGGATGGAATTTGGAGACCCTGTCATTTGCCGGAAATTTTCTCTGGCTGCCTTTGTATTGACAGCCATACATTTTTCTCTCAGACCTGGGAGTAGGGTTGAGTCAGGAGGGGGTGGGGATTGCTGCTGAAAAAAACTAAGCAAGTTTCTGTCTGGGCTGTTCCTCTCCAATCTTCCAGAGATTTCTACTCTCTGGCTGCTCAGAGGCCAAGACAGCCCCAGAGAAGGCAAGAGGGGCGGGTCCGTGTCTTCCAGACACACTTCTCCCCTCTTCTGACCAAACTCGTGACAACAGGGGAGGCTGAGCCAATCCGGACAAAATCCACCTTGCCCTTTGCCCTGCATGCACCCCGGTCTCCAGGAGGTGGTGTGGACTCACGCAGGGTTAGACCTGGGGAAGTTTGTAAACTGAGATCCACAGGCCAAATCTGGCCAGCAGATGTGCTCTGTTTGGCCTGAAGTATTTTGGATAAATTTGAGCCAATGTTTAAAATCCAGGATATTTCACATAAAAAAAATCCAGACTTCAGCTTCCCCTGAAAAAGGGGAGGTTCTAGTCACACTTTGGGCCCATGATCCCACGTGGCTGGGGTAGGGTGTGGCTCTGGCTCGGGGACTCACCACGGGCCCCACCACTCCCTGTGGTCTCCCAGCGCCCACGGGAAGGACGGGTGCCTTTAAAGGCATCCCTTTGCCTTATTGTTTTTCTCATAGGAGAAGATTATTTTTTAAAGGCCCTGGAGTGTAGGCTGAGGGAAGACACCTGTAGGCAAAGTGGGTTTCTAGCACTCTCCAAAATTCAGATCACACTGACGAATATCTGCACAAAGCCAAGGGTTCTCAAGGCTTTTGGTTCCAAAGACCCTTCTGACCACTGGTGAAGCTGTGGATCCTTCCCATGATGCTTATTTTTAATGTGTAAAGTGAAAGGCATCAGGTTACAAAGGTAATCAATCACACAGAAATACTATTATCAAAATATTCCAAAAAATAAATTTGTGATATAATCATATATGTGATTATTAATGAACACATTAAATAATAACATCTATTCATATATCTAATAACAAATGCAGGCTGGGCACGGTGGCTTATGCCTGTAATTCTAGCACTCTGGGAGGCCGAGGCAGGAGGATCCCTTGAGAACTCACTCCCTCGGGAGTTGAAGACCAGTCGTAGTAAGAGCACAACCCCATCTCTACTAAAAATAGAAAAATTAGTCAGGGGTACTGGTGCATGTGCCTATAGTCCCAGCTTCTCAGGAGGTTGAGGCAGGAGGATCACTTGAGCCCAGGAGTTTGAGGTTGCAGTGAGTTATGACGACACCACCATACTCTATGTGGGGTGACAGAGTGAGACTCTGTCTCAAAAACAAAAACAAAAAACATAAAAAACAAATGCATTTTCAAAGCAGCAACGAGTAAAGGCCATATTTCAAAGTATGTGCATCGACTGGCATGACATAAGATATCTGCGACTACTCTTGGTGACAGTCACAGTTCTTACTAACACTACTGTCATTAATGCCTACATTCATGATTGAAGAAGGACTGAATTTCACTTAGAGATTAGTGAAAATAAAGATGTAACTTTCTTTAATCAAGTTTAGAGCTTCCCTAAGTTCTACGCATGGATCCCAGGTCAAGGACCCCTGGACCGGGACACCTTTCCTCTTCCTCTGATTCCACTTTTCTCTAATTCCCCATCACAGGATGGATCCGCAGGGACGATACAAAGGCAGTCCCCTTGCAGCACACATCCCCACCTCGAAACCCCCCGTGCAGCTAGAGTCCGAGGCTTCCCGCTCCTGCCCTCCTGATGCACTGAAGGACCCTATTGATGGTCCCAGCAGTCCAGGCCCTGCTGCGTCTCCAGCCCTGTCTGTTGTCTAAGGAACATGTTAGCCCAGCTCCCATTAACTGAGCACTTACTATATGCCAACTATCAGGCAATATGCTTTATGCCCATTATAGCATGGAACATATGTCCCCTCAAGGGGGCCCCCTTATATTCCAGGGAAACTGAGGCTGAGAGGTTAAAGGTTCACTGACTTGCCTAAGGTGGTGAACAGGGTTTGGATTCAGTTCTGATTAGAATTCACCCTCTGAACCCTTCATGCTTTAAGGTGGCACCAAGTAAGGTATTGTGACAATTACACTCTAAACCCAGTCACCCTGGGCCACTGCCGGGGGGTAAGTGAGCGTGAACAAGGAGCCAGGGGCCTCTCCTGACTCCTCGAGAAGTGACTATGCAGGTGTCCCTGCCCAGACAGCCAAAAGGGAGATGAAAGGATTTTAACTAGAGTTTCAAGGCAAAATGTTCTGAAAGAAAGAAGTACAATAGTATCTTTGTAGTTGCAAAAGGATCTTGAGCGCCAGAAGAAGGGAGTGGGTCAGAACGTGGTAGCTGACTCTAAGAGCAGACAGTAGCCAGACGGGCGGGCAGGCTAGGAGCAAGGACCCTTGCTGTCCAGGAAGCAGCCCTGCCGGTGGCCAGTCCCAGAGCTGGGGTCTAGGTCCCCCAGGAGGCACACACTGAGCCTCTGTGTGCACAGACAACAGAGCCGCTCTGTCCTGCAGAAAGAGGCCTGTGTGTCCCGCCCACCCTGCTTCCAGTATAAGCGTGGACATCCAAATGGCCATTCAGTGGCCATCCCAGCCTCCAGCCCTCAAACTGCCTTACAGCCTCCACCTCCCCTGGGCCCAGGCACCTAAGCAGCAGGACCCCAGCGCCCCCCCCACAGCCTGGGCACAGCTCGAGGCTGGCTCCGGCCCTTCCACCCTGCCAAACACTCCTGCTTTAGAGCTGGGCGCTGTGAGCCCAGGCAGCACCTCTGCAGCTGCTCGGTGGGTGTGCAAATGTGCAAGGGTGTGTGAGTGTGTGTGAGAATGCCAGTGTGTGAGTAAGTGTGGGTGTCTGTGTCGGTGTGAGGGTGTGGCTGTTCGTATGAGCATGTGAATCATGTATGTAAGTGCATGGAGTGAGTGGATGTGTGTGAGCGAGTGTGTGTGAGTGTGTCCATGTGACTCTGTGTAGAGGGTGTGAGTAGCTGGCACGGCCCCCACGCCCACTGCTTCTACCTCATCATGTCCAGGGGATTTCAGGCATCCTTCCAGGTGACCGCAGACCTCCTCCCAACTGGCTGGGGTGGAAAGAATGAGAGAACAGCCCCCACCATTTACATACGTGTTCATCCCGCCCTCGGTCCCAGATACCGGCCTGGTCTCATTCAGGTTTGGGTGCAGCTCCTGACTCCACCATTTCCCAGCCACAAGACCTCAGGCAAAGCCCTAGGCGCCTCTGAGCCTTAGTTTCCCCATTCATAAAAGGTGGAGTCATACCTAGCCGACAGAACACCACAGCTGACCCACAGCACCACACATGCCTGGGACACAGAACATCACCCCTGGGATGCTGTCACCGTCCTCGTCATGGACTAGGCCTGCACCCATGCTCCCCCAGCCTGGGAACTCCCAGGGGTCCTGGGTGTGCTCATATTACTCCAGTGCTCACAAGGTGCCTGGGCACATGGCAGGCCTCTCTGCTAATCAAACTTGTAAATTCGGGTTCCCTTTGCCCTGCCTCCCTCTGCCATAGACAACCACCGCTGCTGGCCCAGGAGCAACCAGAGAGCAGCACTCTGGGAAGCTGGTCACAGTTTCCCTCCAGGGGCGAATGCACAGCGACCCTGATCATGCAGGCCCCAGCAGGTGCCGCTGACTGTGCTGCGGCTCTAACACGGGAGTGTCGCCCAGAGACCCCGCCAAAAAGACCCCGAAGCAGGCGGGATTTTCCACAACAAGCAGGTATTGCTCTTGTAGTTAAGAAAGAGAAAGGGAGATACAAAAAGAGCATTTCAAACCACTATCAGGCCCAAAAGGAAAATCGATGAAAAGTTCCTCTGTAATTCAGTCAGGAGGAGAAGCAGCAACAATATTTAAAAGAACAAGTTTCTAAGAATCCTACCTCAACCCCACATTCACCAGAAAGAATCAACAGCATCTGAACCCTAAAAGGGGAGCCCAGACAGACAGAATGGGAGCCCTAGAAGGAAGAGATCGCACAGAGCAGGAGACAGAAAGTGACCCTGAGGACGTGCCCCATCGCCCCACCGTCTCCCGGCCCTCCCCCTTCCCTCTCCTGGCTGGCAAAGGTCATCACATTTCCCTGGGGCTGCAGTTCCCTCACCTCCTTTGGTGAAAAGGATGAAGAAGGTTGAAGACTCTGCACTTTTTGAGATTACGGCCCTCTGACGTTACAGATTTGACTGCATCTGGGTCTTCCCTTCCCACTTCAAACATGTCACCAAGCATTTTAAAGTACTAAAGCAACTTGTTAAATCCGTGCCAGAGTATCTTGAGAATTTCCTAGTGCCAAGTGCACTGCATGCCACCTCACGGCACTGGCGCGAAACCGGTCTGGACAGAGGCAAGACCAGCCAGTGGGACACAGTCAGGGCTGTCCTGCTGCCAGTGTTTCCCCAGCAGGAGCACAGGGCTGACACCAGGACGGCTCCGGGGCCCATGAAGCTGTGAAGTGCGCCAGCCAGGCCGGCGGGAAACAGTGCTGCTCTGCCAAGGGGCGACACCACTGACGGGACGCGGCTCAGAACAGTGTGCCCGGCACAGCCCGTGAGCCCCCGCCGCGTGGCATGCTCAGGGGCTGCAGGGAGCTCCCACCTGGTCCCACACAGCACCCACGGGTGACAGGCTCTCCAGAGCTGATCTCCTTTGTCTCTGCACCTTACTTTCTTCACCTCGCACCCCTACGTCTCTGCCTCTGATTCTTCTCTTTTTTCTCTCCTTTTCTGTCTTCTAGTCTTGTCCCCTCTGCTGTCTTTGACCAGTTCTTTGGCTGATGGCATTTCTGGGACATTCCCTCCCTGACTTGGCTCCTAAACACAGAACCAGGAACCTGCCATCCTAGCCAAGATGGGAGGATGTGAGTTCTCCAGATGGTCTGGGAAGGGGCTGTTTGCTCATTGCAAGCAAACACCCTCGAAGCCAAACAAAAAGTACCCACGGGTAAACAGCATGTGACACAGCCCCTTCTGCGGCCACTTAGCAGAAACCCAAGCCCATGGCAGGCGGAGGAGCTGGGCTAGGAGGGATGTGGCAGCCGCAGCCCCTGCTCACCCCTCAGCAGGGGTGATCACCTATGCTGGAGGCCGGGAGGAAGGGGCCAGGTGGCTGCACTGGCTGGCAGAGGGCAGCAGGGACCACAGGCAAGGCAGCCCAGGTGACACAAATAACATGTACTCATTTATTATGGGAATCATCTCTATCTTGCTTTTATGATCATAACATGCACAAAGCCAATTAAGAGGACTAAGAGAGAAATAGCAAACATTTCACCATCCCTCTTAAGAATATAACATAGTGATCTATTTTAAAGAATTAAAATAATTAGTATCATTTTTAAATAAGTTACATCATGAGTACTACATCATGATGTAATAAGCACATCATGAGTACTTTAAAATGTAACTAGTTAAATAGGCAGCAAAAGATAAATAAAAATGAAGATGAAGAGAGGAGGAAGGCACACAGAGACCTGTACATCCAGAAGCCGGAACAAGAAACTAGAGTCACTCTTGACCTGCTCTTGAGCTCCACATCCGAGACCACCAAGGACTGGGAGGTCCTCCTGCCCACCTGTCCCTCCTTCCTGCTCCCTCCGGGCAGCTACAGGGCCCAGACCTCCGTCCTGCCTGCCTGGATCACACCCCAGACGCTCCACTCCCCTTCTCCCAGCCCCCTTCCTCCTGGCCCCCAGAAGGGCCCTCTGACTCACACACACAACCCACCTCTCCAAGCTCAAAAGCCCTTCCATTGCCCCCTCCACCCTCAGGACAATAGCGCAGGCTCTGCCCCAGCCCCATCTCCCAGAAGTTCCCCTCGTGTCCCCACCCAGCTCCCTCGAAGCCAACTTGTAACAGTTCCTTCTGCCTCCAGGGCTTTGCGCATACTGTTCCTTCCGGTAGAATGCCTTTTCCTCTTCTTCTTGTCACATTATTTTTTAATTTACATACAGTAAAACTAGAATTTTTTGTGTACAGTTCTGTGAGTTTCAACACATGTACAGATTCATGTCACCGCCACCACAACCAGCACACAACGCGCCACACTCCATAAACCTCCCTCCTGCTGTCCCTTTGTTGTCACAGCCTCCCCCACTCCTGACCCCTGCAGCCACTGTCCTGCTCTCCATCCCAACAGTTCTGCCCTTTCTAGAATGTCATAGAAATGGAATCGCACAGTATGCAACCTTTTAAGACTGATTGCTTCCACTCAGCAAAATTCCTTTGAGAGTCATCCACGTTGCTGCGTGGATCAATAATTTGTTCTTTTGCATTCCCGAGGAGTAGTCCGTGGTATGGATACGCCGCGGTTTGCTTATCTAATCTACAACTGAAGGGACACTGGGTTGTTCCCAGTTTGGGACAATTATGAATGAAGCTATTATAAACATTTGCATCCAGGTTTGTGTATAGACATGCATTTCTCTCATTTCTCCTGCATGAACACATAGGGCTGGGATTGCTGGGTTACGTGCTAAGTGTATGTGTAACTTCACTAAAAAACTGAGAAACTGTTTTCCAGTGTGGCCACGTCCCTGTGCTTCCACCCTTCCGGTCCAGGCGTTCCAGTTGCTCTGCACCTTGGCCAGCACTCCATGTCGTCAGGGTGTTTCCTTTCACTTGTTAACTATTCTAATAGATGTGTAGTGGCTTCTTCTTTCTCCTCTTTCTCCTCCTCGGGTACTCCCCGTCCTGGAGCCTCCCTGGGCCCCCTCACTCCTCAGGCTGGGTCCACCCTTTCTCCGCATCCTCAACAGAACATTTAGCCCCCAGGACCAAGGCATTTCTCTGTGCTTCCCTATCCCCGGATCCTACCACCTGCTCCTGCCCTATACAGGCAGACTCAGAGGCACACGTGCATGCGCACACACACACACACACACACACACACACAAGCAGCCTGCTTAGACTACGTACTCCCCAGGGTTGGGGGATGTCTTTTTTATTTTTGTATTTTCTGCCCTACAGAATGTCTGGCTTTAATCGGGCATTTTATGGATGAATGCATGGCAAGGTGGCAGGGAGAGGAAGGGACATTAGCACACATTTACACGTAGATTGTAAATTGTTAACTCCCCTTTCTCAGTCTTCTTAATATGCCATTCAGGAATTCCAAAGCCACGTGGGGAGTAAGACTCAGCCCCTGCCCCAGGAGACACCTGTTCCTTTGGAACCGGTGAGGGCCTAGAGACCAGGGGAGGCCCCTACTGTGTCCTCCTCCTCCACAACCCTTCCCGCTGCCCTTCCACTCTTCCTGCCTTGACCTTGGGACTCCCCTGCTGCTATCCTACAGCCCGTCCCACCTTGCACTCAGCCGGCAGTTCGGGAGCCATAAGGCTGGGCCCTGGGGAACAGGGCCAGACCCGGCCACTCCCCAGAGCGTGTGTGTGTGTGTGTGTGTGTGTGTGTGTGTCTGGACTCCAGCCTGGGGTTCCCCACAACCATGGCTCCCACCCTCACTCCCAGGCCAGGTGGCCCTTCACACACAGGCCTGTGCTCACACATCCAGATGACACAGGCATTGTACCCCAAACTCCCTAGAGGGAAAGACTTTAGCAGTCACCTCACTAGAGGACCCAAGCAAAGGTAGCCCCAGGTCGCTCGCAGCAACCACGCCTCAGTGGAAACCGATGCCCTCTGTGCCCCCGTTGGTGGCTCAGGCAGGGCATGGGGTGGGCCTCCCGGGCCTGTTCTGAGGAGCTGCCGGCATCTTGGGCCCAGCTCAAGCATGTTCTCTCACTGCCCCTGAAACAACTGCAGAACTAATCTCTCTGTGAGGCCTAGTTCTGCCCCCACCCCCCACTGTTTTTTGGATCAACCCCCACTTGGTCTGGTTGGGCCTCTTCATTGTTTAACACATTGATTGCCACACTAGAAAAAAAAAATTTTCCTTGAGGCCATAGTGTTTTATTGCAAAAATAGAATAAAAACTTCAAAAACAAAATGATCTTTTCTAATTTAATGAAAAATTTGTTTTTTTGTTGTTGCTGTTTTCTGTGCACGTGTTATATGCAATTAAATTGTCAATATGAATTGTAACAATAAGAACACCAACAAGTAGGATTTTCATGAACCAACTGCAGGCTTTGGCCCAGGGGCCACCCACCATGTGACATGTATGCTACTGCATGGCAGCTGAGTTGCCTGCGCACCCTGTGGCTCCCAAGGTAGAGACAGTGTGAGTCATGTATGCTTCACGAGGCCCAGGCTCAAAACTATCATGAGTTAAATACAACTCACATGGCAGTTGCCCATGCCTGCCCATCCCTGGTCCTGGATGCAGGTAAGGGAAGTGCCCACAAGAGAGAGGGTGTCAAATTCTCCCAGACTCCAAAGGCCAGATTTCAAGGTTTCTTGTTCTGATTCTAAAACTGGTTTAGCCTCTTCCCCAGCTGAGCCTGGGAACTTTGGGGACTCTCTGTGGGCAGGAGGATTCGCCCCAGCATTAGACCCCAGGAGCCTGTGGGGCCACACCTTCATCCAGGCAGCAGCGAGGCCCAGCGGAACAGAAGTGGGTTTTTCCTGCAGGCTGGGTTTTGCCTGCCTGGTGGGAAGAGAGACTTAGAGGAGCAAGAAAACTATTTTAGGATAAAATCTGTCTCTACATCATCCATACTTAGAGAAGGGTCCCAGAAGCATCCCCTTGACTAGTATCGAATGAACAGCATCTGTGACTTCTTCGCCATTTGTTTTAGGGTCCTGACAAAAAGAAAACCTTTTCATGTATGTGTTTTTGTGGGTCCGCCATAAAACCTATATTCTTACTGCACCTTTGGGACAAGAGTTTTCCCCTCCGTGATTCTATTTGCTTCTCATAACAGCCCCTTTTACAGATGCAGGGCCGTGGTTCAGGGTAAAGGAGTGCTTACCCAGAGCCACCCGGTGCCTGGCCTGGCACAAACCCCATTCTGACCGTGAACCCTGTGTCTTTCCTCTGCTGCCCCAAGCCACACCAAATCCTGCAAGTCTATGAAGAGGCTGCAGTGCCTGTCACTGGCCCTGTGTGGGCAGCGGAAGGGAAGAACTAAGAGACCTAGGCCCTAGCCCAGCTCTGAGTCACCCTGAGGAGGTTGCAGCCCTTCTCTGGCCTCAGTTTCCTTCCACTCTGAGTCTTAACATCCAGGGATTTTAGATCTTGGTTCTTACAAAGAGGACTGACCCACAGGTGGGCTCTCCTGGGCCCGCTTGCCCCCACCACTGCCTGCATGGGAACATGCCCACAGCACACAGTGAAGACGGACAAGAGGAAACTGCCCCCACAACACACTCTCTGGGCCCTGCAGGGGGTTTACAGTAAAATCTTTGCTAGAGAAAGAGACCGAAGCAGCTCTTCTTGTGAGTTTGTCTGATTTCCACTTAGCTGAGCGCTCAGATCCCCATATCCGCAGACAATCGGGACTGGCCACATGCCACTGAAAACAGCCCCAAACTGTACATGACCTAAATGTCCACAAGCGGGGAGATGATTATCCAAATCACGGTCATGAACACTAACCGTATGGTTAGGAAGATTTTTCTAGAGATGTAGAAATGGAAACACGCTTTGATATAACCTGAAGTAAAACAAATCAGATTGCAAAACTTTGTATTTGGTATAATCTCAAAGAGAATTTAAAAAGTGCCAAAACGATAATCATGGTACCTGTAAAACTTGTATATATATCCCAAAAATTGGGGGGGAAACATTGTTTTTAAGTTGGCAGTAACAGTTTTAACTTCTTCTATCAGTATTTTTCATCCAAGTTCCAAACCCTTGGCAAACATCGAGCCTCCAACTATTGTTGCAAGGAAATAAAGTGACAAGTGTCCCAATCTTAATTTTAGAAATATACACACCAAGCCTTGGCAATAACTCACATTTCCTTAGGAGGATCAAAAATGTTCCTACAGCTCAATGTTCTGTTTTTTTCCAAACAGACACTTAAGGATTCCAGACTTCTGGTTTCATATTTCTAACCCAGAGTTTCCCATCTGGTGTACCTTGGATCAGTGTTAAGGAACTACTGGATGAAGGCTATCATATTCAAACCAGTCAGGCAAGTTCACGTCTCAGTTTAATGAATTAAAAGAGGTTACTCTATGGTAGGACCCTCCAAGAGGGGCAGATTGCATTTGTCATCTCCCAAATCCTATTTTAGGAATATCTCAAGGAATGATGACTCTACAGATGTAATACTGGGATATTTTGGGAGTGCAGCTTTCAACCCCAGCCTTCCCTATTCCCTCAGCCTTCTAGCCAGTGGTTCTCTGCACTGGCTGCATACTGGGATCCCCTGCAGAGCCTGAAAAAAATCCCTTGGTCTGGGTCCCACCTGGATTTGGCCTAGAGAGCAGTGGAACCCGGGGCTGAGAACCACTTCTTCCTCATACCTTTTTGGTAATCCGTGCTGTGTACACCTCAACATCAGGATTCAGATCAGCCCCAGAAGTATTCACATAGGACTCATTTTTTGGAGCCTGAAAAGCATCTGGTCCAATCTCTCATTTTACTGAGGAGGAAACTAAGGCCCCCAAAAGGATCCCAACTCCTGTCTCCTACCATGCTGTTTCTAGCCAGTGCCAGGCTGCCCTACGGGCCCCCAAGTCCTCTGCAGCACAAGACCCTTCATTCAGAGAGAGAAACAAAGCTGATCCTTCAGCTCTCCAAAGTCATCTCACTGCCAGAGGTTGCCCATCGGGCCCCTGCCTCTGGCAAGTGAACCCTGACACTGTGAAATGCTGACTCAAGTCATCTTCCTAACACAGCACCGGAACCCAGGCCAGGGATGCGAAGCCGAGAAACTGCGCTGGCTCACAGGACAGGAAGCTCACACTGGCGGTGGGGCAAACACACGGATGAGTAGAAGTCAGGTCCCCTCTCCGCTGCGTGCACTCTGTCTCAGCCACAGAGGCTTGGCCACAGCCACCTATAAAGCCAGGAGACTCCAGCACATAGCTAATACTCCTCAGAGTGGAGGGCTGTGGCCCCCGCTCTTCTGGCAACACTCTTGCCCCTAAACAGGGAATTTGTAGCACAAAAAAATTCCCACACTTTTCAGTTTCACATTCTTGATCTCCAATCACTCTCCCTTTTCAAGCTTAAGTTTCAAGCTGAAGTTTCCATATTTCTTTCTTTTTAGCAGCTTTGAAGAAGAAACCTATGAGGATTGGGGAGAGGGTGTTATATGGGGAGGGTGAAACACTCACAAACACACACACTCCTAGCTTCAAAGGGACCCTTCCCTAAGCCCCCAGCTCCTGGGATCAGCCCTCCACCTCTGGTCCTGCCACCTGCCAGGGCCCCCTTGCAAGTAGGGAGCTGTTCTCACGGAGACTCTACTACACCCTGTAGTAGATTGGCCTTCTAAACTCCACATCCACAGCCAAACTCCCCAGGAAGAGTCTCTGGTGAGCTCTAAGGGGCCATCAGTGATCTTGGAGACAGGGGAGAAGGGGCCAGGCAGGCATAGAAGCAGGCGAGGGGGCCCAGGGAACGCAGTCGGGGCTGCAGGGGTTCTGCCCAGGGGAAGTGTTAGCTGCAGTCAGACCTGAGGGATGCCCCTTTCCCCTGGCTTACAGGTGTGCTTTAGCTAAGTGGCCTTGGCCACATTTTCAAAGGGTTTATCTTTTCTGCCTGTTAGTGTCCCTGAGGTTTATCAATGGAAGGGCCACACCCACAGGTCCCTGGCTTCATCAGTGACACCCCAGAGCGACTAGTGCCCCCACTTATGCTCTATTGGGGGGGGGGATGTGGCACTGGAAACCAAGCACTGGAAACTTACCAGAGCTGATTTAACTCAATGTAAGGCATATTTTTTTTACTATTAATATAGCTAAGCTACAGACCATAGGACAAACTTCACATGCACTTTTAAGAGGTTAACGGTGACTTCAAAGGCGTCTCACCCATCAGAGGCTGCCTTGGGTGCCCCAGGGAATCCTCCCCTCTCCCTGCCCGCGGATGGCATGAAGTTTGTGCAAAGCAGCGCCTGTGTTCGGCTCAGCCAAGGGGTGCGGGTGGGCAATGGAAGGCGCCTTATCAAGGTCCTCACCGCCAAGGGCGACAGTAAAGCCGATCGCCCCCAGTTCTGGGGCAGAAATGAAAGCCGCCACCGCCCCATGCAGCTTTTGGGGCACAACTCCAGCCCCGGGAGGCCGCGCAGGCTCCGCGTGTCCACAGCCGGTGAGCGCCGCTCGCGGCCACCTGTCGTGTGGCCACCCCAACCGCCGCTCGCGTGCTCCCTCCCGCAGGTCCTACCATGTCCTCCGCGGTGGCCCGGCTGGCTCCCCGGCGGGCGCGCTCAGCCGGCTCCCAGACTCATCCCGCGTTCCCCAGGATGCGCGCTTTGGGCGGGTTTCCCGGGCTGGAGGTCCACACCGTCCCTGCCGCCGGGTGGCCGCGCGCCAATTCCCCGGCCAGCTATGAGCGCCCTGATGCTCTGCGGGTGGGGAACGCACGCGGGATCTGCGGGGATCTGCGGGGATCTGCGAACCTCAGGGATCTGCGGCGACCTTTGCTGAGTTTGCAAAGTCCCTGCCACACGTCCCGGTCCAGCCTCCCCATTTCCCCGAAAGTGCGGGAGGAGGGAGCTCCTTTCATAATAAAAGCCCTGGCCAGCCGCAGCGGTCTGGAGCAGGGGTCCAGGTGATAGGAAGGAATGGGCCCCGCCCTGCCCGCCCGCCTGCCGGGTGATGTGCCCAGGCTGGGCGGCGAGGGGCGCCAGGGAGAGCCTGGTGGCGGGGCCCATCCTGCCTCTAAGGTGTGGGGGTGTTCAGTGAGTACGCTGCCGCCCTGCGGTCCGGCTGAGGGTGGCCCAAACTGCCAGACTTCCCTACAAAGCCTCAGAAAGACGAGTCTTTTTTACTGGCACCTCTTCACTCTGTTTGGGCTCAGTTCCCAAGGGCAGTTTGGAAGGAAAACCCATTGACTGCCGCAGGTCCTTAACGATGAACAGTTTTTCTCCTTAAGAACTAATCACTGTTAAGGTCGCTGGAGTAAGTGGCTGATTCCCACCTCTCTCCTTTGCAGGCACAGACAGTGTCTTCTTGTCCCCTGAGACACCCACTGCTGACGGTGGCACAGTGGAGGCAGGACCTGAGAGCCTGCAGGCTGCTTGTTGCAGAGTCCTGCGCTTGGAGTCTACATCCAACAGTTGGATGACCTTCAACCAGCATGTCCCCTCAAGTTACTCTTGCAAATAACGTCTCCTTTGACTCTTACTCCCTGGAGGAAGGGACCTTTCTGAGCCTTCAGTCTCCATCTTCCTGGCACCAAGTAGCTATTAGGTAAATGCCTCTGAATAAAGAAATGAGATAGAAGACTGAGGTTCAAAACTGAATTTACCACGCACAAAGCCCGGGTCTTTAGTAAAGCAACTTCCCCTCCACCAGCTTCAGGCTCCTCATGGGACAAGTAAGGACCATCTTCCCTGTCCAGCCCGCTTCCCTGGGTTCATGTAAGTTACATCACGTGTTCATGTAAATTACATCATCCAGGACAGGGCTTTTCTCATGGTAAACTGTCAAAAACATTTGTTGAATCCATGAATGATGAATGAGAAAGAAACTTATTTTGCAGCAGAGAATGCCACCATCCAGTATATTCTCATTTTTCTTCATTCACTGAATTCCTCTATTTTAGAGGACAGCAGTATACTCGGCTAAAAAATATTATATATTTCACAATCTCCCTTGCAAAAAGGAAAAGTCAGTAAGAAGTAAATGGAAGTCATTGGGTGGTGACCACAAAAAGCTTTTAAAGGGGGCTGAGGTCATTTATATTAATGTTCAGCAAATATTCACTCCCCTTCTCCCTGCTGTGAGCAGAGCATGTTTCTTTGCTCCACTAACTCTGACCAACAGGACGTGAGCAGACAGAAGAATTATATGTGCTTGTGCAGGATTGCTTGGCGTTGAATTCTGATGATTCATCATGTGAAGAACAGCATGAAGGTAATTTGATCTTGTGAAATTGAAGTTGTATTCTAAATAAGTTATAGTTTTTAATAAAGATATTGAAAAAATCCTGTTTATCTTGGCTGTCCTTTTCTGGTGATAGTTTTTGTAGCTCTGAAGTTGTCTTACTTCTAAACATCAAGTCACTTTTTTGCCATATAAGTTCTTGTAACAACCTACACAAAACATCAGATGACTCAAGTGTAGTCAGTTTATCCTTTTTCAGGCTTCTTACTGGCCCTTCAAAGATCATCAAACAGTTTTGGAGAACAGCATATAAATTTGTTTTACTGTACTCTTTTTCTCCATTCTAATCCTCAATATATTTCCAAATTAAAGGAGGACATTGCTATGGACTGAATATTTGTGTCCCAAAAATTCACATTAAAACCCTAACCCCCAGTGTGACTGTACTTAGAGATGGGGCCTGTAAGGAAATAATTAAGGTTAAATGAGGTCATAAGGGTGGGGCCCTGATAGGATTAGAGACATTAGAGTTGGCTCAATTCTTCCAGCCCCACCCCCTTGCATACACAAAGAAGAGGTCATGTGAGCACACAGGGAGAAGGCAGCCATCTGCAACTCAAGGGGAGGGCTCTCACCAGATGCCAACCCTGCTGTCACCTTGTTCTTGGACTTTCAGTCTCCAGAACCATGAGCAAATAAATTCCTCTTGTTTAAGCCGTCCAGTCTATGATTTTGTTACCACAATCCAAGCAGACTAACAGATACCTTTTTTGTCCCACACTTTGAAAATATGATTTTATGGCAGGCCAACATTTGAATTAATGTCTTTTTTTTTGTTTTTATTTTTTTGAGATAGAGTGTCATTCTGTTGCCCAGGCTAGAGTGCCATGGCATCAGGCTAGCTCACGGCAACCTCAAACTCCTGCACTCAAGGGATCCTTCTGCCTCAGCCTCCTGAGTAGCTGGAACTACAGGCGTGCACCACCAGATCCAGCTAATTTTTTCTACATCTTTTTAGTTGTCTGGCTAATTTCTTTCTATTTTTAGTAGAGACGGGTCTCGCTCTTGCTCAGGCTGATCTTGAACTCCTGACTTCGAGCAATCTTCCCACCTCAGCCTCCCAGAGTGCTAGGATTACAGGCATGAGCCACCCCACCTGGCCTTTAATGTCTTTTCTATGGCTGACAACAATGATACCCATGTCTAAAGAGGTGCTTTCCATTTCTATAAAGTCAAAATTCTCATTAACCACTTTTGTAGGTTTTGAGGAAATTTGAAAGTAGCCAAAAACTTTCATTATAAAAGCCTCCATACCACAGGTAAGCAAATCATACCCCTTTCTAGCAGTGTTGTGTACAAGATATGCAGGTCATTTAGCAGGTAAGGTCTTTTTCTTTATAGACTGGATGGAATTTGCCAAAATTTACATTCACATTCCTGAATAGGCAGATTGATGAGCAAAGTATGGTTTATATTTGGACAAGATATCAACAATCTTATATGTTTTCCATGGTTTTATTAAGATTTCAATAGAAATCAAGAAGACAATTTGAAACTCCATTTTTCAAATCAAAGTACCTAACAGCTAAGGGGCACCATTTTTGACACATCACCTGATGTACTGTAGAAAGCACGATTGCTGGTAAGCTCTGACAGAATCTACTGTACACTATAAGAGGCCAAAACATCTATTACAAAATTTTCCCATTTTGTTTGCCCACAGGAGATTTTAGCTACAACCTCTGTAATCAGGATATATAACTTTACTCAGTTTCATAAAGCAATCAAGGAAACAATAAATGAATGCATGTTCTTTCATGTGGTATGCCCAAGCTAACTCAATGGCCTCTAATTTCAACTGAGCATTGATGTCTTTTAGGGAAGACATGAGAAAAAAAACACTTTTGATTGATTTAGAGGTATTTTCTTTTCTCATCCTGGACTTGTGAGGTTTAGTCTCTATATGTCTTTTCCTATCTCCTTCTCCACCCTGTCCAATCCCAGATTCTTTTCCATACAGTGTGCAGTATGCTCTGTTTCGGTTACTCACCTACTTAATCCAGTCGTATGTGTCCTTCCATCTGTCATTAAAATAAGTCATTTAACTTTTTTTCCCCCAGCAATATCTGGGTAAATATCTGGAAATGGCATGATAATAGTTCTCATCTTCATTATCTAATTCTTAGAAAAGATGGTCATAATATTCACAATTTTAAAAATTAAACTAGCACTATCTCAATACAAAATGCAATAGTTAATTGACTGACAAAATAAAAAACAGACTGTTAACACTCACGATTACAACACACTTAAGTTGGACCCTTAAGTCACATCACTTGGAGTGAAGCTACCATGGATATTCCATTATTGTGAGCCACAAATCATGGTTGCCAACATCAATGGTAAAGGGAAAAACAAGCAACAGCAACTACAAAAGGCAGATAATCTATGCCTTATCCATTTGACCCTAAAGACAGTATTGCTTTCAGCCCCTATTTTGGGGGCAGCAATGTGGGTTCCATATTTTCTCCCCAATCTCCCCACCCAACACCAAAAACTAGGACTTTTTGTGCCCTGAGGATGGGTTTCCTGAGACATAGGACTTTCAGTGCTAAAACTGGGACAGCACTAAGCAAACCTGACAGTTGGTCACCCTAGCTCAGAGGAAGCTCAGGGTCTATATCAGTTATACCAACTTCCAGAATTGATGGACTCAACTAGCAATGAACTATACTTATTGAGCATCCACAATATGCCAGGCATAGTACAAGGTCTTTTCATGTACATTTAATATTTTTAAATATTTACAACAGCCCCATGAAGTAGCTATTATATTCTCCATTTTATAGATGGATGAACTGACCCTAAAAATCTAGACTCTATCTCTCCTGGACTTGGGGAAAGTGGAAAAAGGATTTTTGTCCTTGCCTCAGCTAGAGAAGAACCATGTCTGAGTAAAGCAAGGGTCAGACAGACTGGCAAAGAGGAGGGAACTAGACAACACTAAGGGGAAGACAGCACATTATGAGGGGGAGGAGTTACGGCCTGCCAGTCTCACTATCCCACGCTGCCCCCAGGTCACTCCATTTATTACTGGAAGATTGGGCCCTTATTTAATTAAGAGTTGCATCCCTTATGTAGTTGTTCCTAAATTCTTTCCCTAA
>VBSM01002035.1:4705105-4729428 GCA_008086735.1 Cheirogaleus medius | reverse complement strand
ACGACACGCGGGGGCGGCCTCCGGGCAGGCTAGAGCAGAACAGGCCCGAGGGCCGGAAAAGGAGGGACACCCTTCTGGCCCCACAATCTCCATGGGGAAATTGTGAGGGCGGAGGTGACCTCTTCCGGTCCGTCCGCGGAGCTTTGCGCCCAGGCGCTGTGTGTGTGTCAGGCTGCAAAGCCACCAGTAAAGGGATGGGCCCGGGCTGGGGGAGGACTTGGGGAGGGTCTGCTTCCTCCCCTCCCCCGACCACCACTGTTTCCAGCACTGGCGGGATGAGAGAAGCCACCACTTCCGCCCATATCTCCGGAGCCTGCATCTCATCACCCGACAGGAGCATCATTTCTGCTGTCCAGCAGCATTTCTGCGGTGACTCTTTCTTACCCCATTCGCACATTACGTGGTGGGCAGGACCCTGGGTTGTGTTCTCTTCTAGACTGGGCCCAAGTGGTTCTGTGGTCTCGTCCAGGCTAATGTCTTCTCTGTCCATATACGGCCCAGGATTTTGAGCAACTGGCACCAACCTGAGGATTCTGTTTACCTGCTGTCATCCTGCTTTGGGGCTCTCTGTGTGGGTTCTCTAGTCTAGATGCACTGGCTCTCCCCTGTGTCTCCTTTGCCCTTTTGTGCAGCTCTGGGTGATACCGACTGTTCATCTAGTATGGGTACCTCCTGCGCACTGCCTCACGCCCAGGATTCAGCAGTGCCTTGGAAATGGAGATGCAGGGGAGAAATCATTTCACCCTGCCTTTAGATCGGATAACAGTCATTTAATTTAGGACTGGGCTGATTTAAAGTTCCTTTGTCTTTCTAGCTTTCAAGTTCCTTCTTTTTTTTCCAGGAGGAGAAGGAAACATTTCCATGGCAGCCTGAGTTCTTGACAACCTGGCTGAAGGTTAAGGAAGCTTACTCCTAGTCTGCATCACATACACCAGGTCACAGTAAAGCTGGTGTAGGACGAACAGGGCAAACCTGGGTTCTTGTCTCAACTCTGCCACCAACTCATGATATGACCCAGAACATTTTGTTTTGACTTCATTGGGCCTCTGTTCTGATATGTCTAAATGGGAGGCTGAATTTGAGGTACTTGCCAGCAGTGAAATGCTGTTATCAAAGTATTGGATTGTGCATTCACTAAGAGGCTAAGAGATATGAGGCCATATAGTGGGAGAGGGTGGAGGGAAAGGATGGAATGATTGACACTGAGCTCCTATCCTGTGTATGGCTCTATGCTGATCATCCGCATTGCCACCAAGAGTATCATCATTCTTATTTTGAGAACTTAACCATGAGCTAAGTATTACACTAAATATATGTGTTATGCCATTTAATCCTCAGATCAACCTATGTCAGGGGGTCCCCAAGACTACAGTTTTCATCTGTAAGATAAGAATGAATGCTTTCAACAGTAGAGAATTATCCCTCCATTCAACAAATATTTATAGAGCACTTATTAAGTGCCAGAACTTGAGGACACAGCAGTGAAGATGTAGCCCTGGTTTTTAAAGCTGATTATGCACATCTCTTCCCAACCCCTCCTTCAGTGACCTTATGTTGGTTCTTGAAATTGGCCAGAGGGTAATTTATTTACAACATGGAAATTGGCAAACCCTACAAATTCATTTTTTTTTCTCTCTCTCAAAGTATTGTAGTGTACTTGCCCTTCTTGTGATCTGTCCATATGATAACTGAGATGGCTGCTAGGTGGCCAATAGACAGGTAGCAGAGACAGTGTATATATATGGCATATAAAGGGATGATTCATGTCCTGGGTGGGATGGAGCAGGGCAGTGTGAGATTTCACAACACTAGTCAGAATTTCACAACACTACTCACTTTAAATGTGCCATTTAAAACTTACGAATTGTTTATTTCTGGCATTTCCCATTTGATATTTTAGGCATTATGGGGGTGAACTGCAGTTGACCATGGGTAATTGAAACCATGGAAAGCAAAACTGCAGATAAGAGGGGACTACTATATTCACAATTGTAAAGAAGGTGGCCTTACTGCTATGGTCTCTAGAGCAGCTTGGAATGCCAGGAGAGTGTGAATCCCACCCCTAGACAGACAAGGAGAACTTTGTGAAACATTTGGTTGGAATTCCACTGCAATCTGGCAGTATCCTCAGTAGTAATACACTTTCATGGAGAATTTGAAGGCCAGAAAAGTTTGCCTGTCCATACAGGGATTGGATTTATATCATTTGCCTGTGTTTGATGTCACTTTCCTGTCCATAGCTATCATCCATCTGACTGCTGTGCATTAGGATCTGGCAAAACAGCAGGAAAAATGGCTTGGTGATGATTCTGGGGTGTCTTAAATTCACCTGAGGAATAAATACCATTTGACAGGCAATGGGGCCCTACTGAAAATTTTTGAGCAAGGGAGTGAAAGCTTTAGGAATGCCAATCTAGCAGCAATATTTTATATTCGAGTTTAGGAAAAACTAGAATTCTTAATGAATAGTAGGACACATAAAGAAAGATAAAAGTATAAAAATAAGGGGCTGAGCTTTGCTTCCACAAAAATAAAAGGGGAAAGATTCTGGGAAATAGATAAGTGCATTTTAAGTGGGGCTAAGGATGAAGACATGGTGTGTGGGCAGAATAATTTTAGGAGTATGTTGAAAGGCAGGTCCCAGGGCGATGTCAGAGAAGGTGGTGGAGCGGGAAGCACCAGGAATCCATATCTCCACATAGACAACAATTGTACTGGCGGAACTGTCTGAAGTGACGGTTTAGGAACTCTGGAGTCTATCTGAATGCTGCAGCTTCCAGAGGAAAGATGGCTGGTAAATTGTGGCTAATATTGGTCAATTCAGCCTTTAGCATGATAGTGACTATCCATTCCCCATTCCCATGACATGTAGCTATGGTATGTTTCTGGCATGGCTTGCTGCAGCCAGAGTGGGAAATAAGGACCTTTTCCTCCAAATACTGGGGAGTTGTAAATTGTAATTGTAAATGCTGGTAGCTGTTTCTAATCAATGAGGTGTAGTCATAGAAGTTGGCTGTCATTGTTTCATCACCATTGGCTGAAGCAGTCTCCAGGACATTTAAAGGAGTTGCATCTTTGGCTATTTTTTTTTTGTTTTTGTTTTTACATTAAAAAAATAACTGCATATTTACATAAAAAAACCAACTTCATATATGGGAAAATTTACAAAGCTGCCATGCATACCCAGGGAAAGACACAGTCTCAGAAAGACCTGAGAAGACCTTAACCCTTAACTTCAGGTTGATCTCCAGCACAGAGACACACTAAACAATTAAAAAATCAAATTCTGGGCTCGTGCCTGTAATCCTAGCACTCTGGGAGGCCGAGGCGGGAGGATCGCTCAAGGTCAGGAGTTCGAAACCAGCCTGAGCAAGAGCGAGACCCCGTTTCTACTAAAAATAGAAAGAAATTAATTGACCAACTAAAAATATATAGAAAAAATTAGCCGGGCATGGTGGCACATGCCTGTAGTCCCAGCTATTTGGGAGGCTGAGGCAGAAGGATTGCTCGAGCCCAGGAGTTTGAGGTTGCTGTGAGCTAGGCTGACACCACGGCACTCTACCCTGGGAAACAGAGTGAGACTCTTTCTAAAAAAAGAAAAAAAATCAAATTCTGGATGAAAGGGGAGAATATGATTTCCATATTTATCACAATATAAGATTTTAATGTCCAGTTTCTACCAAAAATCATAAGGCATATGAAGAAAAAGGAAACTATGGCTCATTCAAAGGAACTAAATAAGCAAGAAAAAATATATTTGAGAAAGCTCAAACACTGGACTTAATAGACAAAGACTTTAAAATAACTGTCTTAAAGATGCTCGGAGAGCTAAAGGAAGACATGGGAAAAGAGGAAAACAATGTATGAACAAAATAAGAGTATCAATAAAGAGAGAAATTATAAAAAGGAACCAAAAAGAAATTCTGGAGCTGAAAAGTACAATAACTAAAGGGAAAAATACACTAGAAGAGGTTAAAAATAGATTTGGGCAAGCAGAAAAACGAATCAGCAAATGTGAAGATAGGACAATTGAAATTATTAATGCAATGAACAGAAAGTAAAAAGAATGAAGAAAAATGAACAGAGTCTAAGGGACCTGTGGAATACCATCAAACAGACCAACATTTGCATAATGTCAATCCCAGAAGGAAAGAGAGAAAGGAGCAGAAAGACTAGTTGAAGAAATAATGTCTGAAAACTTCCCAAATTCAATGAAAGATATGGATGTACAAATTCAAGATGCTTAACAAACTGCAAGTAAGATAAAGTCAAAGAGACCCAAGCTGAAACACGTTATAATCAAACTGTCAAAAGTCGAAGACAAGGAGGGAAGCTTGAAAGCAGCAAGAGAGAAATGCCTTGTCACATGCAGGGGATCCTCAGTAAGATTATCAACTGATTTCTCCAGAAACTATGGAGGCCAGAAGGCAGTGGCTTGATATATACAACGTGCTGAGAGGAAGGAAAAAACAAAACAAAACAAAAAACAAAACCCCAAACCTGTCAAAAAACAAAACCCCAAACCTGTCATTCTCCCAGAGAGACCAAATGTTAGGCTACAAAGCAAGTCAACAGATATAAAAAGATAGACGTTATGCATTTCTTTCCAACCACAACAGGATGAAGTTAGAAACCAATAACAGAAGGAAAATAAATAAAGGCTCCAAATTAGAAAGGAAGAGGTAAAAATATTAATACATTATAAGATAACATTATCCTATATACAGAAAATCTCAAAGAATCCAAAAGAGAACTACTAGAGCTAGTAAACTAATTCATCAAAGTCACAGCATACAAGATTAAAAGTAAGGAAACCAGTTTGTTGCTATATATCAGCAATTGAGAATTATGTATCTGGCAGAACTGTCCTTCAAAAATAAGGGAGACATTAAGACATCCCTATTGGGATAAAAACTGAGAGTGTTTGTTACCACTAGACCTGATACTATGGTTGAATGTGTCCCTAAATGTGTTGGAAAGTTAATCCTCGATGCAACAGTGTTGAGAAGTGAGACCTTTAAGAAGTGATTAATGGATTAATGTTATCACAGGAGTGGGTTTATTATTGCAAGAGTGAGTTTGTTATAAAAGTCAGTTCACAGCGGGCATGATGGCTCACTCCTGGAATCCCAGCACTTTGGGAGGCCAAGGTGGGAGGATTGCTTGAGTTCCAGAGTTTGAGATCAACCTGAGCACCCAGGTTGAGTGAGACCCCATCTCTAAAAAAAAAAAAAATCTTGGTGTGGTGGTGCACACCTATAGTCCCAGCTTCTTCAGAGGCTGAGGCAGGAGGATCACTTGAACCCAGGAGTTTGAGATTACAGTGAGCTATAATCATGCGCTGCACTCCAGCCTTAGTGACACAGGGAGATCCTGTCTCTTAAAAAAAAAAAAAGTGAGTTCAGGCCTTTCTTGGTCTCTCTTGCCATGTGCTGCCTTCCACTGTGTTGTGATGCAGCAAGAAGGCCTTCACAAGATGCATCCCCTCAACCCTGCACTTCTCAGCCTCCAGAACCACTAGCCAAATAAATTTCTGTTTACTATAAATTACCCAGTCTGTGATGTTCTGTTACAACAGCACTAAATGGACTAAGACACTTGCTATACAAGAAATGCTAAAGACAATCCTTCAGATTAAAGCAAGGAAATTAGGTAGTAACTCAAAGCTGTACGAAGAAATAAAGATCGCTGAGAAAGGTAAGTACAAGGGAAATAATAAAAGCAGGTATTATTATAATTTTTATTTATAGGCATTTTTAATTTTCTGTATGGTTTAAAAGATAAATACATACCTCTTTACATCCATTAAGAGGGTTATTAAAAAAAAAACAAGTGATGGTGAAGATGTGAAGAAACTGGAACCTTTGTGTATTGTTGGTGGAAAAGAAAAATACAGCCTCTGTGGAAAAAAATATGGTGATTATTCAAAAAATTAAAGATAGAATTACCACAGGATCTTCTTCTGGGTACATGTCTAAAAGAAGCGATGTTAGAGATATCTGGTCCCTGTTCATAGCAGCATTATTCACAATAGCCAAAAGGCGGAAACAACCCAAGTGGCCATTGACAGATGAGTGGATAAAATGTGGTATATACATACAATGGAATATTAGTTGGCTTTAAAAATAAGGGAAATTTTGACACTTGCTACAACATGGGTGAAGCTTAAAGATATGCTACATGAAACAAGCCAGTCACAAAGGACAAGTAGTGTATAATTCTTCTCATGAATTTCCTAGGGTAAGCAAATTCATAGCGACAGAGGCAGAATGGCAGTTGCCAGAAGCTGGGGGTTGGGGGAAATAGAGAGTAAGTGTTTAATAAGTATAGTTTCAATTTACAAGGAACAAGTTACAAGAGGCAAAGGACATTATGTATTAATAAAATGTTCAATACAGCAGGAAGGTTAAACAATTATAAACATTACACACCTAATTATAGACCCTGAAAATATATAAAGCAAAATTGACATAATTGAAAGAGAGAAATACAATTTTACAGTAATAGAAACTTCCTAGCCCCATTTTCAGTAATGGATAGATCAATCAGACAGAGGATAAGAAAAGCAAGAACTTGAATGGCATGTTAAACCAACTAGACTTAACAGATATATATAGAACACTCCACCCAACAACAGCAGATACACATTCTTCTCAAAAGCATATGGGACATTCTCCCAGAGAGACCAAATGTTAGGCTACAAAGCAAGTCAACAGATATAAAAAGATAGACGTTATGCATTTCTTTCCAACCACAACAGGATGAAGTTAGAAACCAATAACAGAAGGAAAATAAATAAAGGCTCCAAATTAGAAAGGAAGAGGTAAAAATATTAATACATTATAAGATAACATTATCCTATATACAGAAAATCTCAAAGAATCCAAAAGAGAACTACTAGAGCTAGTAAACTAATTCATCAAAGTCACAGCATACAAGATTAAAAGTAAGGAAACCAGTTTGTTTCTATATATCAGCAATGAACAATCCAAAAAAGAAATTAAGAAAGCAATTTCATTTGCAATAGTACCTAAAGGAATTTAATACTTACGAATAAATCTAACCAATTTGGTGAAAGACTTGTATACTGAAACTATAAAATATTGCTGAAAGAAATTAAAGAAGACTTATATAAATGGAAAAACATCCTATGTTCATGAATATGGAGACTTAACATTGTTAAGAGGTCAATACTATCCAAAGTGATTTATAGATTCAATGCAATCCCTGTCAAAGTTCCAATAGCCTTTTTTCAGACATGAAAAGCTGATTTTCAAATTCATATTGAATTGCAAGGGTCCCCTTTGTCTTAGTTTTTTCCTGCTGCTATGACAAAGTATTGTAGACTGGGTAATTCATTAACAATAAAAATTTATTGCTTACAGTTCTGGAGACTTGAGAATACAAGATCAAGGCACAAACAGATTCAATGTCTGTTGAGGGCCTGTTCTTCATACATGGTGCCTTGGTGCTGTATCCTCACATGGTAGAAGATGCTGGAGAACTCCTTTCAACCTTTCTTAAAAGGGCACCAATCTCATTCACGGGGGTGGATCCCTCATTACTTAATCACTTGCAGAAAGGTCCCATCTCTTAAGAGCATCATAATGATGATTAAGCTTCAATATGAATTTTGGAGGGATACATTCAGACCATAGCACTCTGCCCCTGGCCGTTCATGTCCATTTCACATACAAAATACATTCACTGCATTCCAATAGCCCCATAAGTGTTAACATGTTCCAGTACCAACTCAAAAGTCTAAAGTCCAGAGTCTTATCTAAATCAGATATAAGTGAGACTCAAAGGTGAGATTCATCCTGAGGCAAATTCCCTTCCAACTGTAAGTCTGTGAAATCAAATAAGTTATGTGTTTCTAAAGTACAACAGTGGGACAAGCATAGGATAAACGCTTCCATTCCAAAAGGGAGAAATAGGAAAGAAGAAATGGATAACAGGTGTTAGGTAAGTCCAAAACCCAACAGGAAAAACAACATTAAATCTTAAGGCTGGAGAATAATCTTCTTTGACTCCATGTTCCCAGTTCTAGACACACTGGGGTTGGATCCCCAAAGCTCCAGTCAGCCTCACCCTGAGAGCTTTGCTGGATGCAGCCCATGAGGCAGCTCTCATGGCTTGGAGTCTCATGCCTGTGGCTCTTCCAGCTGGAGTTGCAGGCTGGTGCCTCTACCAGTCTGGGATCTTCTCTGCCTGGCCCTGAGCTTCTCTGGGGAGTCCTTTGAAATCTTAGTTGAGGTAGCCTTGCTTGCACAGCTCTTGCACTCTGTGCATTTGCAGAGTTAGCGCCACAATGCTGCCATAGTTTTCCTTTGTTTTCTGCAGGGACAGTCCAAGCAGCATTTGGGCCTACCTGTGCCACAGCTGGGGCAGCCAAGGAACCCTAAATTGGAATGCAGGAGCAGAGCCTTGACATTGTTGTGCTCTGGCATTCTGGGCTTGTGATAGGAGAGCAGCCAGGAAGATGTGAGAAATGCCTTTGGGATCACTCTTCCATTGTTTTGATGAATAGCATCTGGCTTCTCTCCATCCCTCCTTATCAGAGGCCACACTTTTGGTGCTCTCTCCAGAACATGCTTTTTCATTTTTTGCAACCTAGTCACACTGAAACATTTTCAAATCGCTAAGTTCTGCTACTCTTTCAAAGATAAATTCCATTTTTAATTTGTTTTTTTCTTTCTGCATTTTAGACAAGCAGGCAAGAGAAGCCATGCCACACCCTCGATATTTTGCTTGTTTCAGCAAGTGTTAACAGCTTTTGGTACAGCTCTTACAGCTCTTAGTGTTATCAGCTCTTGACCCAGGAAATAACGGAGCATGTGGAGAACAGCCTTTATTCTGTCACCATGCCCTGCTGACTTCTGATCTTCTGACACTCCCTTCCTGGCTCCTCCAGCTTTTATACCTTTGGTAGGACTCAAAAAGCGTCCAATCAGCAATAAGCATTAACAGCCAATCAGCAACAAGCATTAACATCCAATCAGCAATGAGCTATAACATCCAATCAGGAACAAGCTATAACATCCAATCAGGAACAGTGGGATTCAAAAAGTACCCAATCAGGATCACGCAAGCAGCGTGGCCGGAGGACAGGAGCAGGCGGTTGAGCATAGAGCGCGGGCCTGGACCGGCACACAAGGCCCGGCTCCAGCAGTGTGCACTCGCCCGCCTCGGCATCCAGCCAGCCCCGGCATCCAGCCAGCCCGCGGCACCGGCCTGCGGGGATGAGGAGCTGCAGGGAGGCGGCCAGGGGCCGAGTCCCAGCGCCTGATGGTTTTCCCCATCATGCTTAGAGATTTCTTCTGCCAAGTATCCTATTTCATTGATCACGAGTTCCTCCTTCTACAAAACACTAGGACATGAACACAATTCAGTCAACTTCCTTGCCACTTTATAGCAAGGGTGGCTTTTTCTCTAGTTTGTCAATAACATGTCCTTCATTTCTGTCTGAAACCTCATCAGAATGGCTTTTACTGTCCACCGTTGTCTGATTGGGTGTGTTTAGGGAATCTAAATATGTAACATTGGCCATCTAAGAGCGCCCGAAAGGTTGGGGACTAGACACTGGGCGCATTTAGAGCCACAGAGATGATAATGTCAGGGATGTAATCTGCTCTCTGGGAATGCAGAAATCAGTAAAGGGAGGCAGAGACATGAAGAGGTGCAGTTAAGTGTAGTATGTGCTACTTGTAGCAGCATCTATGCATACTAGGGTGCAGTGAGGTGGAGAAGAAGGGGTGGTCTGATTTCCAAACGCTCCTGCGCAGCCTCCTGCTTCCCTGATCCCGATAGCGGCGCCCAGGAACAGTCAGTGTCTTGGGGACAACCAGACCTCTCCTCCCTCCTAGGGCGAGAAAGGAGGACCACAGAGACGCGGCGCCCTCCACAGTCCTAGAGCAGCCGCAGAGGCACGAGCATGGCCGCGGCCGCCTCCGCCTCCCGGGTGCCGAGGGCTGGCCTGCGCACAGCGCGGGGAGCCGGCCGGGGCGCTGGCGGGGCTGGCGGGGCGTGAGCCTAGGACTTGCCCGGGAGAGGGCGTAGTCGGGCCTGCCCGGGTCTAGAGCGCCCCTCCTCGGCCCGGGGCAGCCTCCGCTCGGCCCGGCGCGCGCTCGCTTCCCTGAGGGCGGCCCGGGCCATGGCGGCCGCGGCTCTGGAGAAGGGGGCGCGCCTGGGCTCCGCCCTCCAGCTGCTGCCGGGACTGCCCGCGCCAGCCCGGGCTCGCCCGGTGAGTGCGGGGCCGGCGCCTAGAAGCAGGCCCGGCCCTGTCCTGGGCACCAGGCCCGGCTGAAGGGCAGGGAGGGGGTTGGTCCGGCTGCCGGGAAGTGAAGGTGTAACCGGAGCGGAGGCCCTCCAGGGCCAGGCGGGGGCAGAGTGGATTCGACAGCCCCGGACGTGAGCCGCCCGGGGAGGCAGACGTGCAGCGGACGGGCATGGGCAGTGCTCCCGCAGCGCTGTGGGTGGCAGTGAATGGCCAGGATTTCGAAGAGGCTGGTTTTACAGAGCTGGTTATGTGTGAGTTGGTTGTTAGGATGAACAGGAGTTTGCAGGCACAGGAGGGAAGAACTGGATATTCAGGCAAAGGAGTCTTCAGGTGCAAGGGCACAGATCTGAGGGAGGAAAGAGTTTAAGAGTTTCACCGTTTAGTTTCCCAGCTGAATAGTGAGAGCATAGTGGATGAGGCAGCTGATGGTCCTGGACAGGTAAGGGAAGTCTCTGAACAGTGAATGGAATTGTCTGTAGTGCAAAGGAACTTGGACTTTATTAGGTAGACAAAGGTGAGCCAGCCAAAGCCTTTGAGCGCTGGAATGGTGGAGAAATCACTGGGGGGCTTTGTAGGGCAAGAACAGACGTGAAATGACCCGGAATCGGCTCCTCCATACCGTGGAGACTGAGACCCTGAATGAGACGACGGCTGGGCATTATAGGAAGTCTTGATGGCTGTAGGTTAGCACTGTTTGTGTTTGTTGAGGAAGAGGGTGCGTGAAAAAGGAAAGAAGACTCAGGAGCCGAGACTCCTAAAAATACAGAAAAAGGGGACATTGAATTTGGGATGTGGAGAAGAAGGTGGTGTGGGATGTTTTAGAGAGTATTGAGGGTGGAGGAGTGCAGGGGGTAGAGTCACAGTTAGGATCTGCCCTGTCGAGTAGTCTCAATGGTCACATGAGTGTTCTGAGGAGCCCTTAGCTGCCTCTGGCTGGTGGCAGTGACTGGGAAGGAGAGAAGAGGAAGAGTCAGTGTGGGATGATAGGCAGAGCCAGAGAGTTAAGAAGACCTGGGTTCTGTCTCAGCTCTGAGACTTTGGGGGAAGTTAATCTCTCTGAGCCTTGGCTACCTCTTCTATAAAATGGATCTAACACCCTTCTTGTAGGCTGGGAGACAAAAAGTAATATATATATATATATATATATAGTGCTTGGCACAGGCTCAAAAAATGATAGTTGTTATTAAGTGTGATAGACCTCTGAAGGAGGACACATTGTAGAGAAAGGTTGGGACCTAGAGCACACATGGTGGTTTTGGGTATAGGGATGAACAGCAAAAACTTTTACAGAGACTCATGAAAAAGATGAGAGGATGTTTGCTGAAATAAAGATGAAGAGACATAAAAAAAATGATAGCTGATCCCTTATATGTTTGTAAGTGAGGGGCAAAAATCTGCCCAGAGAGTTCCCTTAGACATTCAGAATCCAGAATCCCAATAGGCATCCCGCCAGTACTTCTTGGTGCCCTGTCTACCACTTACCCCAGCCCTGGGTCCTGGGATTGTCCTAGGGCATATAAACACGTGTTGTTTCAGGAGTCAGTGACCTTCGAGGATGTGGCCGTCTACTTCTCTGAGAACGAATGGACCGGCCTGGGCCCTGCTCAAAGGGCCCTGTACAGGGACGTGATGCTGGAGAATTATGGGGCTGTGGCTTCCCTGGGTAAGGGTCTCTCTCTTTGGGCTCTGGC
This sequence comes from Cheirogaleus medius, assembly GCA_008086735.1. Lineage (NCBI taxonomy): Eukaryota > Metazoa > Chordata > Mammalia > Primates > Cheirogaleidae > Cheirogaleus > Cheirogaleus medius. The sequence goes on along the minus strand of VBSM01002035.1, from coordinate 4,717,458 downwards.
TCTGCCCTTCAGAGTTTCCTGGCTCCTCCTTTCTCAAAGGCTCAGGAGTCTTTGATAGCCCTCAGCTCAGTGGTAGCTTCAGGCTCCTGGATTGTTAATGACCCAACCTGAGCAGTTGCTGGAAGTGAGAAGTCCTCGTATCAGTTTGGGCCTCACATGAACTCCCTTGCCCCAGGGTGAGAGCTGCCCAAACTCTCACCCCTGTGCTGTGGGTATAGGGGGAGAGAGCAGATCCATGGTGCCCCACTGAGCCTTTACTTCCCCACCCCTCTCAGTGTGGGAGATCCAGCCTAATACCAAGCATCCACAGGCAGATGTCTGAACTTGAGGGCTGTAAGAAGGAGAGGACAAGAAAGCATTGAGGACTCAATTCCTCAGTGAATGAAATCATCTGTTTGCTGACTCAAACTGTTATTGAGTAACTCTGTCAACTTCCTGACCTTTGTAAGTCTCCTGGCCCCTCTGCCCCGGGTCTCCTTCCTTCCCCCTGGACTTCCTTTTCTCCTTCTCACTAGTGATTCTCTATTTCATCTCCTGTCCTTGGAGACACAGGCCTGGGAGGAGCCCTGGGATTGCCCTGTGTCGCCCCACTCACCCACCTGTCCCATTTCCTTCTCAAGCAGCATTTCCATTTCCCAAACCAGCCCTGATTTCCCAGCTGGAGCGAGGGGAAGCACCCTGGTGCTCAGCTCCTCAGGGAGCTCTGGATGGAGTGGACCCGAGGAGCATCTCCTCAGGTGAGTGAGGACACCTGTGCCAGTCATCTGGCCAGTTCCTTTGTCTTGATTTTTAGAATGTCATAGATACGTGTTCTCTTTACCTCAACTGTGGACACTGGTGACGTTCCGTTATTTCTCTGTGTTCCCATAGTTTTCCATCCTCTTGAGTCTTTGTTCTGTTTACCTTGGCTCCTCTGTGTGCCATCTTCTTTCACCTGTTTTTCCTCTTCCCTATCTGCTGCTCTTATCATGGCCACCATTTATCTTTGCTCCCTGATTTGCCTCTTTACTCTCAAAGATGAGGTGCCCTTTCTACTTTCCCAGCCTGCTTATAGTCTTCCAGCTTGAGATTTAATGGTCATATCTATCATTAGAAATGAAGAAATCTCAATAACTCTCAGCCATATATTCCTTAGTACTCAGGAATCGCTGCTGGTGAAAGCCCACGGATTACTTTAGGGCCAACTGAGGACTTTCTTCCTCTTAGTTTCCTAGTGAGAACTGTGTCTCTCTGTTGCCTCCCTGGCCCCATTCTATCTTCTTTGCACAGTCTCCTGTGAACACAGTGAGACTTGAGCTGTGCCCTCCATCTCCCCATTCTCACAGTTCCTTGGTATGTCTGGCAGTCTTTTTATATTAGGATATTCTTGATTGCAAGTATTAAAACCCAGTTCAAACTGGCTTAAACAATAAAGAGGAATTTATTGTTTCATGCAACTGGGTAGTCTGTAAGTAGAGTGGGCTGCAGGCATAGTTTGATCAGAATTTCAGTTTCTGCTCTGTCTCCCTGTATGTTGGCTTTGTCCACAGTCTGGCTCCTCTTGTGGTTGTAAGGTGATTTGTATTATTAGCTGTAACCAGGACTGTGCTTCTTCCTACCTAGTAAGGAACAGGGCAGGTCTTCCTTGGGCTTTAACCATTATGAATCAAAGTCCCAAGTATTCCTCTATTGGACCACCTTAAGTCATATGCCAGCTTTAAATCACTGACTGTGGCCAGGGAAATACTGTGCACTGATTGACTTGAGCTGAATTGCTGATCCCTGGATCAGTTTCCCATGTGGAGAGTGGAATGGGATTAACCTGCTTGGCCTAGACTTGCTAGCACCTACCCTATGGAATTGGAATTGGGATAAGCCTGCCTTCACCCTCCACACAGTTCCCACAGTGGGGAGGGGTACAATGGCTGCAGGAGACAACCACAATGTCTTCCACATTCTCTCAGGATCTCAGTGCTTCCTGTCCTCACGACCCAAGGGAATTTCCCATCTTTGCTTTGCTTTTGGCAAAAACCCAACAACTAAGTTATTCCTTGAACAAAATTCTAACTCCCTGACCATCAACAGACTTCCCTGGCACAGTCATGTCCCTACTCAAAGTCCCCTTTTGTCTTAGAGAAGATAATACTCAGGAGACACACAGTCCCTGGCTTCAGCGACATAAAAGGTCATCATTCGAAGGTGTAGAATTGATCTCTTTCTTAGGATGTTTTGGATTGGAGTTACAAAGAGACAGATCTTAGTTAAGCCTGAAGTAAAGTTTATTAGAGTGGATGTTTGTGGATGGAGGTGTCTATTATAGGGTAAAAAGAAATTTCTGGAAATGGCTGAGTGAGGCTGTGAGGCCATTTCTTATGGATGCCACAGAGAGACCTATCACTGATTCTTTGTGGAATGACAGGCAATAAATAGATGGATAGAAAGAAAGACAAATCAAAAAAGAAGAAAGAAAGAAAGACAACTAAGAGGTTATGGTTTCCCAGGATAGCCTGCCTAGATAGGAAGTCCTCAGGAATAGCTCTTTGCAATTCCACCCTATCATGATTCTTTTCTATATGAACTTGCTTTCACCCTCTATTATAGTTATAGGTACAGAAGAGGCATTAGTCTTTCCTATTCTTCTTGACATTTTAAAATGAATGGTATGTTTTTGTATCTTTGGGAACTGATGGAATCACAGCTTCCCTGTCCCAGTATTTTCTATCCTTCATATTCGTACCCTCAAACTTCTGATTATCTGTGTTGTCAATCTTTTCACTCACCTTCATTCTCCCCCTACCACCTCCACCTCTGCTCCTTTCCTAATGGGCCTCACTCCTCCAGCTAAGTCAGGCTTCTTTGTATCTTGACCCTGGCAGGGTTTCCATTTCTAACGCCTGCTGGGGTCTTCCATCTGGAGCAGGCAGAAGAGCCGTTGAACCTGAAACTGCAAGGAAAGCGTCCAAGCCTAATTTGTACAGGTAAGTGAGAGGGAAATGAGCATTTTCTTCCCAGTACACATATTCCTATCTTAAGTCCTTTATAAAATGTTAAAAACCATGTTACCATTCATGTTCTAAATAAATGACCCTCCCAAATCCCCAGATTAACCAGTTAATCAAGAGAAAACTTAAACTCTTAAGCTTTCAGCTTCATTAGGACAAGCTCAATTAATTAAATTAGGTTGGGTCTTGGGTCTTAGGCTTAAACTGAACAAATGGCCTATCCATTTGGCTGCTATGGTCAACCAATATTTTTAAGGTAGATGCTATGTTTTACTTATTGTGTTAGTTGCTAGGGATCAAAAATCAAGTAATTTATGGCCCCTATCCTGGAAAGGCTCACAGTCTAATGGAACATTATACATAAATGTATAATTACAGAAAAATGATGATGCTGTAATACAAGTGTGAATATAACACTATAGGAACAAAGAGAAGGGCGTCCTTTGCCCAACTTTGCCTGAATTACTTTGGGGAAGCACTTTTTATGGTGGACCTGGTGGTTAGATTGAATGAGAATATTACACTTCCTTTTAGTGTTGAAAAGTATGAGGAAGGTCCTTGCTGCTGTCCCCAGTGTGTGACAAGCTCAGTTTCCCCAGGTATACCATAAATGATGCCTTATTTCTAAACAGGTCCTCTTCTCCGACTCCTGGCCTGTTCTTTTCATGGTATAAACTGGAATCAGCCACCTAAAAGGAATTCTGACTTGTCTGCCTTAGCTCAGCTCAACTTTTTTCTGAGAGCCTGTCCTCTATTTGGTCTGGTGCTGGGAATCACAGCCCTCAGGAATTCTGTCTAGTTTCTGCTTTTTGCTTGTGATTTCTTTTTGTGTGTTAGCCCTGTTTTTGCCATTTTCAGCTAGGACAGGGCCACTGAGATACAGAGGTGGTACTTGGAGAGAAATGGACGTATTAACACTCCAGTTACTCTGGCATGGGTAACAATGACATTTGAAGCTCTGATTTCTTCTTTCAGAGGGTGTGTTGAAGAGTGAGAAAGAAGATTATTTTCTGAAGAAGGAAATTTTTGAGGAAGCACAGAACCTCATGGTGCTATCAAGTGGACCCTGGTGGTGTGGCTCCCAGGGATTCTGGCCTAGGAAAACCTGTGTAGAGGAGAAAAGTAGTCTAGGAAGATGGCCTGGCTACCCCAATGGGGGAAATATGGAGAATACTACACATGATATAATAGAAGTGATTGTCAAGGATGAGATGATCTCAGTAGAAGAGAGTTCAGAAAATACTGATATCAAGAACCACCTTGGTATACATCAGAAAATTCTAAGTGAGCAGTTATTCTATATATGTGAAGAATGCGGCAAGTGTTTTGATCAAAATGATGACTTTGATCAGCACCAGAAAACTCATAGTGGAGAGAAGGTCTTTGGATGTAAGGAATGTGGAAAGGCTTTTAGTTTTAGATCACATTGCATTGCACATCAGAGAATCCACAGTGGGGTGAAACCCTATGAATGTCAAGAGTGTGCCAAAGCCTTCGTTTGGAAGTCAAACCTGATTCGTCACCAGCGAGTACATACTGGAGAGAAACCCTTTGAATGTAAGGAATGTGGGAAGGGCTTTAGTCAGAACACAAGCCTTACACAACATCAGCGAATCCACACTGGGGAGAAACCATACACATGCAAGGAATGTGGGAAAAGCTTTACTCGAAACCCAGCCCTTCTTCGGCACCAGAGAATCCACACTGGGGAGAAGCCTTATGAATGTAAGGACTGTGGGAAAGGCTTCATGTGGAACTCCGATCTTGCTCAGCACCAGAGGGTCCACACTGGGGAGAAGCCTCATGAATGTTCTGACTGTGGGAAAAACTTCATTTGCAAGGCACACCTTATTCGACATCAAAGAACCCATACTGGGGAAAGACCCTATAAATGTAATGACTGTGGGAAGGCCTTCAGTCAGAATTCTGTCTTGATTAAGCACCAAAGGCGCCATGCCAGAGAGAAACCCTATGACTGCCAGACCTCTCACCTTGAACATTAGAGTACATATGGTGGTACTTGTTTATGATTCTTATGCTACTGGAACCCCACAGACAAAATGAGATGACCTTCCACAGTTTGCTGTAACCCTACTAGCCAGTATTATCTTGCCCCTTCTCCTGAACAGATACCATGTGCTGTGGCAAGACTAGTTCCCCTGTCCCACCGTGTTTATACTAGGCATCATTTAGTTGAGCACCCACTCTATGTCAGGTACTGTGCTAACTACTTCACATACATTCTTTAATTTTCATAACAGTCCTATTAAGGTAGATACTCTTCCCATTTTACAAATGAGAAATCTGAGGTTGAAAGAGATTCTAAAACCTATTCCATGTTGCTCAGCTAGTAAGTTATTGAGATTGGAGCTAGGCCTGACTGCAGAGTCTACAGTTCTTTATTTAATTGTACATATTTATGCCTCTCCGCATTTTTATTTGCTTAAGGTTTCCTAGGCTTTTAGTTTCCCTTCATCATTTAAGACCCAGCTCCTTCAGCTAAGCAGACCTCTTTTCCTCTTCTACTTGTAGTCAGTACCATGCAAGTTAGTATTTATGTGCTGTCTTATATTTTTCTACTAGTCTTATGTCTCTTAGTCTTAATGCCAGCTAAATGGCTCTTTGAGGACCAACACTGCCTTTCTTTTATGTTCTTCAAACGTTGAAACTCATTTATTTTTTGACTAGATACAATGTGCTCATGGTAAAAAAAAAATTGAAATAATTCAAAACGGTATTCAGTGTAAAGTAAATTTCCTTGTCATTCTTGTCTCCCAGTTCTCTCCCCAGGCAATCATTGTTACTGGTTATGTATTTTTCTAGAAGTATTCTTTCTCTATATACAAATATTTATTGTTACTGCTTTCTATAAATCTACCTCACTGAAAACCTTATCTGATCTAGGTCACATTGCAGTTACATTGCCAACTCTAGGACCTTCCCTTTCTTAGAAGTTGTGGGCCTCCTGGAGGTGAAAAGGGAACTTAGGGAAAGCAGCAGAGGGTAGTCCATGTTGTGTGATCTTGGGAGACCCAGTTGCTCTTGCATCATGAGACAGCACTCTGGGATTGGGAAAATATATGCCCAGTTAGAGATATTTTTAAAATAAAAATTTGTATAGCTACAACCCCTCATTATGCCTGAAGCTTCTCTGAGTCTGTCCCCAACTCACCATCTTCATAGCCTATATCCCAAATTAAGTTGTGAAGCTATCACTAACGGAGGGAGAACAGGTCACTTTCTGGTTATCGTCAATGCTCTGTTAGGCAGTAGCCACATCCAGCCAGTAGTTGAAAAGTTCCTACATAATCCACTATCTTGACATCAGAGTCACAAATGCCTTGGTCCAGCATCAAATATAAATGCTAGGAACACGTAGCTCCTACACAGGAAAGTAAGGAATTCCAAAATTTGCTAACTCTGCATGAATCAGGAGTCTGTAAAACAATATTTTTAAAAGAGGATGCAAGCTGTTAATACTATTAAAATTATGAAGACAGGATATTAGAGAGTGGTACTAACCATCTTAAAAGTTTGGAGGACCAGAGGCTCTATTCAGGGTAGAAGAATGCTGACCAAAACAGATGTGAAACATCCATTCGAGACACTTCACCTTTAGAACTATCTTTTTCAGATAGTGTAGTTCACTTCACTGCTGTTTATATCCCACTGTAAAGCTCCCAACCACTTGGGGTAACATCTAATAAGCAGTAAAACTTTTGTTGTGTACCACATGGAACCAGGAAATAGAAATGACTTAGGTGAACAGGTGTTGGGGAAGTTGTTTATTAAGCAAATGTTAGTGAGCAACTACTTACAGGCAAAGCACTGTGCCACATGCTGGGTAAACAATAAGTTAGATCTGGTCCTTGTCTTCCTGGAACGTTTAGCCTAATGAGACAGACTGACCAAAAAAATTAAGTAAACAAAAATTTAAAAAATTGCTATGAAGGGAATGAACTTTTACTGAGAAAAAGAATGATGGGGAAAGGGCCCACTTTATATAGATGGCCTATTATAAGAGGAAACGTTAAAGCTAAGACTTGAAGCATGAGAAAGAGCCATTTGTATCAGGAATGGGAAGAGCAGCAGGCCGAGGGACACAGCTGTGCAGACACTCTGATGTTTGAAGGCCTGATCAAGAAGCCAAAAGGGTTTGGCTACAGTATGATGAACCAGGGTGGTGTGTGCAGCACAAGTTGGGTTTGAAGAGATAGGTAGGCCGGATCATTGATTGCCTCCTAAGTGAAAAGAAGGCATGGAAAGGTATCCAAAGGACAAGTGACATGTTAGAGTCACACTTGAAGATGGTCACTCTGACAGCTAGGTAGAAAATGGTTTATAAAGGGACAAGTGTGAAAGGAGGGACCATGTTGGAGACTGTGATAGCAGTCCAGGTTGGAGATGATGGTGGCCTGGAGAGGCTGGTGGAAATGGAGATGGAGAGAAGTAGATGATATTAAGATATGTTATGGAAATAAAATCTGTGACCTGCTAATGAATCGGATACAAGGAATAACTGACAAGGAGGAATCCGGGATGGCTTTCTGATTTCTGGCTTGAGCAGCTGAGTGAACAGTGGTGCCAATGACTGGAATAGATAAGACTGGAGGGGGAATGGGCTTAGGAGGGGAGAAATCTAGAACTCTTATTTGGCTTAACACATTTCAGATATGTGTGAGGTGTGCAAGTGGGAATTTCAAGTTGGCAGTTGTATATTATGGGCTGGAGCTCTGGTTAGCTATGACTAGAGCTGTGCACTTGGAAGTTATTAAGTGAGAAGAATACATCTAAAGCCATGTAAAGAAATAAATGAAATCCCCTGGTGAGTGGGAATGAATAAAATTCTCTATAGCTGCACTGTCCAACATAGTAACCACTAGCCACATGTGGCTATTCAAATTAAATGAAGAATTGAGTCTCTTAGTCACACTGGCCACATTTCAAGTACACAATACCCATAGGTGGTGCTCAGCCACCTAAGTGCATAGTGCTTCCCGCTCCACCAGCTTCTCTGACATCACCCTGGGACCTGCCTTTCAACATACTCCTAAATTATTCTGCCCACACATTGTGTCTTCATACTTAGCCCCACTTACAATGCACTTATCTATTTCCCGGAATCTTTCCCCTTTTATTTTGGGGGAAGCAAAACTCAGCCCCTTCTTTTTATACTTTTATCTTTCTTTATGTGTCCCACTATTCATTAAGAATTCTAGTTTTTCCTAAACTCAAATATAAAATATTGCTGCTAGATTAACATTCCTAAAGCTTTCACTCCTTTGCTAAAAAATTTTCAATAGGTCCCCATTGCCTGTCAAATGGTATCTATTCCTCAGGTGAATTTAAGACACCCCAGAATCATCACCAAGCCATTTTTCCAGCTGTTTTGCCAGATCCTAATGCACAGCAGTCAGATGGATGATAGCTATGGACAGGAAAGTGACATTAAACACAGGCAAATTGTATAAATCCAATCCCTGTATGGACAGGCAAACTTCTCTGGCCTTCGAATTCCCCGTGAAGGTGTGTTACTGCTGAAGATACTGCCAGATTGCAGTGGAATTCCAACCAAATATTGCACAAAGTTCTCCTTGTCTTTGGCTGGGGGTGGGATTCACACTCTCCTGGCATTCCAAGCTGCTCTAGAGACCATAGCAGTAAGGCCACCTTCTTTACAATTGTGAATATAGTAGTCCCCTCTTATCTGTGGTTTTGCTTTCCATGGTTTCAATTACCCATGGTCAACTGCAGTTCACCCCCATAATGCCTAAAATATCAAATGGAAAATGCCAGAAATAAACAATTCGTAAGTTTTAAATTGCACAGCATTCTGAATAGTGTTGTGAAATCTCACACTGCCCTGCTCCATCCCACCCAGGACATGAATCATCCCTTTGTATAGCCCACATCTACACTGTCTCTGCTACCTGCCTATTAGTCACCTAGCAGCCATCTCAGTTATCAGATTGACAGATCACAAGAAGGGCAAGTGCACTACAATATTTTGAGAAAGAAACCACACTACACTCACATAAATTATATTACAGTATATTTTTATAATGCATCTATTATCAATTATTGTTGTTAATATCTTACTATGCCTAATTCACAAATTAAACTTTATCGCAAGTATGTGTGTATAGGAAAAAATACAGTATATATAGAGTTTCATACAATCCTTTGTTTCAGGCATCCACTGGGGGTCTTGGGATGTAGCCCCTGAAGGGGACTACTGTAACTGCTAACAACTCCCTATTTTCTTGAAGGCTTGGTAAAAGTGAATTGAAGGCCAGTTTTCCAGAGAGCATGTCCACTGGAGTTCTAAGATTCAGGCCTTTGTGAGTTGTTCCCATATTGATACGCCAGATGAGCTGGGCTCTTTTCTTCAAGCAGCTCTTTCGATGCCTTTCTCATATTGTTCCATTGCCTGCAATACCTTACCTTTCCACTTGCAGCTAACCCTATATATCCTTACAAGCCCAACTGAAATGCCTCATTTTTCATGAATTCCCTTCTGTCCCCGGTTCCCTTTTCCCCCAAAAGATATGACACTACTCTGTGATTCCACTGGTATTTGTCTTGTATTGCTTTTACGAATGTGCATTTGCAAATGAGTGCTTATCTCATTTTGTCAATAGAATATGAGCTCCTTGAAGAATGATATTTAAACCCATCTTTGTCTCCCCTATCGTGTCTAAGATGGTGCTTTCTACATGCTAAGCCTGCAATAAATGATTTATTCATATGGACTATGAAACCGTACATGACAACCTGATTCCCCAGCCCCAATTTCTCCCATTTTTATGCTTCTCTAACAACTTAGGAGTGAATCTTGCACAAACTGGCTGTGCTCAATGTTTTGCTCTTCCACTTAATCAATGTGTGCCCAAGAGAGTTTCTCTCATCTTTGGACCCCAATGTTTTCACCTGTAAGATAAGAATGAATGCTTTCAACAGTAGAGAATTATTCCTCCATTCAACAAATATTTATAGAGCACTTATTAAATGCCAGATCTTGAGGACACAGCAGTGAAGAAGATGTAGTCCTGGTTTTTAAAGCCGATTATGCACCTCTCTTCCCAACCCCTCCTTCAGTGACCTTATGTTGGTTCTTGAAATTGGCCAGGGGGTAATTTATTTACAACATGGAAATTGGCAAATCCTACAAATCCAATTTTTTTTTTCTCAGAGTGCCAATTTACACACCACTAAGGGAGATGGACTTCATACAGAATAAGCAAAGATAAGAGATCATTTCACATAAAGATTAATTTTTTGAAAAAGGGAAAATAAAGTAATGCTACAAAGTAACTTAAGGGAGAGGCTACTTTACACAGAGTAGTCAGGGAGGTTTTTTCTGATAAGTAGAATTTTGAGCTCGGGCCCGAATAATTAAAAGAAACCAAGACAGGCATGCAGTGTGCATGCCTATGGTACCAGCTACTTGGGAGGCTGAGGCAGGAGGATCACTTGAGGCCAGGAGTTTGGGCTAGCCTGGGCAACATAGTGAGACACTGTCTTAAAACCAAAAACCCTAAAAAATGAAATAAACCAGTCATTCAAAGAGATAGGGAAAGTACATTTTAGGTAAAAAGAACAAATGCAAAGGACTTGAGGGCTGGGACAGGCATTATGACACAATGGATGGATAAGATCTCTAGTTCTTTAGTAAACAGACTGATTAGACTCTTGGCTGTGCCTCTTGCCACTTGCCAACTCTAGACAAGTTACTAATCTCTTAAACTCTCAATTTTGTCTTCTGTAAAGTGATATTACTGTTTCATAGGATTGTGTGTATAACTCATTAACATAGCAGGCCTGAGACTAAAAAAGGCCCGCTTGCTAGATAGGCCCTTAGCTGGTGTCTGGGAACTTTGCTTTCAGGGTATCCAGTCAACACTTAGCCAACAGTAGTAGTTCATTATGCCTAGACTATTTGTACAAATAATATGATTTATGCTGAAAATCTGTTTTCCTTCTGAAAGTCTGGAATTTTCGTATGTGCGAAATCGCCTATATTAAAACAATGAAAAGCTATAAGGTAAAAATGGTAATAAAAGTCTGATTTCTATAAAAGTATAGATATAGCCAGAAGTTAACCAGCCATTGTTCCCTAACTTTCTTACTGCTGTGACTTCTTACTGCTTAACAGCATGTATCCTCCCTGACAGGTGCAAGATTTGCGACTTCCCCAGTTGCTTCTATAGATAGTATTACTGCTATTGTAAAGCCCAGGACTGGTCTTTGAGATATTTTTCAGACTCTGCATTCGGGGGGACCCACTGACATCAACCAGACCTGTGGACAGATGTGAGAATGGATACAACAAGTCTTGAGACCCCCTGCTAGGAAATGTCCCAACTTAGAAGATTTCTGCTTCCCAACTCCATGGGTTCATCCCCAGCCAATCGGCAGACCCAGCTCCTAGCCCTTTGTTCACCAAACCACCTTTAAAAACCTTAGCCCCCAAATTCTCAGGGAGATGGATTTGAAAAATTACTCCCATCTCCTCACCTGGTGCCTTATGAAATAAAACTCTTTCTCCACTGCAACATCTGTTGTCTCAGTGTATTGGCCTTTCCTGGGCAGTGGACAAGGGGCTTAGTTGGGCTATAACATGTGCTGGGCAGAGGGTGTCTACATGGCCAGTCCCCCAGTAAAATCCTTGGGCACTGACTCTCTAATGAGCTTCCTTGGTAGGAACATGGCACACGTTGCGCATTTTCACTGCTCGGAGGAGTGAGCTCTGTGTGATCTCTCACAGCAGGAAGCCTTAGGAAGCCTGCACACAGATTCCTTCAGAATCCACCTGTGTCTTTTCCCCTTATGATCATGTGTCCTTTCTATACAGCTGTAATAAATCTTAGTCATGACTACAACTATCGGACTCATACAACTATGGGACTCATACAACTACAGGATTCATAAGACCACACTGAGTCCTACCTATATGAGTCTCATAGTTGTATGAGTCCTATGAGTCCTCCTAGGGAATCTCTGAATGCCGGGTAGTCTTGGGGACCCCCTGACATAGGTTGATCTGAGGATTAAATGGCATAATACATATATTTAGTGTAATACTTAGCTCATGGTTAAGTTCTCAAAATAAGAATGATGACGCTTTTGGTGGCAATGTGGATGATCAGCATAGAGCCATACACAGGATAGGAGCTCAGTGTCAATCATTCCATCCTTTCCCTCCACCCTCTCCCACTATATGGCCTCATATCTCTTAGCCTCTTAGTGAATGCACAATCCAATACTTTGATAACAGCATTTCACTGCTGGCAAATACCTCAAATTCAGCCTCCCAGTTAGACATATCAGAACAGAAGCCCAGTGAAGTCAAAACAAAATGTTCTGGGTCAT
>VBSM01002035.1:4650922-4666038 GCA_008086735.1 Cheirogaleus medius | reverse complement strand
TGTGTGTGTGTATCTGTCTGCGTGTAGGTTGGATATCCATAGAATGTCTATCTGGCCTAAAGGAAAATACAGCACACCTGATTTTGAAGGGTCTGACAGGAGAGGGGTATAAGAAGGGCCAGACAGTCCAATCAACAGCCCAAGCACAGGACTTAGACACAGCATCACCAAGAGTTAAGGCAGGGAAGGGGACAGGAAAGAAAGATATTACAGGATCTCACCAGGTGAGCACTTCTTGTGTCCTGCATTACACCTCTGCTCCTCTTGGAATTGCTCTTGCTCCATAACTTGTTGACTATGCCAAATTAGGGGGAGCAGGGTGGTACAGACAAAATTCAAAAATAAGATTTTTCCACTTTTAGGGGCTACATTGCAGAAAGAAGAAAGGAGGTGCTTATTAGAGGCTAGAGAACCAGCACCCTCCAATTCTTTACACACTGAAATTACACACTTCCTCTCATACGTGGATATAAACTAACACCCCCTCCATAACTGCCATGTGGTCATTGGAGTAGAGGCCTTGGGACATTTAGGCAGGAAAGATGAGACCTCATCACATTCGGTAGAGAAGAAAAATATGGACCCTGTTGTAAGTTAACAAATTTCAAAAAAGGTATTTGAAAGGGAGTACTGGAAACAAAAATTTGAAAAGAGGTCCCAGTAATTGTTTGGTAAATATTAGACATCTGTGAAAGAGTCACAGTGTTTGTTAGTTCGGAGTTTCGGTTTTAGAATATGTGACCTGAAACTAGATTATGGAGGCTGATTTTCTCTTGAGAATAGGGTCAGGGAAGATGACCTGCTGTGCCCAAACTTCCTCTTATTTCCTGGAGCTCTTTGCAGTCAAGGTATAGCCGCTTCAAGTTTTCCTATGTCTTTTGCCTTTCAGTTGGTATGACAAGGTGAAGACTTGGAGTGAAGTCACATGGCAGAGTACAGAGTGCAGATGCAAGGGGTTGGTGGTCAAGAAGCACTTCTCCTAGTCCCAACTCTGAAATTGGCATGCTGTAGGAAGAAGGAAAAGTCCCCTGTCCCCCTGGGTTTCAGGGTCCCTATGTACAGAATTAGAGTTGGTCCATCTCCAAAGCAGAGAAATCAAAGGATGAGAGAGCCTACACAGCTAGGATTTGGGGAAAAGGTGAAGAGAATGAGCAGCAGAGGCAAGAGCCCTTCACCTGATCTCCTGGTATTCACTTTGGGAAAGGTGACTCACCCTGACTCACCTAGAATTGCCCATCATTCCTGGCCCACCACTCCCACTTTCTCCTCTGACCTCCTTGGTTAGAGAATTTCTGATGAGTCAGGAATGAATTGCCTTAGTCATCAGCTCAATAGGGACTACTGCCTAAGTATAGTCATGTCATGTAAATGATTTCTTTCCACCTCCCGAGCTAATCTTGTTTGAAATTGACACACCTATGTGGACCTATGAACAGCAATTTTCCTGTGCTGTGCCTCTACCAACATCCGAGTTTGCCACCTTCTGGGATACTTTGCATTGATAAAATATGTATCTTACACATTCCAACCTCTGTGGCCCTCTCCCAGCCTCTCATTTTCTTCTCCCCTTCTGTCCATGCAAAGGTCATCCATTCTTCCACCCTGCTCAAGTCCATTCTATACCAGGACACTTGCTCTCTTCCTTTCCTAATTCTCTGCTTACTTCGAATTTCAGATGGCTTGATATTTCCCTCTCTCAGGAGTGGTCTGCCCTCAACTGACTGTCAATAAATGTGACCATGATTGTTACTGAAAGTTTGGTAGTTGTCCCAGAGGAACAAAGAACAAGGACAAGTGGTTTGAGGAAAAGGAAACCAAAGTTTATTAATTTACTGGCAAATGAGAAGGATAGTAGACTCTCATCTTACAGAATAATTGTCCCTCCCCCCTTTAAGTAGAAATACAGGGCTTTTTAAAGGGGGGGGGGTTCTTTTGGCTGTTGTCGTTTAATTATAGTTGGTGGTTTTGGTTGACCTTAACTCCAGTGAAGATGATCTCCTGACATTTGTCTGGATAATTCTGTTGAGCCATCTCCTGTGGTTTGAGATACTAGAAAACAAAGAACATTTTCTGCCCCTTTGATTACTGGCCTCAGGCAGGAATGTAGGTTTTAATTCCCAAAAAGAGTGAGGGGTTTTAAAGCAACAACTTGTAGAACATTTTGACCTCTTTCAGACCTTTACCTCTGTTACATAATGATCATGATAAAGATATCACTCAACAGTTCACTATTATAAACAATTGTGGGCCATCTCTTGTGTTATCCTCTTGTTTTATTTAATGTGTGCCACCAAAATTGTAGGTATCATGCTTCATAATATAATTCTATTTTCAGAGGTTACTAGAGAAAAGAGTTTACATTCTGGTTTGATAACCTTCTTCATCAAAGTGTATAAAGTATCTAACTGACATGTGGGATGAACTCACCTCTCCAAATCTCATATCCTCAGACCTTCCCAGAACATTCACATATAGGTGGGCACTAGGAAAACAACAGGGCTCAAAAACAATTCCTTTTGGCTCTCCCAGAAGTGACCCTCTGAAGGTGAATTTGATCTGACATTCCTTATCTGAAACCAAATATAATGCAAACATCTTTTGACTTATCACACTGGGATTAGAGTTTATGACTAGAGAGCTCTTTCCCCTATTGACTTTACACATGTTTTTTCAGGCTTATAGTTTCTTTTATGGGGAATACTGAAGGGTGTGTGGTAGGTAAAAGGCAATTCACTTTTCCCTCTCTGCCCAAAGTTGTCAAACCACCATCAAGTCCTGAGTGGGGAGTGTGAGGGTCTCTCCCTGTGTGTGAGAGTGTCCGTGCAAGGCTGGATGAACTGCAGTCACAGGATTCTATGCTGACAGATGGTTGGCAATAGAAATCCTGAGGATTGTTCCAATCTCACAGTTCTGTGAATCTCTTTTCCATGCATGGGGAGAGAGACAAAGTGAGAAAGCCCAAGTTCCTAAAGTCCTCACCTTGGCAGTTGGTCAAATCTTGTCTTAAAGATTTCCTGCATAGATATCTTACCTTCTTAACTAAACTATAGGTTCCCCAGAGGAAGAGTCCACCATATTTCTTCTCCTGCTCCAGTCTCCACAGTAGGTCACCTATAGCTCAGCATTTAAGAGGTGCTCAATGACCACCAGATTCCTTCATGGTTTCAATAGCAAGCTTTAAAGTTACTGCTAGAAGATTCCATGGATATGGAAATACAGTTAAGACATGGTCCCTGCACAAGGAAACATATAACATAAGAGTTTAGAGAGATTTACTTGTAATAAAGTTCTAACAGTTACGGGTGTTGGCAGAGTGATGGAAATTCAAAAGAGGAAAATGTACATTTTAGCTGGGAAGATGGATTAGAAAGATTTGACAGAAGAAATTCTTTAGACCTGAAACTCAAAGGATGAATAATGTTTTACCAGCTGAAAAGTGAATAGCTAAAAACTCATATAAGTTGAACACTCCACCCAACAACTACAGAATACACATGCTTCTCAAGCGCACATGGAGCAATCTCCAGGACAGATCATATATTGGGCCACATAACAAGTCTCAGTAAATTTAAAAGAATTAAATCCATACAAAGTATGTTCTGGGACCACAGTGGAATTAAATTAGATCAATAATGGAAGGAAGTTTGGCAAATTCACAATCATGTGGAAATTGAACAACATACTTCTAAATAACCAATGGGTCAAAGAAGAAATAACAGGAGAAATTAGAAAATATTTTAAGATGAATGAAAACAAAATAAAACTTATCAAACTTATGGATGCAGTAAAAGGAATACTTAAAGAGAAATGTAAATGCCTACATTAAAGAAAAAAGATCTCAGTTCAATAAACTAACCTTTCACCTTATGACCCTAGAAAAAGAAGAGTAAACTAAACTGAAAGCAAGCAGAAAAAAAGACAAAATAAATATTAGAGCAGAAATAAATAAGAAAATATAAACACAATACACAAAATCAACAAACAAAAAGCTTTTCCTTGAAAAAAATCAATAAAACTGGCAAACTTTTAGCTTGATCAAGAAAAGAGAGAGTATTCAAATTACTAAAACTGGGATATAAGAGAGAGAATAACCATAGAATAAAAAAGATTATAAGAAAATACTATGAGCAACTATATGCCAACAAATTATAAAATTTAGATGAAATGCACAAATTTCTAGACAGACACAAAATACCAAAACTGTCTTAGTAGCAAAAACAAAATATGAACAAGCCTGCAAGAAATTGCAAGAAATAAAGGGATTGAATTAGAAAAAAAAAAAAAAAACTTCTCACAAGAAAATCCCAGGTCCAGATGACTTCACTAGTGAATTCTATCAAATGTTTAAAGAATTCCCACTAATCCTCTCAAACTCTTTCAAAAAATAGAAGAGGAAGGAACATTTCCCAATTTATTCTATAAGGCCAGTATTACTCTGATACCAAAACCCAATAAAGACATCACAAGAAATGAAAAGAGTATGCCAGTAGTACTGTGGATATATATAGACACACACACACACACACACACACACACACCCCTACCTAAACAATGTACTAGCAAACCAAATCCAACAACAGATAAGAAGATTATACACCATGACCAATTGGGATATTTCCCAGGCATGCAAGGTTGGTTCAACATCTACAACTCAAACAATGTAATACACCATATGAAAAGAATAAAGGACAAAACTCACATGATCATCTCAATAGATGTAGAAAAAACATTTGACAATCTTCAGCACCCTTTCATAATAAAAACTTGGAATAGACTAGAGAATGTCTTCAACCTGATAAAGGCCATCTACAAAAAACCTACAGCTAACATCACATTTAATGGTAAAAGACTCAAAGTTTTCCCCACCCCACCTCAAGTCACAAACAAAACAAGGATGTCCACTTTCACCAATTTTACTTAGTGTTGTACTGGCATTTCTAGTCAGAGCAATTAGGCAAGAAAAAGAAATAAAAGCCATTCACATAGGAAACAAAGAGGTAAAATAATCTCTATTGGCCGATTCTGTGATTTTGTATGTAGAAAATCCTAAGAAATACACACCCACAAAAGACTATTAGAACTAATAACTTACCTCAGAAAGATTGCAGGATACAATATCAATATACAAAAATCCATTATATTTCTATATACTAGCAATGAAATATCCAAAAAGGAAATGAAGAAAATAATTCTATCTACAATAGCATCAGAAAGAATTAAATACCTTGGAATAAATTTAACAAATAAAATGCAAGACTGGTATACTAAAAACTATAAAACATCACTGAAAGAAATTAAAGACCTAAATACATGGAAAGATATCCCTTGTTCATGGCTTGGAAGATTTAATATTTTTAAGGTGGAAATACTCCCCCCATTGATCTACAAATTCAACATAATCCCAAGCAAAGTTCCAATTGCATTTTTTGCAGAAATTACAAGCTGATCCTAAAATTCACATGGAAATGCAAGGGACCAGGAATAACCAAACCAATCTTAAAAAAGAAAAAAGTTAGAGGACTCACACTTTTTGATTTCAGAACTTACTAAAAAGCTACAGTAATCAAGGCTGTATAGTAAGAACAGACAGAGATCGATGGAATAGAATTGAGAGTCCATAAATAAAACCATACATACATAGCTGATTTTCCAGAAGGGTACCAACATAATTCAATGGGGGAAATGTCTTCTCAACAAATGGTGCTGGGACAACTGGATATCTACATGCAAAAGAATGAAGTTGGGTTCTCTACCTCACAATGCATACAAAAAACAATTCAAAATTGATCAAAGACTTAAATATAAGAGCTAAAACTATAAAATTCTTAGAAAAAACATAGGTATAAATCTGTGTCCTTGGATTATGCAATGGTTTCTTAAATATGACCAAAGCTCAAGAAACGAAAGAAATTAAATTGGACTTTATCAAAATTATAGTCATCCTTTGGTATCCACAAGGGATTGGTTCTAGAACCCCCACTGATACCAAAACTGATATATGCTCAAGTCTTTTGTATAAAATTGTGTAGTATTTGCATATAACCTATGCACATCCTCCCACATACTTTAAGTCATCTCTAGATCACTTAATACCTAATACAATATTAATGCTATGTAAATAGTTGTTATATTGCATTTTTATTTGTATTTTTTATTGTTGTTGTATTATTTTTTATTGTTTTTTTTCCCTAAATATTTTTGATCTGAGATTGGTTGAATCTGCAGATGCAGACCCTGCAGATATGGCAGGCTGACCATAAACTTTTGTGCTTCAAAGGACACTTTGAAGAGAGAGTAGAAAGACAACTCACAAAATGAAAAAAAAAATTTTTGTCAATCATATATCTGGTAAAAGATTAGTATCTAGAATGTATAAAGATTTGTACAACTCAATAACAAAAAAGTAATAATCTAATTTTAAAATGGGCAAAGGGTCTGAACATTTTTTCAAAGAAATATATGAATGGCCAATGAGCACATGAGAAGATGCTCAACATTATTAGCCCTCACGCAAATCAAAAATACTTCACACCCATTGGGGATGGCTATAATTTAAGATAAGGGGGGACAATTACAAATGTTGGTGAGGATATGGAGAAACTGGAACCCTCCTACATTGCTGGTGGAAATGTAAAATGGTACAGCCAGTTTAGAAAACAATTTGGCAGTTCCTAAAAAGTTAAACAGATGATCCATCTAGGTTTTCTGCCCAAGAAAACTGAAATCATATGTCCCTAGAAAAAAACACGCACATGAATGTTCCCAACAACGTTATTCATAATAGCCAAAAAGTGGAAATAGGCTGGGCACAGTGGCTCACACCTGTAATCCTAGCACTCAAGGAAGCTAAGGCGGGAGGATTGCTTGAGGTCATGAGTTCAAGATCAGCCTGAGCAAGAACGAGACTCCATCTCTACAAAAAATAGAAAAATTGGCTAGGTGTGGTGGTGCACACTTGTGGTCCCAGCTACTCAGGAGGCTGAAGCAGGAGGATCACTTGAGCCCAGGAGTTTGAGGTTGCAGTGAGCTATGATCATGCCACTATACTCTAGCCAGGGTGATAGAGCAAGACTCTGCCTCAAAAAAAAAGAAAGAAAGAAAAAAGTGGAGATAACCCAAATGTTCATCAATTGATAAGTGGATAAACAAAATGTGGTATATGCATGCAGTGAAATATTATTCAACCATTTAAAAGGAATAAAGTATTGATATACGCTACAACATGAATGAACCTTGAAAATGTTATGCAAAGTCAAAGAAATCAGATACAAAAATCCACATATTGTATGATTCCATTTATATGAGATGTCCAGAGTAGGAAAATATATAGAAAAAGAAAATAGATTTGTGATTAGGGGAAAACACATCAATAGAAAGTGACAGCTAATGTGCATCACTCATGTGTTTGGCATGATGAAAATGTTCTGGAATTGTGTGATGACTCCACAACTTTGTGAATATATTAAAAACCTATAAATTATACACTTTAAAAGAGTTTACAGATTCAACTAACTGCAGACCAAAAATATTTGGGAAAAAGAAACAATAAAAATAAAACAGTAAATAAACAATACAATAAAAGTAATATAAATTTTAAAAAACACAGTATAACCACTATTTGCATAGCATTTATACCATATTAGGTACCACAGGTTGAGTATCCCTCCTCTGAAAAGCTTGAGACCAGAAGTGTTTCAGATTTCAGATTTTTTCAGATTTTGGAATATTTGCATATACATAATGAAATATCTTGGGGATAGGGCCAAGTCTAAACATGAAATTCAATTATGTTTCATATACACTTCATACACATAGCCTGAATATAATTTTATAATTGTATTTTTAATAACTTTGTGCATAAAACAAAGTTTTGACTACAATTTGACTGCAAGTCAAAATGGAATTTTGATTCTGATGGAATCAGAATCATGATGTGATCTACTTAGCATAGTACAAAGTGGAACTAATACCTTTATTTGATTGCTTACTGCAATAATGTTAAAGGAGAAAGCAGAGCACAAAAATGAATGGACTTTAGTAACTCATTCTGCAAAAGTTTATGGATTTCTTGCCATCCCATGCAACTGTGCTAGTTGCTTTAAAGTGTACAAAGCTGAGCAGTGCTCAGCTCCTCTCCAAGACTCTTAGAAGATAATGGACTAACTTAGTAGAGGACACAGTAGACTGAGGGCCCAAGGAGGATTAGTTCTGCTTGCCTACCCAAATACTGGGCATGGCAGGGCAAGCCACTGGGATTCCAGTTATGCGAGTCCCAGACAGGCCTCCGCAGGAAGAGAATGACTAGAGACATGAAGGTTGACAGGCTGCCCAGAGTAGAGACACTTAAAGAAGTTACAGAATGAAGGTCATACTTTGATCCCCCAGACAGGAGAGAGAACGGCTGTGTACCTCCTGTCTGGGGCCCCTGACTGAGAAGAGGGAAAGATTGGGCCAGATTACTCTGACTCCTGACCTTGCTTAGTATAAATTCCCCTAGGACAGGGGCAGGGGAAGGGATGCTGTAAGAAACAGAACAAAAAACTCAAATATAAGAGTTGCCACACGATAGGCTTTATCAGATATTAAGAGAACAGGGGATGTTAGGTCCAGAGCCAAGAGAGACACACGCACAAAGCCTCATGTATAGCAAAATGCTCTTTATTTTGAACATCTGGGTGCAGATGGGTGGAGGCAAAAAAGTGTCCACTACAAGGGACGGGAAAGCCTTGGGTTTTATAGAGGGTTTCTCCAGGAGTAGTGAGTAAGTGGGCCAGAACAGCCGCTTGTAATAAATTCTTTTTCAAACAATGAGCTCCTAGGACCCTTGCCCCAATCACATCCATCCTTCAGCTCCGGTGTTGTCCTTATCAGGAGAGATGGGGAGGGATAAACTTCATTCCTATGGGGGGAGGGGGAAGGAATGCTGGCTGCAGCTGCCTGTTAGATTTACAACCTCCGGGGACTCTCCAGACTCCTGCAGCTATTGTTTTACAAGCCTACATTTTCCATTAGCCACATTCTGTCCTACACATACTTTTCAGGTTCCCACCTTGAACAAACCTAGCAGGGGAAGGGATAATTTTTAAAAAGTGCAACCTGGGTTGGAGGAGATTGTCCTTCTCCTTCTTCAGCAAAGTGACCACATGGGGCCTAGTGGAGTAATGGGGCCTAGCCTAGTACCAAGTGATAGAAGGGACAGCATCATGCAAAGACAAACATCAGACTGAGCATAATGGTTAACTCATGTCACAGGAATGTGGAGACACAGCCAAGACTACACAGAAGGGAAGAGACATAAATCTGGGATCTGCTGGATACAGCAGCAGGAAGATCCCAGCTTTCATGATTGGGGAAGGGGGGTGGATTGGAATAACAACTATTCTGCTACTGTTTTTATTGTTAGCTGTGCCTCGCCAACTCTTCCCCTCTGAGTTGGTGGGCCCTCTGAGGTTACACAGAATGCAAGGCAAAATGCTAAAAGTGACCCAAGAAAATACAAGTTAAGTTCTAGGGAAAGGGAGTGTGTTTCAAAAGAAGATGAGATAGCAACAGTTTGAAGACCAGGAAGAGATTCTATTCAAGTAGTGACATATGAACTTAAAAGGATGCGAAAGATTTAAAAAATGGTTTTCTGATCACAGTAATAATATAAATTTAGTTTGATAAATATAAAAAACACAAAGAAGAAAATGATATCAAAGTATTCTACTGTTCAGGAAAAATCACCACTACCATTTGGGAGATATAGCTTTCCACATTTTATTTATTTATATCTATATCTATCTATCTACAGGCATCCATTAAATCTATTCATATAAATAGATATAGATCTAAAATTACATAAAGGTTGTGATTGATAAGGATTTTGACAGGGAAGTGGACATTCTGAGAGAGAGACAGAGAACAATCTGAATACAGGAAAGGAAAAGGACAGAGAGGCCATAGAGTGTTCCAGAAAGAGCATGAGCTGAACAGGAATGGGTTCCAATCCCACCTCTGCCTCTATGGAAACCCAAGCAAGTTACTTAACCATGCTGAACCTCGGTTACCCTCCTGTGTACCATGGAGATAATAATACTTGGTAGAGTTGCTTTAATGGTCAGAGACACTCTGTGTCTCAAGTGCACTTGTCAGACGTGCAGTAGAGTGCCTAGGGAATGGTGGGCACCGAGCACATGCTGATGGTATACAGCAGGCTGCTTGAATAGCTGTATGTGGTTCTGCTTGCTTTTGGTGGAGAAAATATGCAAGTGAGGGAGAGGCTAGGGACAACTCACTTATTAACACTATAGCCCATGGATCACAAGGATTCTAGATCTCAGTTAACTGTAAGAGCAAATTAGCCAGAAATGGTAATGTAACCACACCAGACCAATCTGGCTCAAATTTTACATAACAAAGTTCTGAGTTGTTTTTCAGTTACTATGGACCCCCAGGCTGAAGGTCATGTAACCTGAGCATGCCCAGATGAACCAAGTGTGCAACATAGGTGGGGCTTAAGCACGCAGGCCGGACTGAGGAGGACTGATTTAAGAAGAGGACATCACATGGCAGGATCCAGGATCCAATCAGATTGATCACTAGGATCACCCTATGGCATAGTCCAGTCAAACATGCCTCCTGGCATCACCCCATTGCAAGATCCAACCAGATCATGCCTCATTACCCTATACTTATAAAACCTGACCCAGCCCCCCGCTTTGGGAGACAGATTTGAGCGGTTCCTTCTGTCTCCTTGTGAATGGACTTACAATAAAGCTTTTCTTTTCTCAAAGGCCAGTTCCATGTTGTTGGTTTCTATGCACATTGGGCAGTGAGCCCATTGATTGCTCTCTAACAGTAAGAGGTCTTTGGAAAGTATTGATGAACTGTCCTCAAGCAACAACCCACCCATTTTCTGGAGAAATCACAAGCTGCACAGTACACTTAGCCCAGTCTCTTGCCTAGTGATTTCCCTCTGATCAGCCACAATGCACAAGGCAATAAGCCAAGGTTACTAGTGTCAACGGAAAAGAAGTCAAACTCTGTAAAATAATTTAAAGATCCAAATTTGAGGACCATGGCCGGAGTCATACCCAAGAAGCCTTGAGCAAGTGGACTCACTGTGGTTGAGTTACAGTTTGGTTTTATACATTGTAGGGAGACAGGAATTACATGTAAAGTAAGTAAATCAATACATGGAAGGCGTACATTGGTTTGGCCTGAAAAGATAGGCCATCTCAAGGGGCAGGAGAAGGCTTACAAGTTTTAGGTGGTTTTAAAGACTCTGATTTGTAATTGGTTAAAGAAATGAAGCTTTGTCTAAAGGCTTAAAATATTTTAAGTTAAGATAAGGAAGTTTGTTAATCAGAGACAAGCCACCAAGCATATACCCAGACTCAAGTGATTGGTTATGGAAATTGAGGACTTGCAGGTTTGTTTTGCATAGCCTTTTGCCTATTAATGAGTTGCAAAGGAGCAGGGCGTGATGAGGCATGTCTGACCTCCCTTCTCATGGTTAGCACCTCAGTTTCAGGGTATCTCCTTGGCCAAAAGGTGGTCTTTTCAGTCAGCTGGGGGCGAGCTTAAGATTTTAATTTACACTAGCTATTTTTTTTTTACTGTTATTTTAAAACCCATATTCCTTGAAAAAACTCTTCTGACCCTCAGAAAGCAGGGTAACAGAAAGACATTGGTATTTGACTGTTGATTCACTTGAGTTGGGCAGATAATCTTTCTTTTCTGGTTTTCCCTGAAACAAGGTATGCAGGTTCCTGTCCCTGAACAAAAAGCATCAGCATAGGGACAGTCACTCAGAGCCACCAATTGAAGTATCTGTTTGCATAATCCATTTTTCTCTCAGAGTTATTCAATATAAAAGTTAATTGTTCATCCATCTCTGGCAAAGGAAAGCATTATCATGTCCTTACTGCGATTTGGATCTAATTTAGATGTCAGCTACACTTCTGAGCCCTCAATTCATTACACCACCTAGCCAAACAGATGTGTCTCCTAATCAGCATGAGGGCAGAATGACTTGGAGAGCTTGGAGATCAGTCAATAAAAACCTATTTACAGTGCCATTTAGTATGGCAATCTTTCCCAGAAGAGCCATTTCATTCTCAGAGAATTAACAGACCATAAAAATAGCCCTAAATCATTGGGAGAGACAGACTGGGGGAAATTAGAGAGGCAATCTGTATTCAAGGCAGAGGGGAGGGGGCGCGGAGGGAGGTTCTGAAAGGGAACACAGCATAAATGGTGGTGACTGGGAAAATTAAAAAGCCACAAGAGCCCACATCCCCATTCTGGCTACTGCAGCCCCAGCAGCTGAGAATGCAGCCCCTGTCACTGAACTCAGTTGCTTACCTCTGCAGAGAGGCAGCCTTGAGTCATTCTATCAGTGTTCACTGGAGCCCTCCCATGTACAGGACACCAGCAGGCTCCGTGGGCAATACAAAGACGGATGCAAAAGCGGTTCTGCTGCTAGGGTGCTCATAACCCAATGTCCATGCATGACCACAGTACTCAACAACATACGATGTGCCAGGAACCAGTGAGGGAGCTGAAGTAGAAAATTATGTTTATCTTTTCTACTGGAAAGAGCTGTTTGCCTGTAGCAAACAGAAAGCTTTTGTTTCCAGTGATCAATGCTACTTTCGTGTCATCTAGTCTCATACTTGTTCAAATACAGATTATAAAAATAGATCATTCTTTTTAGTTATAATATATAGATTATATAAAATTATACGTTTTCTGATTTTAAACATCAGGAATATTATAATTATTATAATACAATAAAACTGAATATTAAGAAAACCAAATTCTACCTACTCATTTTCTACTGAAAGACATAATAAAAAATATATGCAATATAAAATTATATAAATTTTAAGAAGGGATGGTTGTATTAATAACAACTCTTCAAAGTCTTCAATAGAAGAGGCAGGAGAGCTTCTGCTTAGTCAGGGAAATTCTGTGCCTACTACCACACCTGCTCATCTCCCCCACAAACACCCTGGCAAAGAACTAAGAGAAAGAACAAAACAGAATGTGAGGAGCTGCAATGGACCCAAGATCCATTGTTTAGTGACAACCTCACTGCTTTTCATTTGGAAATACTGTCAGTAAGAATAATCTGTGCCAAGCCTAAAATTATGCAAATGCCTTTATTTTATCTGTGTAAGTGCTGTCCTGTACAAATGACCCTCTCATATCATTGCTTACAAGAATCAACCAATTCTGGGCCAGTTTGGTTAGAACAGTTTGGTTAGTATTATGAAAATGAAGGCACAGTCTCATCTCTGCCATAGATCTTCCCCTAGATCTTCACAGGGCTGGCCCCTTGTCATTCAGTTATTTGCTCAAATGTCACTGGCTGGATGTGGAGAAAGGAGGGAGTAGCATCAGGGATTTACCCAGGTTTCATGTTTGCTGAATGGGACGGATAGCAGTTCCACCAAGCAAGTCAGGGAATTTAGGAGAAAGTGCAGGTTTGTGGGGAGAGGGGAGATGATATTACTGCATGTAACTCCCTATCCTTAAGACCAAGGGGAAACCAGTCTCAATACACAGAATATAATTAGTGACATACTGAATAGTTTTCAGTTTTCTGGCTAAAGCTGACATTCCCTTTCTAATCCATTCTCCTCCACTATCAAGAACCTCAAATGCACTCTAATCTTGTCAACACTCTGCTCCAAAACCTTCAAGGACACCTAACAGAATATTGTCCAAGTTCTTTAATTAGCATTCGAGGTCCTCCCCCACTGCAACTCAAGCCTGCTTTTCATTATTCTGACTCTGCTTTAGTCACAAATTTTTGCCTTTTCACATTCACTGTTGTCCATGACAGAGCTACAATACCATAGTCTACCTCTATTCTTCTGCCTACTGTTTGCTCTTTCTGAAATATACTCTCAATTTATTTACATTCTAATCATCCTTCAAGACCTACTTAAGCCCCAATCCCAAGAAGATTTCTTTGAAACTGTTTTATTCACTGTAATATCTACCCGAAATTTCATTCAAAACACTTATAAATTGTCTTTGCTGTTTCTACATACACATTCCTTCTACCTACTGAGATTATAAATTATTTCAGGGCAGGGACTGAGTCTTTAATTCCTGAGCCCAGTGCAGGTAGCTGGCATAATATATATGATCAATAATTGCTGATGGTGACTCCCAACTCTGTCATAAGAATACCTGTAGTTATTACCAATTTTCTCAAAATATTTAACTTTGTTTTAAACAAAGTTCCACAAGGATCACACAGGATTTTTTAAGAAGGATGTCAAGAACAGGGTAATGCAGCTTCATGTTGGGCCTAGGTCTAAATAGACACCGGAATTTACAAGCCTATTTCCTTCATGATCATGTATAGACAGCTACTTGGAGCAGGAGAAGTCACAGAGGCTATCTGAAGAGGGAAAGAAAGCAAAGCTGGCAGACATTTCTTGTGCTGTGTGTCTTTCTATAAACTACAGGAGGGGTGGTTCAATATTTGAGAACCAAAATAATTGTTTTAGGTCTTCTGCATCAATTATACTTCAAAATGACGCACAGTAAGGAGAATGGAAAAATACACATTGCATATCTGTTACCAATTATACTGTCTGTATTATGAAAGAAGATGCAAATTTGCCACTGTTGTTTTCTCATAACATGATATGGAAAAAAGTGTAGCAGAGTAATATTCATAAAAATGTTTTTTGAATCATCTGATTATGTTTCAGATATTTATCATCATCATTTACCAAGATTTTGGTTTCTACCAACTAATCAGAGACAATTTCTCACCAAAATAGGCAAAAAAAAAGAATCACCTCAAATAATCTGGCACAAACTGATGTTGTCCCTGGTTATCACATTAAGCTTGGGTAAAGTGGAAACTTGTTCTAATTTGCAAGGAGAATTTAATTTTCCCAGACAGAGGTCATTAATAATGTTGTGAAAACTTAAAAACACCTCACTGTGGAACAAATTCCATCTTCTGTTTATTGTCAGAGCTTGAAAAACAAAATACAACTTTCCAACAAATATGGCAGTTGTGAGTCTTTATGCTCTGAAACAGTGAAGTTCATGGTGTAGAAAAGAATAAAGGCATATTATATTAGAGTTACACATTGGTTTTT